>OY757253.1:5659332-5956690 GCA_963584085.1 Pyrausta aurata | reverse complement strand
ATCAGGGCCGCGCACCAGGTTGCCCTGCTCGTCGGAGCGCACCAGCGCGATGGGGTGCAGCGCCGTCGGCACCAGCTTCGGCAGGAAGCCCACCGCTCCCAGCGTGTTGTCCACGTTTACTGAAACGTTTGATTTGAACAGTTTTAATTTTAGGCTAAGCCGATTGTTTGGCCACGATCGCACCTGATGTCAGATTATGAGCGAGCCCGGCTCGAAAATCTCGACGTCAAACGCCAAATCCGCAAGTCTCGCCCTCTTATGACTACAAATACAATGAATCTGGGACTCTTTACTGTGCCTCTTGAAACCGGACTTCAAAACCAAATTTGGCTATGCAAGTCACGCTCGCGCCCATGCAAGAGCCCAGGCTAACACTAGCTATGGGTGTCGCCGTGTACGGATACGTCTGGGAGGACATCATCATGATGTCAGGGGTGTGTGTTAGGTACAGTGAGTTATTACTACATATAGAGAAGCTATACCAAGCAAAAAGTGCGTCGCAAATACGACGACCAGATTGTGACGTTTTCCTTGAAATTTGAATTACGAATATGAAACCGTTTGTATGAGTTGATAAATTACAAGTGGCGTCAATTTATGTGCCACGAGAGACAAAGCCAATATATAATATTTATATTTCGTGTTTAGACCCGTCAGGTCTAAATCTCAAAGTGTATTTAAGACTACAATTTGAATTATAACGAACTCTGAAGTACAAACAAATAGTAAATAAATGTTCAACGTAATTTTTACGACTGAAATGAAAACTATACCTTATTCTCTTAGTTCGGAAAAATGTTTAATAGTGCCATCCGAACATACGTCCTTTGTTGGGATGTAAACGCAAAAGGCTATTGACATAAAGAAGAGAAGAGATACAGAGATGATGTTATTGGATGAATCAACCTTTGATTGCCATCATTTCCGTTGTTCAGGATAAAACAATGTCAAAAAACAATTGGTTCATGGGCATGCAATCGCAGCAGATAGTGAGTCAAAATAAGGTCAATGTTGCGTTTAGGATGAACTAAATAAATGATATTCGTAATACAAAGTCCTCTAATTATCGACAAAGAATGATAACACTATTGTTGGTGCGTGAAACAACAAGTGCGGTGGTTTACTCACTTATGTTTGCGTTGCCCTCCGTCGCTCCGTAGATTTCGTTAATTTGCGGCACTTTGAACCTAAACAACAAATAAAACAATTAAGATTTCAGATTTCACAAATAAAGTCATTAGTCTCGAGATAAGGTAGGTACCCACAGTAGGAAGATTTTGAGCTACATCCAGAAAATTCTTAATCAATTATTACTGGACACAGAACAGGAAAAAAGGCACATAAATTCCATGTAAGAAAAGGATTTGTGGTACATTATCTCTCATTGTAAATTGATTTACTTAAGAGTGGTATTTTCTAAATTAGACCCCCATATTTACGCAGTTGACATCAAAGCCGTAGGTAAATCGAGTTATTAAGGCAAATAAAAAAAATACTCGGGGTTAAAATGTCAACGTGTATTTTCGTTTCTTTTAACATCAAATGACGAATCAGAATGACGATTAAACTCAGAGTTATGCTAACCAGGGATTATGCAATTAGACATTAAAAAGTTATTCTTCTTCTTCTTAGCGTGTCGATGGAAACCCATATGGAGGAATTACAATGGAGAAATTACAACGTAGCAGTCCAGAATTCAGCGACTTGTATTGCGGACAGGTGTTGGGGCACGCCGGGCCCGATGTTATCATGTGTAAGGCACTAACCTGTCAACAATCTGCTGCCAGATGGCGGGGCGCATCCCGTTCCCGACCATGATGCGCACGCGATGCTGCGAGTCGGTGTCGCGCGGCGGCTGCGCCAGCAGGTACCGGCACATCTCGCCGATGTACTGGGCCACCTGCAACCGACGAAATACAGGAATTGAGTAAAAATAATAACAAATGAGAGCGCGATAAGAAGATCCTTGTCTTGATGTGATAGTTGAGCTGCGAGCGAGGAAAGTATGTCGTCATGTTTTATCGACTAATAAGATATACCTTTATGTATTGAAATCATTACAAAGGCATTATTCAGTCACATTCTTAAATCAGCACAGTCTATAGGTTATGTTGAAAATTAAGACATGCTTTTCAGGATACTATGTATGTATTGGACAGAATCACACGAATTGCTTTCATACATGGCTCTGGGGCCCTATTTTGAATCATTCGCTTCAAGATGGCGAGTGATTTTAGTTCGACGTAGTGTCAAAAGTCATAGAAAAAAAATCGTTCTCGAACGAAAATCACTCGCCTTATCCAAGCGAGTGATTCAAAAATAGGGGCCCTGATCCCAAATTAAGAAGCTTGTGCACTTGTGTTATGGAAATCAGAAACATTGGTGGTACCACTAACCAGTAACCACCAACATTTTAGCCACCTCGAGCCAAACCTATGTCGAACCTGGCTATAATGACTACACAAATACTCACCGTGCAGTCGTACTTGATGCAGTCGGTCCAGTAGTTGGAGGCGGAGAAGCGCGGGCGCACCACCGAGGTGATGCCGTCGACGAGCGCCGCGCCCGTGCCCACCAGCCCGCCCGCCGTGTGGTACAGCGGCAGCGTGTTGTATATGCGGTCCTTCGAGTTCAGCCCCAGCATGTGAACTGTTGCTACCACGATTAGTAGGTACCTGGAAATAGGGGAACGCTTAGATATTGGATCTTAACGTAGATATTATTGTCCGTAGGAAAAAGGAGCCACTTGTAGGTAGACTGCGAAATTGCGGGTTGCGTGAGAGACGCGGATGGTGCGGATACACCTGCCTGTGCCCCAAACGCAATCCGCTCTCGCCTCCCCGCGCACCCCACCGCCCCGCAGGCCAAGTCTCAATGAAGCGGTTTACCTATAGGCAGTGGGTTTGGTTGGCGATCCAAAAATTAAGATCTACTCGCTCATCATGCTCAGAATATTAAACTTCGAAGCATTGCTTTCTCTAAAGTTATCAGCAAAAGGTGGTAAAGACAAGGAATGCTACAATAGCTTAAACTGACCACCACCAGACAAAAGTATAAATTTTATAGCTATTTTCTTTTTCATTCTAAGTAGTTATACCTATCCTGATTCTGAATTATCTGACTGACTAATAATGATGACTGAGTATAGGGCGCCGCACACCTGCTCCATATTTGTGTTAAAATAATTGTGGCGCCACATTTAAAAATTCCATACATTTCAATGCAAAATTCACTTACTACAAATGTGTCCTAGGTGTGCGTGCTTGCAGTGAAATATATGGGATCGTTATCTGTGGCGTCTTTCAAAAGTGGCGACAAAATTGTCGTAACACGAATGAGGCGCAGGTGTACAGCGCCACGTTCAGAGCTAATAACATGATTTCTGCTCACTTGGAGTTCGGCAGCACGGCAGCCTTCGGCATGCCAGTCGTTCCCGACGTGTAGATGTAGAGCAGCGTGTCCTTATAGTGCAGCTGCTCTGTCACGATGGGGTACTCCGGCGGATGCTTGTCCATCTCCGCTCCGAGGTCCACCACGCCCGGTGCAGGCTGCCCGTACAGTTGGAACAGCTTGAGATCAGCTGGCAGCTGGCCGCGGATCTCTTCCACCGCTGTGAGATGATCACAAGGTTACTTTTTAAAGGGTAGAATTAGCAAGCAGGATATCTATGCGCATTAAGGGTTACAACTTCAACATGACATGTGCTGTTGAATTTGTTTAGGCTTGGTGGCACAGAATATATAAAAACACACTTGTGGTACCTACGTTTTTGAGAGGAAGAACATACATTCAATTGTAGTTCATAGAAATATTCTTCAAGCGACTTGACAACCCACAGGGACTAATCCTACTATCGAGAGGTAAAGTAAGTACTACCACAGTATAAAGTATTATATTCTACCTCCCTTGTGTTAAGCCGATCAGAAAATAATAAGATGGCAACTTAAATAGTATCTAGACCGCTTGTTGTTTAATTAGTCAAGCACCGCGATTTCAGCCACAATAGCCAATCAATTGTTATCGCATCCCATATCATGTCGTTGAGGCTTAACGGTCACAAGTAACAATGTAGTCCTTATGATGGACATAAAGAAAAGGTCAAAGCACTCACCAGAAGCGAGCTGATCAGAGAACACGATCGCCTTCGCCTTAGCCACTTGGACGCAGTGCAGCAGCGGCTTGTGTCGCAGGTTGCTGTTGATCAGCGCCGACACAGCGCCGACCTTGGCCATGCCCAGCCATGTCCACACGTACTCGGCGCAGTTGGGCATGAAGACGCAGACTACGTCACCGCGCTTCAGACCCAGGTGGTCTTGCATCACGCGGGCCACTTGGTTCGACTTGTCAGCCATCTGGAACAAGAATTTGGATGAATAACCTTACTACATATGTTACTTAACTCGTCAAGTATGTGTGAACGAGACACAATAGAAATTCCATTGTTATGCGACTCCCGGCAGTCGTTTGATACCTGACTGATTAAAGAAATGATCAGTGTCGTAAATAGCCTTTTATTATACACATGTTTTTTATTTCATCTTATTAGCCGTCTAGACGCCTGGGGGCGTGATTTTAAGGCCCCGTAAATTACTCGTGATACTAGTCCTCATGACTGACCCCCTCTAGAGCTTTCACCGTGCGCCTGGGTATGGTACTAGCTCTAGTTACCCCAACAATTTATTACGTAACCCAAACTCAACCCTTCTAAGTCTAATATTTGTCACTTTCCGTAAGTATCGAGCAATAAGGGATATTATGAAGCAGTATTTGGATGATCAAACGAACTTACCTGTAAGTGAAGTTCGATCCAAATTGTCCTGACTTCGTCGAAGAGATTTAATTGACCATGTAGTAGGCCCTGCTACGCGTCCATTCACTCGCACACAGGTTTAGCGCAAGAAAGAGAAGGTAAAAAACTAGTATCCCTCCCTCCTTCCTGCGCCTCACAGCACTGCCAGCCGCCTGTCGCTCATTTATTTCAGAGCAAGGAGACCGATGTTCCAGATGTACAACATTGATTTATGGTACGGGTGGCAACAATTTTTGCAGAAAATACACGTACCTATGGGAATTGGGAAGGGTGGGAACTTAAATCTCTTCGACGAAGTCAGGACAATTTGGATCGAACTTCACTTACAGGTAAGTTCGTTTGATCATCCAATTGTCCTGCCTTCGTCTCTGAGATTTAATTGACCATGTAGATGTTCGGAGTAAATCAATGTTGTTACAAAAATAAGTTGACACCTCTATAGTTAGTAATCTTTGATTATTAAAATGATCATTTAAATAACAAAAATGTTTTATGTTACCATGTTTGGCATTATGCACTATTGTTATGGGTGGATGATAATTGATAAGTAATTTCTTTAATGGGAAAGAAAGAAGATATTTATTAGTTTTTTTATATTATATATATATATATATATATTTATTTTATTAATGTTAAACTCCAAGAATATGTAAATACAATAATAATTTTAGTAATCTTAACTGAAATAGGACGAAAATTTCTTAGTTCCCTTTTTTTTTGGTCTGTTATAAAAATTGCAAATAAATACGAAATACGTATTGTTGAGACAGATTGCGAAAGCTACATACAGAAATACTTCTCATCCAGCGCCCTATCATTTTTAATGCACTTAACGGGCGTATTGGAGAGTCTTTTTGTCTTGCAGTTTTAACGTATTTTACAATCATAGATTTGTAAAAAATACACGCATGATAGGTATTCGATTACTTTTAAGTATTGGGTATTTATGTATTTATGCAGCTGTTTGAAATATATTCAGCCGTATACCGAAAACAAAATACTTATTATTCGAATTTTGAATTCTAAAGAAAATGTTTTGTTGTAATAAGTGTAAGATGATTGGTAAAAAAAAATAGTTGGTTCATTTGTGGGTATGTAAGATTTTAGATGTAGGTATTCATCGGTGTATATCAACGCTATTATTATTTTCTGGGTTACAATAAGAATACGATATTTCAATGAATTTGAAATATTATCGTTATCAAAACTTGAAAGCATTAAGGAAGTAGGTAATGATTGAGTGATTTAATTTTTTTCTAAAGAAGCTTGGAAACGACCTCTGGGGGCGTTGTGGCTTTATAAGGTCATACGAGCGCAAACGATTTCTCCGATAGAAGTTTTGGTACCACCTAACCCGACGTTTGCCTAATATTTAACTTATCAACCAGGCGCGGAAGTCTCGACATAGTTCCTTGTAAAAAACACCAGTTGGCGCTCGAAAAAAGCTGAGACAAAATTGGTATTTTCGTGTATTTACTGATTGAGAATAATGTTTTAATCAAGCTTAATTTTTTTTTTTTTTAGATTTACTAAAGATTTAGCTATGTAAGTTAGAAGGATATTAGATGGAGTAGAAAATCAAAATATTGAAATTATCTACGCGAAATATTAAACATGACGCTTCAGACTTCCAGCACAGGAATGTTCGCCGAGTATTCGATAGTCGGCGCATAGTCGGAAAAAAAAATACTCAAAAATATTGACTGGATAAAATATGTCTGAATTACTGAGGGTTACATTAAAAAAAAAAATGCGATCCTATCTTATCGATTTGGTTTTGATGAGATACTTTATTTTTATTTAAGTTTATATTTTCTATGAGTTTGACAAATATTTGTGACTTATTCTTCTTTTTTGGGGGTAATGGCAATGTGCATTTCCGCAATTATTGTGCCGCCAATGTATTTGTGTCTTATTTGGCTTCAGATGGGACTTGTTTCAATATTATGAGCAGTGTAAAATAAATCTTGATGATTCAAAATTAGGGTACCTATTGTGACAAGAAGTCCAAAAGTAAATGAATATGTCGTGTTACAACAAGTATGTCATAGATCGATGTCACCAGGGAACACTGGTTTTCATACATATTAAAACACCCTCAAATATAAATGATAAATAAAAAGATTCAAGCATTATTCTTTGTAATAAATAAATTACTTTCAGGTTTTATAAATAAATCGTCGAACTACTCGACGTCTTACGGCGCAAGAGTATAAGAACGAGCGTAAAAAATAACATTTGCAAAATGTTAAAACTTGGCAGACCATGATTGGTTATTATTTTGTGGTCGGCAATTGTTTCACCATACCTAAGTAATTGGTGAATATTAAGACAAGATTTCCTTTAAACATTTATTTAACATAGTATATTCAATACTTTTAAACATCAATTAAACGATACAATTCATAAAATAAAATAATCTGTTTTATAGTTAATGCCGCAATGTTTCCATATGAATGGTTTCCTAATATCATAGTGGCTTTGCTGCGGAGATGGTTGTGGAGTGGGTGTATGTGATTAGTTGGAAAAAAACTGATGATGATAGAAGATATTTACTCGATAAAGTTAATTCTTAAATCACAGAATATAGTGGGAAAAATATGCATAGTTTATATTCCCAATAACTCAAATTAGATGCTTGTAGTGCAATTTAGGTTTGATGCTGCGTTGCTGCCTTTTGTTTTAAAAAGATCGATTTTTTGTAATTTGTACAATAATGACCATGTCTTTTATTTATCCAACCTTTAACGTAGGTGTGTAAATAGTGGAATAAATATAGCCAAAAAATATAAAGAATAATAATAGTACTTCAAACAATAGGTCATTCTATGTTTGAATTATTCTTCGGTGGTGTTTGTGGTGGTAAATGGTGAGAAAAAAAAACAAGCCCATAAAAAACTAAAGTCAATTCAAGTTGACCTATGGTTGTCACAATTTTTTGTTGGCGGTGGCTCAGGCATCGCCTTTTCTGAAGATAATGGACACAGATCTTTATTTAGTTTTTCAGACTCCACATTAAGTACCGAACTTTGCGACGATTTAATCTAAGAAGCATACATGAAAAGTTTAGTGCATATCACACCATATTTTTCGAAAAATAAAATAGCATCTAAAACAATTACCTAATTACCGTCTACCTATTTAAATCGAATATGACGGTAGTGCTATATTGATTTCGCAATTTAACAAGAAAACTCATTGGTATAAACCAAAAACACATTACGCTTTCCAGCTGGTTGTTGTTACGTCGGTTAATAAAATCTAAGCTGTACCGAATTATTAACTGAGGAGTGAAACAAATCTTAGTTGGATTTCAAGACTGAGTAAGTACCTACTGTAAATATTCCACCATTCAGAATCATACAAATGCCAGTTAATGAGCAAAGCTCAATATTATTAGCATAGCTATTTAAATTGTGAGCAATAAATAAATGAGTAAATAAAATCAGTTTTACATAATTCTTATATGGACCCAACCATATTATGCATTGAGTAGAAAACAGAAATGTAAGTAAGAACTAGCTTACTTAAAAAATAATAATTGTCTTCTTTTTATACAATCCGTAAACTTCGATATTTAAGTAATGTTAAATATTTCATTTAATAAGCGATGTTATGTTTTCCATAGATTGTCTAGCAAGACAAGTTTTATAGCCATTAGCCAGAAATAAATAAAAAAGAGTTGTAATCAATTGCAGACATAGGACCATAATATTGTGAGCTATATAGTATCGATGTATACAGTACCGTTTTTAGAGCTTTGGGAAAAAAAATAAGGAGCGTGCACCGCATCGCAGGTGGCACTATACGTACTTATGTTTATCAGTCTAGGCAGTTATAGTGTTCTTAAGTCTTTCATTTTTAAAATTTCAGGTAAAAATGTACAAAATAAATATAAATTTATTAGATTTGAAATAAATCTGCTGCCACTATTGTTTTTCGGTGCTTACAAAAAAGTACTTAGTAAAACATATATATTGCCCCTTATGTTTGTAAGTGTAAAAGCTCACATTAAACTCAATTCCAATCTATGTCAAAAGATTGACTGAGTCAAGTGTTCGGTCGTGGTTTTACCACGAATGGAATACGGTAGCCCGTAACACGTAGTACGGCTTCAAGCTTAGCTAGCTTTAATGAAAAAAGACCTTACCTTTATTTGGTCGGATTCTGATTTCGAGCGCGAGACGTTGAAGCGCTAGGATTGTTGGACGGTAGTTCACCGTAACAAACAAGCAATTCACGGCGCATGGCGTCGCGTTGGCACAGGCAGGACACACTATGATGCCTGTTGGGGCTCGATGAGTGTGGGCGAGGAACACTTCACACTGAGAGGCCCTGATGGCGCGTCGTCAGCGCTGCTTAACATTTTTAATGAAATGCCTTTGTGGCCCCATTAGTTCACTTTTTTCATTTGTCGAAACGCAATGAAAATAAGGGTAGGTTTATTGAAAGCAACGCATACCATACGTCTCGATTCAAGATAATTAGGACTGGCTGGCATCACGTGCCAGCTCGGCCAAAAAATTGCTACAGATCAATATCGCGTATTGATTCGGAGCGTTAAAATGCGGACTGGCTAGTATCTCGTAATAGCTCGGCCGTGAAGCGTAAAGCATGCATGTAGCAGCCACGCTGGGTTATGCGTTTAACTTCAGTTCACGTTCACAATTTAATTTTTTCAGTATGAATATCACAATATGGTAACTTTCGTTTAGCACGAAATAAAAAACTTAACGGTTTTTTCTTTTTTGCTGTGGTTACTGCGTGCGTCGGAACGGCGCGCGCGCACGGACACGAATGAGCGACAGGCGGCTGGCAGTGCTGTGAGGCGCAGGAAGGAGGGAGGGATACTAGTTTTTTACCTTCTCTTTCTTGCGCTAAACCTGTGTGCGAGTGAATGGACGCGTAGCAGGGCCTACTACATGGTCAATTAAATCTCAGAGACGAAGGCAGGACAATTATGTGTCTTTCGTGCTTTTGTCGACCTTGGGTGCTTATCGAGTGAATCATCGTCCTCCACGGTTATTGCGACTCGGACAGACAGACAAGACTAAAAATATTGCATTTATCGGATGTTACTTGTTTATACATGATTTAAACTGACTGTAGGATGTGCATTGATTGTATGATATTTCCGGGAAATACAATAAAATGGCTTTCGTATTTTTTTTTGCAAAGTCGACCTACTCGTACATACATAAAGGTACGTAAAAAAGAGTTTATTTAGGTGTCGATTAAAGTACTTATTGGTCAGGGATTTCTTCAATTTATTAATGTATTTTGTTTTCTGTAACAACATTTTTTCATGCGTTTTATTGTTGTCGAGTGTTTATTTAAGTAGCTAGGCGACTAGGCGTTTTATTACTGATAATTTGCTGATAATAGTATCGTTATCGTATTTACTTCTATTATAAATATTTGCAAATGCTAAGGTTGTTAGTTTAGGTCCTTATCTAAAACCCTACGTTTACATTCCTAATGAGCCAAATTATCATATTGTTTACACCGTAATGTGTCCATTGTCGCCTAGCAAATAATAATAATGGAAGAGAAATACAACAAATAATTTATACTTATTTTTGTGTTTTGTCACTAAGCAAACATCATAATTAATTATATTAATAATTGCATTTGTAAAAAGCAACTGTGTCAGACAAGGAAACAAACTCTGTGGTATTACGCTATTCACGCACAGCACAGCACATTGCCTATAGATAGCGTAAGATTTTACAAGTGCAATTTATACAATAAATAATGTAAATGAGCTTATTGAATTATAATTAAAAGTTTGATTAGAAGTTACACCTACTTGTTAAAGTATGTTGGAGCAGTATCAAAGTCGTAATCCTAAACTCCATTCATCTTTGCTAGTCCAACATTGTAAACAATGAGTATTTTTGTTACTTTCATTAATTTACTATTTAATTTAAAAGATCTCGGTGTTAAACGATGAATTAGTTGTACGTTTGATTGATGAATTAGTCGTATGTTGTAAGTTTTGTGTTTAATTTGTTTTAAAAGCAATATTTTCGCTTTGGTTTACAATGCTGGATTAGCAAAGATGAATTAAATAACGACATTTGCATTCGCAAACTATTTTTGTACAGACTTCAATTGATCTATTTGAATCTATAAACACGCAATATACTTTGAAATAGTGATAGAAGAGAAGGAAATATAAGGTATAGTGCATCAACTCAGATTTGAGTACGTACATCATAAGTATTTATCGATCCAGTAAGCGGGGAGTTATTTAATTTACATCGGAAGGAAACATTACTATGCGGGCTAGCAGTTTGGTGGGCCTATCGACAGAATGTGTTTGAAATTTAAATCGCAGGTCTTCGTGATTTGATTGTGACGCAGTGTGTCGTGGAGTAGTGTCATTGCCCTCAGGGATTGATAGATTTTATTCCAAGGTTTGTCAAAAGAAAATATCAACACAATGTTGCAATCAGGTATCTTTGTTAGAAGAAGAAGAGTCCTCTGAAATTCATATTTTGTCACAAAAATTACTAATCTTATCTTTGTTTTTCTCAACCTCATTCTTTAAAATAACTTCAAAATCATAAATGTTATCAGGTAGTAACGTTTATACTGATAGGCAGGTACGCGGTATACTATTAGATGCTAGAAAAGTTTTCTTATCAGTCTACGTGCTAATTTTACAGTTGAAAACAAAGGATTCAATTGTCAGACTAATAATAATGCAGATAGTAACCTACACATAAAATAAATGAGTTAAGTAGACTTAGTAGTAATTATTAGAATAGTTAGATACGGGATTGCTACCATGTACCTTATTGTTTATGAGGTAGCAATCCCGTATCTAACTATTCTAATGTTAGTGACCATGAAAGTTTAAAAAAATATATTGTAGTAATTATTATAAAATTAGTATCGCTGATTTCTCTGACACCCGGGACGGCTTTAGCGCTTTGTCCTGCCTATGCCAATCAGAAAGAAAGAAAGAAAGAAAGAAAAAACGTTTATTCAGCACCAAAATATTTTTACAAAGATTTTCCTTTAAGTTACACTTAAAACTAAACTAAACATTTTGCTCTTACTTTAATGATAACAATTTTTGGCACTGAAATGGCCTTCGCTCAGTATGTGTCAGTGACGGCAAAAGCACGTCACGACTACTGGTATTCTGCGAAGACCATTTAGGATTAGCCCCAGGCGAGACCACCGGCTATCACAATAGATATCTATATTTAAACACACCTGACTTTGTTTATGTACCATCACTATCATTATGTACCACAATTCAAAAAATGAATGAAACTGTTAAAGGTTATTATAACTTTGCAAGTTCAGTGATTACAGTTTGAATTATTCCTTAGTATCTTATCTTAGTGGCTCTCAAATTTAAGGATTGCATATTATCTTTCTTAATAATTACATACTACAGGTGCCTGCACGCCCTACGGATACGGAATGAATCCTTGGGATCGGTAAAACAATAGCCACGTACAGGCACCCTGTAGGTACGTTCGATCTGGTTAACCTATCCGCTTTAAATAATACTACACGGTCAGTCATCAACTTCAACATCAAAAAGTGACTTATTTTTTTTGCAGATTCAGTAAGTACAGTTTGAATTTTTCTTTAAACGTTTTTATTGAAGAAGAGTTTCGCAATGGCGGAGGAATGTTGTTCCAACACTTTGTTGCTAAGTATCTGAAACTACCACGGAACGCAGCAGTTTTGTGCGGAGGACAAAGCAAACGGTCAGAAATACGAGATCTTCGTAAAGAGAAGGTTAACTTCTTGAATAAGTAAGGTGGATCTTTACCTTTGATAACCCCGAAAAGCAGTGTTGCAAAGTGTAACGAACGTCGTGACGCCATATTCATCAAATTACTTTTGTTTAGATAGGGTGTGACATGGGCTCTAGGCGGAATTTGAAAACAAAATCGAGCACAAGAGTTTTGGACACGCTGAATAAGCTTTTTAGTACGAGCTAACAAACACCCGCCGATCACCGTATCAGCATAGTTCAACTTAGACAAAATTAAAGCTTCGCATAAGTGGATACGCAGTTCTACATCCAAATATTGTCGAACCTTGTAGAGAACTCTAAGCCTAAAGAAGCACTGCTTTACGACATTTACAATGTGGTTCTCAAATTTTAAATTACTGTCAACCAGAACGCCTAGGTTTCTTGCCTCGGTCACCCGCTCTATCTCCGTATTTTTTACTTTGATATTAGGATTACACATCTCAATAAGATTTATTTGATTTTTAGAGCCAAGAATTAAATATTTTGTTTTTGCCGAATTCAGGGCAAGGCCGTTACTTTGCGACCAGTCAGAAATCCTATCCAGGTCCCTATTGACTTCATCAACAGCTAGCCGGGTCTCCGCTGGCTTAAAAGTTTTATAAATTTATAAGTCGTCAGCGTATAAATGAAAATCACAACCATGTATCTGGTTCGGTAGATCAGAAGTATAAAGGATGAAAAGAATCGGCCCCAGGATGGACCCCTGGGGTACACCCTGACGTACAGAAGATGCTACCGAATAACTCTTCAAGCCATTATTCGAAACAACCTCCACTTTTTGACTTCGACCAGTAAGATAGCTAGAAAACCAATTCAACGTGACACCATCGAACCCATAATATACGAGTTTGGCCAGGAGCAGTGAGGTGTTTATTGTATCAAAAGCGCGAGAGTAATCAAGTAAGACTAAGATAGTTCCCTCTCCCACATCCTGCCCTGCAAGCACACTATCAAGAACGTCAAGCAGCGCGGTCGCAGTACTTCTACCTGCTCTAAAACCTGATTGTTTGTGAGGTAAAATATTATTAGCATTCAAGTAACTGGTCAGCTGCGTGCATACAACTTTTTCAACAATTTTTGACATAAAAGGCAAAATACTAATAGGGCGCAAATCTTTCAATTCAGCAGGGTTAGTGGTCTTGGGTATAGGCTTAATGATTGATTCCTTCCATATTTCAGGGAACGTACCTGTCTGGATTGACATATTGACCATAGCAGTGATGACGCTCAAAGTACGAGGGAGAGTAAGCAGGATCATATTTAATGATATTTCATCAACACCTTGTGCATTAGTAGTAATACTTTTTATGATTTTAAAAACAGCAGCCTCATCAACAGGTCTTAGGCTAAAAACTGAGTTATTGTGACGATGAAAACAAAAGTAAGTCAGACGAGACAATCACGCCAAAAAACGAGGCAAAAAGTTATAATCAAATTGCTCAGCTTTGTAACATAAGTAAGACCTGATTTTTCAATAGCCAGATAAGAAATATTCATCGAATAAAACACAGTATGGCTAATTTGAAAACGTCACCTATTTATCAGCAATCATTTATGTAAATGTAACTTAAAATCGGTTGTTTTATATTTGTTCAGTCTGATCAGTTTCGTCTGACGTTTGAGAAATCGGCCCTAAGAGTAAGACTCACCTCCTTGAAGGTCCAAGTGCGGTCGCCGACGACGATGAAGCAAGGCGCGTCGGGCGTTTTCAGAGCGCGTCTGGTGAACAGCTGGGCCACAGTAGCATCCTGCCGGCCCCAGCTCTTCGACCTGACCATGCCATGCGCATATCGCCATAGGAACCTGGAAGAATAGTACTTGGTTAGTCAAATGGTTACGGTAAGCTATAGTACAGACAATTTTGTCGTGGGCGTAGTGAATAATCGTCTTTGTAACTCGTAAGTGAATATGATGCCACCGTATTTTAAATATTGCTTGAGGTAAGAAGCTTATTACAGTATTATGGGTACAGTTATTCCTTTGTAATGTGATGCAGTTGCGCTAGAATTTGTTATTGTTAAACAATTTACTTTGATTTGATTGACATTCTTGTTTACCTACCTCAAGTAAGGTCATTTAGGTTAGGAAACAGATATCAAATTGCTAGGTGTAGTTTACCACACATCATGCAAATTAAATGCTGCTCCCCCTGCTATCTTTAAGTATGAGTACTGCGTCTATTCATCATGTAATGCAATGTATGCCCCATCTATAGAGGTAATTATGCTATGCTGTCATTAAAACTCAGGTAAGTAAGCCTGCCCTTGAAAGCAGACCTTTGAACACCTGTTCATGTTTTAAAATATTCCCATAACGAAAGGTTCCACATTTATTATTCACCAGAGAAATGTTCCACATGATGCCCGAGAAACACACATAACAAGAACAAGACCGTTCATAATCAAGATATACATTATCGATTTCTCATTTACGCCGCCTCGCTGGGCAGAAGGTATGTGTTGAAGATGAACTTTATAAGAGGTCATAAAGCAACTTTTAATTGGGAAGACTATAATCCCTGGCAATGTGATAGGGAAAAACGATCCTGAAATCCTGTCAGCATACACCCACGTATTTGTGGAGTGAAACAACCTCACAAGTAAGTACACAATCGTAAAAATTGCATGCCTCGAAAGCTCCGCAAAACATTCGACCAGCCGCATACGGTCGGTATTCGTGCGGCGTTATTTATTCAAGAATAGACTTGTCTGCAGGAAGCAGGCTGCCTCCCGATATAGCCAGCTGCAGCAAAGCAATGCAGACCTAGGCAAGTGGCAAACGTTAGAGCGAATCGAACTCGACGCTAGCGTCGTTTATGGTGAAACGAATGTAGGAAACCCTTAAATGGTTTTAATCTAAACTAAGTCCAGTTCGTTATCTTAATTTAAAAAACCGTCTGAATGCAGGTAGGGTATTAAAATTTACCAAGCATGTCATGTACGTACCTACTCGTACTTTGAGCAACATAATTATTATTGGAAAATATAACACGCTGCTGCTCAGCTCCATTCAGACCTAGCTTCGGTGGAAACGCAGCTCATCCATTCTTGTCGATGGTTAGGAGAGAACAAGCGCTTTTGCATCTTAGCTACCAAACAACAAAAAAGGCTTGCAACAAAACGATAGCGCAACGATCTTTTCATTCACATCGTAGCGTTTGCCACTGGTCTGGGCTTGCAGTTCAGTGAAGCCGTGCAATCGCATAGCGGCGGTCACGCGAGCAAGTGACGCGGGTGCCCGTCATACTTAATCTCATAAGTACGAGACCTTGCTCGCGAACCCGGTCAATAGATACTTTACCAATAGGTAAACAGTATTTGGGAATCGGGAAACTATTTTCAGTTCAGGTTTTCAAGTTTTTAAAACTACACACATTCTTTGGGCAGGCACTGACTGGTGGCTTATCATAATAGAGACGGAGAAGCTAGGCCGCAAACATTTAAGTATTTAATTTGGAAATTAAAATAAAATACTTACGTTCTTTCAAAATACCTTTTTTAGGTAGAGGCTTAGTAGGTAGTAGGTACCAATCCACTCATTCTTGTATACATTTATGTGTAAAATGATACGAAACGGAAGCACAAGATACGTAGCTACATGGATTTATAAAATAGTCTACCTAACTAGGTAATAATAAGCAATTTTAATTGTAAAGTAGATAGGTGTACCTTACATACCTATCCTACAAGTTTTCAATTCATGAATAACTCAGGTGGACGATTAGAATCAGATTACATGTTATTCGAATATCACCGTCCGGTAAAAAAATACAAGAGGAAATTAATATAGACAGGCCTATTAATGTTACCTATAGCAATTAAAACAAACTACCGGAATATCCAAAATGGAACAAAAGACAGACATGATCATTTGGCAGCGCGGACGTCTGTGTACAATGTAAAAAAGATTAAAACGCCACATGGCGATGGCGATTAAAGTTCAATCAAAAATAACTCGCGTCAATGTGGGTGTGAATCGATAGAAAGAGCAAGAGGTCACCCTCAAAAAGGTACCAAACATACACCGCATGAATATTCAAACAGCAGCAACTACGCCTGCCTAGTTGGAACTTGGAAGTGGTAGAAGTAGTAAAACAATAAACAATTAATCCACACATGCGTCATCAAAATATTTCGAGCGCTATTCCGATGGACAAGTTCGTTAATAACATTTGCCGAAGTAACGAACTTTCTGAATCATCTCAAATGAAGATCGTAAAGATATTCAGGTAGCTACATAAAAAGTTACATTACATAAATAATACGTTAAAGTTTTTTTATTAATAATGACATAGAATAGAGGACACAGGGGCTCTGAGTATTATTTGTTTTTTCTACAAAGTCATTATGACTAATGATCGAGCTGCTTTGTCGCATGATGATACAAAACAAATACCTGGTGAACTGCACACAAGATTTCGTTTTATCTAATTATTATTTACTTATTCAGAAGTCTCTCTGTAATTTTGATAATGAGAAGATAAATATGTAAACAGAATGCAGACGGTAAGTACAATGATTGTTAAAAAAGTAATTAAACTTTTAAATCATATCGGTGATACTTAGCTACTCAAGTCACAACTTCAAACTACTTCTCGATCTTGAACATTATTTTCAGTTTATGGAATTTTATTATTTGACAGAGCATCATTTATTCTAGTTTGCCATGTTAATCCAGATTCATTATTTCCAAATTCTAGAAGTAAAATTATTGTATGTTAAATAAATATTAAAGTAACAATAGTCCTTTAAGTTTTGCTGAAAGACACTTGTTGCAATTGTCATGTAGTGTTTGTTGTCAATTTGGTTGTCAATCAAGATCTAAGCTAGAAACAAAGCCTTGAGATTTCCCTGATTGTCAACTGTAGTATATTCAATTCAATTCAATTCATTTATTTATTTCAGATAACATTTAGATCCATAGTGTTAGTAACAGAGTTCTTACGTCTAATATTAGTAGAAAATTACAATTCGAATTAACAATAAAAATACATAATAATAATAAATAAATAAATTCAATTTATATTAATTAATTTATATAATAAATACGTCCCGAATTCGGGTTAATTAGGGCAGTGATCCAGTGCTTGATTAAGGCACTATCCCATCTCCCCGCCAAAACCCTTAAAATACTATTGGGACTACCGAGCATTCTTTTTTGGATGGAATTCATCTTTTTCCGCATTAAAGCATGAAAGCAGTCTACGTGAGCGTCAGCAAACATGCCAGACGCGCTGCAATACCTCGGCAGTCCCACCAGCATCCGGAACATATTATTATAAAGGACGCGCAGAGCGCTGTAAGTTTTTTGCGTATAACTTACCCACAGGCCGCTTGTGTAAAAAGATTGGCAGTATGATTTAAATAAGGCAATTTTTACCTCACATGAGCAACGCTCAAACCTGCGGGCAATCATATTACCGCGCACTGCCAACGCTCTGCGCTCCCTCTCCATGTCACAATTATCTTTGAGATCGGCGGTGACTACGTGACCTAAGTATTTAAATGTAGGTACAGTTTTTAGCTCTTCACCGTTCAGTCGAATGGGAGGCACATGCTTAATGCATACTCCACGCGCTGCAAACACCACGACTTCGCTTTTCTTAGAGTTATACAAAAGTCCATGATCTTTAGCGTAATGTTCGCACACGCGGAGCATCTTTCTCAACCCACCAATCGACGGGCTCAGCAACGCCATATCGTCCGCGTAACTGATGTTGTTGATCATTTGACCATCTATGGAACATCCCGCATGCATGCTGCTGAGCCCGACGATCAGCTCGTTGATGTACAGGCTAAGCTTTTTTAGCTTAGGAGAGGTTAACCCCCCCTGCCTAACTCCACATTCCAACCTATACATGTCAGACGTTTCTCCTGCCCATTTTACAAAATTTTCTTGTTTTTGGTACCAATAGCTAAAAACATTAACAAGCTCCCTTGGCATTCCGGTTGCTTCTAACTTATTCCATAGGACTGGATACGACACCATATCAAAGGCCCTCGATAGGTCGAGGAAACAGCCATACACGGTTGTATTCCTTTTCGTGTAGTACCTGACGGTTTCCTTTAGGGCGAATATGGCACTTTCTGTTGAGAGCCCGGCTCTGAAGCCGAACTGAGCGTCATGTAACTGCAAGAATCTATCCAGCTGTCGGTCAAGAAGCCCGTCAAGCACCTTGGCAGTTATAGTTGCCAATGATATGGGTCTATAGTTACTAATATCGGATACATCACCCGTCTTATTTTTCACAATTGGAATCACAACCGTTTTCATCAGGTCTGGTGGCAAATAGGCATGTCTAATACAGAGGTTGTAAAACATACTAAGTACACGTGGTAGGTGGACACCAGCATGCTGAAAATGCTCGATACTGAGCCCGTCATGTCCAGGGGATTTCCCACGCGTACTATGTTTAATGATATTCCGAACCTCTCGACTTGAAAAATACACAAGCTTTTGTTGTTTTTGCTGACCAGCATCGAGCATTCCCATTTCAGGCTCAGACCTATTGATGGCAATAATATTAGCTTTGACTCTAAAGTGATCCTTAAAACGATTGGCTATAGCCTTGTGACCGCTAACATTATCCACACTTACAGGTAAGCTCGGCTCTGCATTCAGTTGTTGCGTGCTTTTCCAGAAACTTTTAAAATCCTTATCTCTATGTTGGGTGGCTAGAATATTCATTTTAATTTGATTTTCATTTTTAATACACCATTTTAATTTAGACTTGAAAATTTTACGAGATTCACTCATCAATTCATAAATTTGACCCGTTACTGGTTTACCATAAAGCAACCATAAATTAAAACATCGCCGAGCCTCCCTGTGTGCTTCACTAACATGAAGATTCCAACCTACCACTCTTCGCCTTTTCGTAAGCCTCGGACGCAACTGAGTCCGTGTTATGGACGCAGCTGCAGATAGCACATTAATTATATTATTATATAACTGGTCTAAAATTACTTTATGTTCCCGACAATCGCACATATGGTCAGCACAACAATTAAATTCACTGGGAAAATCAATATCTCGTAATTTTGTGTGACATATTTGTTTATATTCTTTAATTTGTTCCGAGCTCCTATTGCCCCATCGTACACTATTGTCTATGTTCTTACTACAACTTGCTTTTGGCCTAATAACACTCAAATTACACGTGACAATTAATGGAAAATGATCCGACGAGTACACTCCATAATCTACACGAACATCTGTTACCGTATCCTCTGCTGAGGCAGTTACAAGGCAGTGATCTAACCAACGTCTACAATTATGAGCTTCGCTAATGTATGTAAAACTATCAGAGTCAATATTAAGGTACTTATAGTCCGCACACACCCAACTTTGTTCATCACAAAAAGATAACAATTCCTTACCGAAAGTTTCCGGGTAGTGCGCATTGAAGTCCCCTAGTAGGTAAACACATTCAACCTCACTGCTTTCCACTAATGCACTTAACGAACCCAAACATTTGGTAAATACGGGAAAATTATCTGTACTATCCGTCGGCATGTAGATGCTACAAACTACAAATGCACGCTCACTTGTTGACACCTTTATCGCAACTATGCGATCACTATCGGACTGGATTACGGACACCGCAGGAAATAGTGACTTGCGCCACAGTATAGCAACACCTCCGTAGGGCCGCCCGCGCAGTATGCCTGACGACAGATCCACCGCTGAAGACCCAGTGAAGCCGAACTCGTGGTGAATTTCCCCTAGGAAGGAGAGCTCGTAGGGAAGCAACCAAGTCTCCTGGAGACACACGATATCCGCCTGGTCACATAGCATCTTGATTTCATGTACCGATGTCTTTACGTTTTTACAATTGTAACTGATAAAATTACTCATATGGTTTGTACTATTCATTTCTTATAATATGTAGTTTTGTCTTCAAGAAGCGACACATTCGCGCTTTTAGCCCCTTTTTTTTGTGCAAAATTCACGAATCGACGATAAGATATTCCCTCTGGCCAGAAGTCATCTTGCATGAACACATCAATTTTTTGTTTAGGCACATAAACTTTATATCCATCATATTGTCTCGGTGATTTAGTATGAATTTTTTCCAGCGTAACAGATATATTTGACTTTTTCTCAATATATTTTTGCACGTCAACTAATTCGACCTCCTTTGAAACGTTGTAAATATACATAGGTATTTTAATATCCGCTGCTTTGAAGTTGGACTCAGTATTTACTGCAATTCCACGTTTACCTATAAAACGATTTCTCAGCCTTTTTTTCTGCACGAGCACCCAATTTTCATCCCTTGGTTGAGGTTTCCAGTCACCATCCTGCACGGTTTCAGAAAATAATTTTAAGTTGGTCTGCTGCATTGTAGTTACGCTGTGTGCATCACACTCGCCCGGTTTATTAGTCACCGCATCGCTCTCAGCTGTCTCGGCTGCCGTTACTGCGCTGGTTAAACACTGGCGCTCAGCTGATTTATTTGTAATAGGCGCGGGTAGAATGCCGCTCACTGTAACGGTTGAATCTTTCTCTTGGAAAATGTTTTGAGGCGATGTTAAAGGACAACTCTGATTTAATTCTATTGGATTTAATCCCATAGGTCCACTAGTGTACTCAAAACTTTCCATTCTGCTAGCTCCTCGTTTTGTATTGACTTTTCTGTTGGTGAACGGTTCTGTAGACTTACACCTTAATAGATCAATATCAGACTTTAATGCCTCCAGTTTGGTATTTGTGGCATAGTTCTCGGCAATATGGTTTATATCATTGCGCATTACGAGGAGATCTTTAAGTAGCCTAGTCACATCTACGTGATCAAATAGAACCGGCGGTAGTTTGTGTAAGTCCCGCGCCACAAAAATCGGTAACTCCTCAGGTTCCGTCTCTTTAAGAAGACAGACGATGTCCTCAATATTACGAAGAGACTTTCCTTGCCTTTTTCTGGTTCTTTTGCGGCTACTTGGAATCGAAGCAAACAACAGGTTTTTTGCGATCACAATTTCGTCCTCCGAAAACGCACTGACACATATTCTCTCGATGCTCTGCTCGTCCATAACATCCATTTTATTTGAAATGAATGCTAACACTTCGTTAATCACGATATTGCACGATGTGCATTTTACTGCGTCGATCATTTTGTAAACAAAAGAAACTCGCTTTGACAGCACCGACCGTGCGCTGGCGCTGACGTCTCGCGACTGACTGAATATGAAATAATGAATAGTATAGACCTATTAAAATAAAATGTGATAAAATGAAATAAACAAAATTGCAAAATTTAATTTTGGACATAGACATTTCAGCCGATGAATCACTTTCATATTAAAAGAAGCAGAAGCGCATTAGGCTTCAGTAATACTTATCCGAAGCAAAGTCAACGCAAAAATTCGAGGTTCAAACAGTTTAAGACGCGTAAACTAGTTCGCTGGGATCAATGTTAGTTAATTTTAACCGACCATGATCGAGTGCGTAAAAATAGCAGTAGCACAAGGTCCCTAAGGAAGCGACCACGATTTGTGCGTAAAAAAACAATCGCTACCACAACAATGATCCATATTTTGTTCCAAATAAAAAAAAACGCAGGTAAAGTTAAATGGTCCGCTCGAGCTTTTAAGGAGCAATACAATAATATTATCGATATTCAACATTCTTTAAACCGAAAAAGTGCTATGGTTTTTTGGTTTTAGCATAGTAGCCTTTTAACTTAAGTAGTTACCTGTCAACACATTATGTTTCGTGTGTGAAAGATCTATCAGCGGGCGTATTTTTCACGAATTGTTTCAGAAAAGTTTATACGCATGCAAATATGCAATGAAAATGTTTGCAAAACAGTGCCTTATTTGCGTAAATTGGCATGAAACGTTATCTGAGAGAGATGTCTTGTTTTACTGTCAGTCAAGATGTATAGAAAAAATAACTATCGGTGTTGTGACACCAATGAGATTGAGAGTAGGATAGGTGTTTTTGTTAAAACAATGTTACTATGTCAGTCACTCTTGGGACGTCAAATATATTTTTTGTGTCGTCTACTTTTGTGCGTATCAACGTTCAACGTTCATTTTGACCTCCATTGTTCATTAAACCTTGCCAACATGAACAGGGTTAGGTAGTTAAAAATGTGGGTCAAATTAATCGATTAGCATTTCTATTTCACTGAACATTTTGTTGAAATAATAAAATGGGACTTTATTTTAATTTTACACGTGCCAATTACAGGCATATTTAATATAGTTCAATTCATTTCATATTTATCTAGTTAACTATACCACATCTACGCTGTCTCTACTTAAAAAGTTTAAAAAAGTTTGCCTGTAACGTCCCACTGCTGGGCCTTAAAGGCCTTACCTCAACCACATAAAATATAATAGTACTACTTAGCTGCCGCAACTATGAGGTAGTTTGAGCCATACACGCGGGCTCAGTGTAGATTGTCACCACTACTACTGGAATAGAAAGCTCAATGGCTTAATTTGGCCTATTTTTGATTGGTTCTATGTCAAATTGTACTATAACTGGAATGCATTTCTATTCTAAGCTTAGTATTGGTTCACATTATTTACACTACAATTCAATTAAAATAATATTAATAGTATTAATATTAAGACTTCGTACTACAGCAGGGCTTGTTAGACACAGATAGGGAGAGAGCGAGGGTCGCGGGTAAACAAACAAAGAGAGTGCAAAGCAACCCGCTGGTTTACGAAAAAAAAAAAAGACAGTAGACTCACAAAGAATGCACTAAATTCCTAAAATCTAGTTAGGTTAGTAACTCAATCTAGTTAAAAATGTTATGCATCCGTAAGGGCACCATGTGTACTCGGTGCAGTCGGTACGAGGTGCACGCTGGGCGATCGATGGTCACGTGACATCGCACGATGTACCGCAATCCTACTGTAGCCAATCCTACACCAATGCACAATGCTTCGGAGCTAAGAATTCTATACTTCGAAACTAGACAATTGGTTTGTTGTCTGGCGCATATTTATATATATAAAAAAATACTTATATTAAAAAAAATACGCGGCGATAACCACGCGCCGTACTTCCTTTTTATTTGCGGTTTTTCCCTTGGGTAGTACTATTATATTCAGTGCTTAGGTTTAGCACATTTCCGATGGCTAGAGTTTACTATTTCCTACTGTTTTTTGTAGGCTAAAACAATTAAATCATTTAACCTCAATCCATCCGATCGCTGCGTAAGATATTAATCTTCACCTTAAAACTTATTTCTGAAAATCCCTATTATAATTTAATTTATTGAGTTATTATTATCAATCTATATCTGATTTAGAAGGAAATGCATTGTTATGGTTAGTGAGTAAAATACTAGATTGTTATTTACAATGACTAGGCGTGTTATGATAATGATACTTTGACACGCATTGATACCAGATACTAGGTGCACATTGTTTTTTTTTACTATAAGTGAACACGTCATAATTGGTCATAACATAATACGTAAACTCCGCTTCAAAATAAGTGCGAGTTACTTCAATATTTTTATTGATCGCGTATTTCATCATGACTCACTCACGGTCATGAGATTCCCTTATATTGAAGGTCGTTCGTTGTTTAGAGCGCGCAATAGCCCTTGGAATTTGGGTAAACATCTTAAGGGCATGCTTTTGACGCTTTGAAGCGATTTTGGGATGACTGTCTGTGGATAGGCAATAGACATTTACTTAGGTTTTATGGCTATATTTATTTCAAAGATGTTTTCCCGACCGTGCGCAATTTTTAGTTTCTTATCATCTTTGAAGAACGATCAAAAGAGTTTATTTTTCAACCACAACGCGTTGCAATCTTTTCAAGGTAGGAACAAAAACATTAAAATTATGTAAACGAACGATATACCAATGATAACCTATGTTAAGTCACATGATCTGAAGTGAGTATGGGAACATTTCGACATACCCATCCATTGTTAGAAATTATTATCATTGATACGCCTATCAGAGTATCAACAGAATTGATAAAATCAGAGATTGACCGATGTTTGAGAGCATAAAACGATAACATTCAGTGATATCCGATGACTATTGGAAATGGCAAGGCATAAGCTATACAAACTTAATATAATAAATTGCACTTGTAAAAAGCAATTGCGCCAGACAAGAAATCGAACCCTGTGTGTAACGCTGTCCGGGCGCATGCCTATAGAAAATAACCAAAACTAAGTCTATCGGAGTTTACTACTTGGTTAACAAGCTTTGGCCAAAAGGGAATTACATTTTTAATTAGAAGAGAAATGAGAGATTAAAAATAATCAGGATCGGGTTGATTTATGCTAAAAGCTCACGGCGTGGTTTCTACTTTTTGCGAGCGATTTTTTATTTTAAAACTCACGAGCCCACCGGTTTATGAGGCCCCGCAGCCACCGCGGCTGCGATTTTCGATCGCAAACGTGGCGGGCGATAACCGAACCGCGCGACCACGCGGTTTTTACCCGCGTCCGCCGCGGCGGCGGGAGCCGTTGCCTTAATCAAACCGCGCCCGCCGCCTCGAGGTTGCGAGGACGCAACTACACCGTGAGTTCTTAGCCTTAGGTTACTATAAAGATTGTTTATTCAGGTGGATATATGAGTAACTTGAAGCTAGTGACACTTGCCCTACATACATGACATACGAATAGTGAGTTCTACTAAACCAGATTTAGTTCCGTAGTATTGTATAATATTTTCTATCATAACACGAGCACTGCGCGATCATATGGAAACACCGTTTGAAGTTTCGATCGCCTGTTTGTAGGCAGTCGGTAAATCCTATAAAATCAACGTGTTATCGTAGCTATTCTGGCTATGTGTTTTATGTCTTGTTTTTATCGGATGTTTTCAAATAAACAATGCTCTAAGTCGGACAACCAGCCACCCTTTGTGTTTGCAAAACATTGCCAATTTGCCCACTGTGCACAGTGTTGTAACGCGTTGCGTAACGTCTAAATAATAAACAAAAACAATGTATTCATTGTAACGTCACGAGTCAATCAATTTATGTTATGCATCATGAATAACACAGATACACATCGGCTAATTATGTTGAGATAGGTACCTACTACCAATATAGCTTCTGGTTTACTTCCAAAGCTATATATCGAAAATAATAGCGAACGACTGTACGGCGATTTCTCTACCGTAAAAAGCGCAGCTCTCAAGTTAAAAAAGAATAGTGAAACAAAACTTTTTTTTGGAACATCACAACAGTTTCCAAAACGTTCCTTCACATCCCAATCTTGCAACAGAACTTTATCTTGCTTGGCAGGTACCTTACCCATTTTTTTCTACGTGGCGAATATGTACTTAGATAGAACTAAGTAATATTAAGGTAAGTAGGATAACATTCAAACGCGCATGTATTATTTACTGTATTAAATCCTCAACAACTCGCAAGAACGATAAAGGTAAATATTATACTTTTAATCAATATTTTACACCATTTTCCTTAACTGGTGTAGGTTTCACAAACATGACGCGAATCGTGATCGATTAATTTAACAAAAATACTTTTTCATTACAGGTAAATCATATTTTCCGGCTGAATGTTCCTCCTTAATCTGACGATTAAGATGAACATAATATTGTTTTATCACCTAATAGCGTTACCTTTAATAGCCCAAACAATGAGTGTTTTAAATTAACATTCAAAGTGGGTACGAAACTTGTTGGAGCCACGGCGATAAGTCCGTCTGTTTCCAATCAAAGTAAGTGGTATGCAAATACAATTTCGGCCATTTTCACTGGTCACATAGAAAAATAAGAACGGGTTCTTATTAGCTGGCCGGCACGAATATATTCACTTCACTGCGACGGTCGAAAATTCCGTTATGATTCTAAAAGACTGCTGCGCAACAGGGATACACAGAGCGTAATAATAATTTGTAGCTACGGTATTTTCGATTGCATGTTATTTATGATGAGTGGAAAACATAGCGGTGGACCAATTTAGCGTGTAATCGGCAGGTGTATAAAATTACATATTTAAAATTAGAGAGCAGGATAATTACGTTAGGTACTCACTTGAGATCCCTGGGCAGAGTTTTGACGATCACGTAAATGCGTTTCCTGTATCTGTAGAGGCACGGCGCGACCGCGAGGAGCGCGAAAATCGCCGCTTTTGAGAGCGTGCTCAGCACGGCCGCCATCGCGGCAGCCAGTGCCATGAGCGCGACGAGCGCCGCCAGTACCGCGTCCATGCTCGCTGGCTCGCAGCCCAGTGGGGCGCGCTAACTATACACTGTGCACTCGCGACCGCACGTACGCGCGCCCCGGCTCACGGCGCGCCACTGTGCACTGCGCGATGGGGTGCGTGCCGCAGTCAATGGCGGACCCTCCGCAGCTGCACATGCGCTAACAACAGCTGATCCTTGCGAGGATCGCGCGATACGAACATACGACACACTTTACCACATATAAACTCGATACAAAAATATAATCATACAAACACGGGCCGATAAACAATAAAATAAGCCGCACACTTTTTTGACATTACAGTTTGATGTTTTTTTGCTATTCCAATTTTGAATTTGTCTTGATTTGTCTGTTTGATTTTTGTCACACTTTTTTATCTTTTGATTGAACACGACAGCATTACAAAAGAGGTTTTATTTGTCACCTTGAACTCTATGCTAAGATATCAATGATCGATAAGGGTAGGAAAAAAACGCAAATATACGTGCTAGGGTTTAAATGCAACTGCAAACGAATGGGTTGTTCATTTGCTGATATCCTTAAAAATTATGAACAATAGCCAACCAAGGCGTTTTACTTATAGTACCAATTCGGCACAGCAAACCGTTTGTCTTGTAAACTTTAAGACCAACAAAGATCGACAAGCGATGAACATTGGACCCACGCTTACTCATTCAGGTTCTTGTGACCCTTGTGACTTGTTAATAGTTTAACAGCAATTTGAAACGAAAACCGCGTAGTAAAACATTGAAATGTCTAATTAAATATTCAAAACAACACAAGTCACGAGCCCAGCGCATGTCCTACTGGATTTTTAAAGAGATTCAAATATTGGAACCTTTTCCCAAAAACAAAATTCGATGACCGGATGACCCGATTAGTAAAGTTATACAGGATGTCTCAAAATATTTATAAGTTTCAACTACCTATCACTAAAATGATCTTAATCACCGAGTCAAAACAGAACTTTGGTCATAACATCTCATAATTGTCAGATCTCGTAAAACAAAGAAAAAGAAAATGAATAGTCGTTGTTGAATTAAACAAAGCAATTTTGTATAAAAATATATTTATAATTAATCAGGCATTCATAACATCACCAAATGCATACAAAGAGATATTTTTCAGTCTTAACACAAAAGACTGGAATGCTTTTTGTTACTAAATACATATCAATAACGGCAAGTACACATATAATTGTCTTATCTCATCATCATTACCGCTAATAATCTCTGTAGAACGGGCATATTTGGAAATTGGAATAGTTAAATATTATTGCCGGTAAAAAGTGATTATGTATTTTATGCAAGTTTATTTATTTATTTGCAAGTTTTATTAATATCTGTGTAGCCCGATTCTACAGTAATTAAAGCAATACTCAAACAATAAATTTATAGATTGGTAATAAAATTATGTAACAATTCACCTATAAACATACCTGATTTTATACACATAATTAATTAAAAAATAAATGCTTAGAACTAATACCTGAGGATCGGTACCATAAACACAGCTACAATGGACAGATCTCAAGCCTAAGCCAGTTTTTTTTGTTTAAATACTAAATAACCCTAACCCAATCAGAAATGCTTATAGTAGTATTAAACACTCACTTCCTTTGCGTCCATAAATCTTTCATGATCTAGAGAATGCGCTGTGCGCTTATTGATAACTGTGCAGTGTGCAGTGTCCGCCTCCCCATAAGGCCTATTTAATTTATTTTATTTAACAGTAAACATACTGACTTACAGTTGCCCAAAGCTAGTATGCTAGTCACACACAGTGAGTTGTTACTACTACGTATAGTGAAGCTATGCCAAGCAAAAAACGTGTCGCAATAACGACGACAAGATTTTGACGTTTCTTTTGAAAATTTGAATTTCGAATTATGATTTGTACTACGAGTTGATGACCGGGCCATCAATTTATGGAGCACAAAGTTTGTTCGTGATGTCAGTTCCATACGCTAGTAATAGTAGTTCAATGGTCACACAGTAAAAATTGTCAAACAAACATTACACTATATAAATCAAATAAAACAAATAATGAGTGTAAAAAGAGATAACAATGCGCTGTCGCAGTCCCACGTTTTACTGACGCGGAGGAAGCAAGTGTTTAATACTAATATAGTTCATAACAGTGTATCAGATCTATAAACTTTATTATATAATATTACATTCTTTATTTTATTTCCCTCCACCAATCCGCAATGAGCCCGCGTGGTGAAGTATGGCTCATAACATAAACCTCGTACTAGAGGTAAGGCCTTTGCCCAGCAGTGGAATGCTAACAGACAAAATACTATTTCTTTATTCTTAAAGAACCTGAGTTGGTTTGACAACGGTAATTAGTTGTTTTTGTGCCCATATAACAATTATTTGTTACACATGATTTGAAAGAAAAAAAGTTTGGGAAACGTTGACGTTTAACCCGCGTGAAGCCAGGATGCTTCACTAGTTTGAAATAAAAAGGCCCAGTCTAGTGTTGAGATTCTAAAATACGAATAAGGCTAGTATCATAGGTAGTGTTTGACGAAACGAAAAGTTAAAATTGAACTATGTAGTTAAAACATAATACCATAAGCTCAAGAGTATTTCTCCCAACACCGTTAGTTTAACCTACATTAATGAATAAGTACTTTCTAGTTCCCTGTGAGCGCATATGCGAGTGAATTTTATATGCTTTGAAATTTCTGAGAAGCATCATTTTTAGGCTTGTCCAAAAAGGATTTAAGCAATAGAAATACTTTATAAAATATACTTTACACCAGTTAAATGTGCAAGAGTTATTTATATAGATTGTAGTATACATTTTAAGTTACCAAGCAAATTTTGTGTAAAATTTATTTGTGTTATACAATAAATCAATTTCACTTTTGACAATTCGAACAATTAATTATTATGACGAAAACAGTAAAAGTAAGACTATACAACATCAAAGATGATTATGTATGTTTTTCTAGTAGTATGTAAATTGAATAAAAATAGTCTTAAACTTTTTAGCACAAACAAACCTTATTTTTATGAATTAATGTAGAAACTTTGAGGCGTTTACTCTAGTCCTCAAATCAAATAAATAACTTTATATATAGAAATCTTCAAAGCTATAATAGTCTGGCTAACCAAAAGCTGAACCTAGCAAAAGAGGCAAATTAAAAAATAGTGGAATAAATCATTTTGACACTTACTCATCTATTTCCTTGTTTCTAATAATTATTGATATTCAATATTGGTTAAGACTTTTGGTTTTTGATTTGATACAGAGTCGGTTAATCAGTAACTGAAATAAGCACATCAACGACACAAGAGTTCTTCGTAGTTAAATGTATTTATTATTTGGAATTGTTACTTCAGCGTTCTCTGCAAATCTAGTATCCAAATTAGTCAATCCTCAACAAAAAATGTCTGATTGACGCTGTGATACTGTAATTTAAGTTAATTTTTCTTTTACAAAAATGACTGGGTTCAGAGGGCCTAGTCTGAGTTTTTCCACCCACATTTGATTGTGAGCGCGTAAGAATTTTGTATGGAAAATCTACAGCGCGAGATCAACTTTATCTTTCCCATATAAAATGTAAACTAGAATCACTCCGTGAAGTTTTGCATTTATTCATAAACACCCTGTATTAACAAAATTAACAATAACAACTAATTATTGCGTTTAAATTGACGTATATCTACTATATAAAAATAAGTCGGGGTTTCCTCCCTGAGGCTATAACTCCAGAACGCACGAACAGATTTCCACGGTTTTGCATTCTTTGGAAAGGTCTCGGGCTCCGTGAGGTTTGTAGCATAAAACGGGGCTGGGGGCAAAACGAAGTTCGCTGGGACCGCTAGTTTATAATAAATTTGACGTTATTTTTATATTACTACAACAGACCGCAATGCCATAATAATAAATAAGTATCAAAACCAATATTTATTTATCTACTATGTACTCGTATTTTCCAACATTGAATATTTATTTTATCTAATCAGTAAAAACATAGAAAGACCGCAATATCTTATGTGCAGCCGTTTTACATGTTCTTGCAAAGTAGCAGAAATACCGAAAATTTGATATAAAACGATATATCTCTACTTTAATCGTTAACAAACGGGAGATTGCTTGGCCTAATCTTTAATTTGAGCCCTTATGATTTTTATTTCTGAGTTTTTATGCCTAATAAATATGTACTTAACGCATGCACAACATAAAGTTTACATTTCAATGACCGGTTTTGATTGCTTAAGAGTGCGTTGCCCGTTCCGGTGCTCAGCCCTTAACGAGCGACGGGCCTAATTGTGTTTTAAATTAAATTATATTCTAATTTCCCCATTTATTATTTTCTGATATTCATCTAAGCCGAGCGGCAGATACCTTCCTAGTTTACCGTCTAAGTAGTAAAGTTTATCGTTTTTAACCTGAGCGGGGTCGAATCCTTCTTTTTGTAGATCTGTTTTCTTCATTTTGAATGTACCTGAAATAAATATTTAGTTATACTTTCAAAGCTCTACAACATTATTCTAATGATTACTTTGCTCATACGAAGTTAATGTTTTCACCCTATAATCGGTTTTGGCGACATGTGTCAAGGTGGGTCGTGGTGAGCGGCGGAAATAGAAGTGTTTTGAGTAAAAGTTATCTTAAGTGACTTTTATCAGAATTTATCTGTATGTTTTTCTTGTTTTGATTGGAACCAATAATAATAAAATTAATGTTTTTATTCATTTCTGTTATAATATCGCTGATAACATGTTTCCCGCGTTTAATTACCGCTCCACAATAGTGAAAAGAACATTAACGCCCCTAAAAGATCATCAGCTCGGTAAATCAAGCATAACGACCGCTTGCGGACCAAATGGACCGGGAAAATGCAGTCGTGAGCGCGGGCGGGCGGCTAGTGTAACGCACCCTAAGTACAGTATACATTTTATAGTCACCTGTGAGGTCGACGCTGCGCATGACGCGCATGAAGACGGGGCGCGCGTAGGCGGGCAGGTCGCGGGCGAGCGCGCGCGCCAGCTCCGCTAGGTCGAGCGAGCCGTCGACGTCCACTATGCCGCACATGCCAGCACGGCCTTCTATGTTCGGTACCTGAGATAGAGCAGAGAATATAGAAACTGACACTATACAATACTATAATATACAATCTTCTCTGAGCCAAAAGTAATTGGATGGTGATTTCTTTCTTGCCCAAAGAATACTTAGTGTAAAAGCGGAAACTTTGACGACATAAACAAATACATGCGTATACAGATACCACACCGATAGCTATGTAAACAAATATAGAAATATATTGTAAATAGAGGATTGGCGCTGTGGTCGAGAGAATATACAGGCGTGTGGCCTGTAATAGGAGCAAAAAAATTTATCAATGATTCTACAGAGTATACGTAGTGACCTTGACATGGCCATAGAGCTTCCAAATGTTTTAACTAAGAGATATAGTAATCCAAAGTTATAATCTCTAGTCAATGTATATCAAAATCATTAACTCGTTGTAGTAAATGACAATGTAAAGTTCTATGACTGGACTCATTTGTTTGCAATACATTGCTGGTTCATTTATTTTGTTAGAAAATAACAATAAATTTATTTTTCATTTTAATAAATTAAAACCATTTAATATGGATTACTAGTCACCTAAATTTTTAATTTTTTGCACGTATTACAGGTCACACCCATTGTTTGCGCCGAAAAACAAGTCCCGGCCTGAAGTATGTTAGCGATGAGACCCCTTCCAGCTGTGTTGGTAGACACACTCCAATCTATACTATGGTCACGTATGCGTTTTGTATTCGCACCCATCCCCTCCCGTCACTCACATACCGCAGGCGGTGACTAGTATACTGATTTCTATCACAAATTCAACAATGGCAAAGCGTATTACTATTAATTGCAAGGTCTCTTACCAATACGCCATAGACCACCGCGTCTCTGTGGTCAGCGACGCGCGAGATGGCGGCCTCGACCTCGGTGGTGCTGACGTTCTCGCCGCGCCAGCGGAACGTGTCGCCCGTGCGGTCGCGGAAGTACAGGTAGCCCAGCTCGTCCGCCACCAGGATGTCGCCTGGATGAACATAGCATTGTAAAATAAATAAATAATGCCCTCCAAATCGAAATCCGAACAAGATCAAGTTGAACCGAGATCGACCTACTGTTCAGGAGATGTTACAGTGCTAAAGCAAATGTGATACGCTGGTAATATGAAAAAATACTTGAGTTAAGTGTGTTCTACCAGTTCATCTTGATATCCAAACTCAATGAACGAAGCTATAGAATATATTTTTGCCTCGTTTATCAGAACGGGAGTGGCCCAATGGCACAAGAGGTCTTCTTCTTCTTCTTCTTTCGTGTCGGCAAGAACACGGGCTAAATCTTACTTGCCCAGAAAGCGATTACCGAGGTAGTTCTCTGGTTACTGACAAGTAAGTCCTCACACGAGCAGGTGGTCGGGCACGCGGGACAGTTAGTGGGGAGGGCCATGGTTTACAGGGGTTCTCCACATTCATAGCTGGCTTCTGCGATACTTGAGTACCTCTACCGATACAGGCTATCTTTGCTCCGACCAACCTGGGTCCTCAGCCTATTTAGAATTCTCCAGATTGGCCAAGGTACCTTATACAAGAGGTTTGAGACCAGAGTTCTTGTAAATAGCCCACACGTTTTTATGAAAAGTAATCTCACCAGATATGAAGGCCTGATCTCCGTGCGCAAAGACGTCTCTTACGACCTTCTTCTGCGAAGCGGCCGCATCCACGTAGCCAAGGTATTCTCGCGACGGGTTGTTTGGAGTTATCTTGCCGATGAACACTCCTGGTTCGTCCGGTTCTGCCAACTATGATTTGACATGTTTTAATAAGTATAAAGTTTGATAAATAAAAAAAGGAAACTGAGGACTTTCTCTGGAACAGAACGATAGTAATTTCAAATCTACAGGTTGACTTTGAAAACATTGGCAATATTTTAAACTAAGAAACTACTAATGATTCATAGTCCCTTTCACATATTAAAATGAAAATCAATTGATATAAACTATATCGTTTGATGAAACCGAGAAAAATCATATTATACACCTTAAAATTGATTTTGCTTCAAATTAAACTAATAAATTAATTTAAGATTTTCTAAAATTGACAAATATAATTAAAGTATCAAAAAAATTACTCCGCCTAAACGGATCCCGGTAATCGGAGTGAAACTTGATGATTTTTTTCGGTTTGATCAAATCAATTGATTTTCATTTTAATATGTGGAAGAGACTATAAATCATGAGTAGGTTCTTTTCTTAGTTTAAAATATTGCCAATGTTTTCAAAGTCATTGTGTACACAGCACGAGTCAGTGAATCAGGTTAGTTATAATCGAAACTTTAAAGTTTTACCCTCAAGGATGTGTTTATAAACATTATTTTGTCATTCTTTGTTTACGAGAACGACGGTAGTCTATCGATCCCTGAGCGTTTAAAGAATAGGGCTTCTGTTAAATAGACCTCTGTCCACTACATTACTTCAGTATCAGCATTGCAAATAATCAGTTATTTTTCAAATAAATAAATAAGCTTAAATAATTTTAGAGCAGAACTTTTTCGGTTCGTAATGTGCGGTTTCATAGGTATTTCTTTATTTGTAATTATATTATTTTGATGTGGATATTTTGATTGAGTACTTATTGCTTGAATTTTAATGTTATAAATTAGTTACATATTATTTTTAAATCTTAATTAATTTCCAAGACAATGTATTTTGTTAACAATGGAATAAATGACATATGACTTTCTATTTCTATTTGATGACGCCAACAAATTTTTCGCATGATCGTAGTCCATGTTTTAGTGATCATACGAGGAACACGCCACTTACTAAGATGACTCCATTTTTAAAGGTCTTTTGAAAGACAAATTTTAATATAGAATCGATGAAGTAATTTTCTTCTGCATACTTATTTTAATATTACAATAGTCATTTTGAGCATGTAATTTACGTAGCAAATTATTTTTAACAATTGGTTGACAGTTGCTATAAGGAAGTAGCTTACATTGATTTCTACATCTTACTTGTTAGAAAACAATGTTCATTACGGCCTGTTTCACAATGTCCTTATACATACTGGTTAGCGTTATGTATCCAATACTTCATACCAAATGACGATTCATATTTGAATTATTCATTGGTTTGTGTTAATATCTAGTTATGTCTAATGCCTTAAATACCTAGTTATCTACTATATAAAAATAAGTCGGGTTTTCCTTCCTGACGCGATAACCGATTTCCACGATTTTGCATTCGTTGGAAAGGTCTCGGGCTCCGTGAGGTTTATAGCAAAGAAAATTCCCATAAAACGTGGCCGGGCGGGACGGGGCTGGGGGCGAAACGAAGTTCGCTGGGACCGCTAGTTTATTCATAAATGAGATAATGTTTATGTTATGCAATAGTTATTTATATTATTATTTAAAAATAGCAGATTTGTTATCAGTTTATCACAGTGATACACGTGGTGCAACGTCAATAACCCTAGTGTTCTTGACTGTGTGGCAACAATACTTCGGAAATTCTTTGTTTCTACGACCTCGATCCGCTTGTGTGGTAATTAGTGATTAATTTATTGACCATTCACATATTTTACAGTCAGTCACACGTATCGTACTTTATTTCTTTGTTTCACGGAACTAAATATATTTTAGCGGTTCAAACAAAGACTGTCTTTTTACCCGCACACAATGTGTACTGAAAATAATAATTTTCAAAAACCGGCCAAGTGCGAGTCGGACTCGCGCACTGAGGGTTCCGTGCCAACTTTAACTGAATTATGGATCCACTTACTACACTTACTTTCACTTAGTCAAAATACCACAATATTTTATTGGCAGCAAATATAACTTTGTTTTTCATAGTGTTACTATCTATCAGTTTATTAATTTATCTTCATGCTCATCAATTAATCATACCTGGCATAGTCCCTGCGGGTTCCGTATCGGCTCTCCCGTCTCCTGGTCCACCTTGATGATGGCGATGGGGTACACGGTCGGAAAGATCCGTGACACGAATCCTATCGCGCCGGGGGTGCCATCCGTGTTGGCTGGGAAGAAAATAAATATATTTTTTTTTTAATTATTCAAGCACCGAGATTGCAGACACAATAGAAAATATATTGTTACGCGTCTCATATGAGTTGGAGTTTGACGAATTAAGTCAAGATTTTGACAAACAATACCGGGTTTGCCGTATTTTTTTGCCTTTCTTTACAAAAGAGTAAATTTTCGACACAATACACTATCTTTCGTCCTTTACATTGATTCAAAATATCTATGTACTAAATTCCATCGAAATCGGTTTAGCATTTTGAGAGAAACACTCACAATGATATTAATAATAATTATTGGTTTATCTTTTGTTTTTAAATAAGCTTGAAGTAATAATTATTTTTTACAAAACTCGTAAATTGTATACAAATCAACGAATGCATTTACTTGGCTTTTCTGTCTTTGTGTACAGTGGTCCTTGTGTGACTCACCTATATTAGCGTTTCCTTCAGTAGCTCCATAGAATTCGATTACATGTTTTATATTGAACCTCTTCAAGAATTCTGTCCATATCTGAAAGGATACAAAGGAGAAATATAGTTGACCCAACAATACCCGCAGATATCAGGGTTAATGTTTGTCGACCACCGGTATTATCAAAGTCACCACCGTCTTACCAGTCTCGCTTCTTTCTTTAGAAGCGACGCTTGTTTTTGTGCGATTTTCGATCGAAAGTAGTACAGCGGTGGTGTCCGCGACCGTACACATAAATAGATCATACAATAGTCGGCACGTTATCGATTGAGTCGTGAGGTCATAATGTCAATAGAGATAGAAATATGCAGAGCGCTTTACCGGTAAGGGCAAGCGAGATAGATCATGACAATCACACGGATCAGTTGATAGCACGTCGACTATTGGGACCGTGCGCGACGACAGCGTCATAAAATTGGCGGACTGTCATTACGAAAAGTAATGAAAACAAAGTTATTTTAATGAAATATTGTATCATCCATTTCTTATATTCAATAACGTTAATCTTTATTGACGATTTTTACTTATTAATAAAATATTATGCACGGCTACTACTAAAATTGCTAGAGAAATGGTGACAGAAGTCCGCCAACGTTGTCTATGAAGGCTACCGTTTTCGTGCTCACTAGTAGGCGCCACTGTCGCGTGAGGTCCAGAATATAGCTTTTATGGTGTGTAAATTATCATGATGGAGAGATAAAAATCAAGTTTCCCATTAAATCTTAATATTACAATACATCGGTCAAGAAGCCGCAGTCCAGCTTTGTTAGGAAAAGAGGAGTAAGTACACCAGTTACTAACGATTTAACATTTATTTTCTTAGTCCCCCTTCTAAAACACTCTCAATAATTGATCCGTATAGATAGTGCCATCCACGAAGGCGCGCCCCACTCTTTTTTTGATTGAGGAACACGTGACACGTGACACGGTGACACGCGTGTCAGTTGCGAGCCGGCCGTCTTTCAAAAATTCAGGCTCGTCACGAAAGTGGCTCTACTTAAATTATTTTTAAAATGTCAAGTAAAGCCCAGTGTGTTGTACTAAAAAATAAACCTGGTATAATCTTCTGTCATTGCTAAATTTACTAAAAGAATTATAATGGTAACTTAAACACCAAAATCAATTTTAAATAAAAAAAACCATGTGGTACATATAATATTACCGGGATGTACTTTATCGGGGAAGGCTATTAAACATCACGCTAGGACCTACGTGAACGAAGAAAAAACAATTCACGCGTATGAAGTCCCGGTGCACCTATATTTCTCTTATAAAGACATTTTTAAATATATTTTTTAATGTTATAAAACGTTCTTATATATTTCGATTACGTCAATAGTAAAAATGTTACTGATGCAATTTTTTAAAAAAATATTACTCGTCTAGTAGCTAACCATACCCACTTAAAACTATATCTAAGTTGAGCATATTTCCCTTTGAGTGTATTTTTTGCAGTGTGCTTGTCATTCATAAGTCATTATGATGTTCGAAATTCAATTCAAATGTTGGAAAAAGCTTGCACACATGTACTATAAACGATTTGGACGAGTGGAGGGGCGCGCCTTCGTGGATGGCACTATCTATAACTAGTATTTGCCATAATTAATGGAAATCATTGCTAAATATTCGGAACATTAATCTAAATAGAAATGAACCCGCATATCTAACCCACAAACAGTGACATTTGACATTTCAAAGACCTCACGCTACACAAGCGCCCCTAGCGGCGAATTCATACGCGTTAGCCCTCATTTATTGGTCACTACGAGCGCTGTCATCGATTCGGGTTCCCCCACCACCTTCTCCGCCTACTTCGCACTCAGCGTATAAGACAACAGCACGTCAAGATAAACACTGCGGTTTTTTATGCGGTTGTAATAAGGGTTAGTTTTCAACGAAAATGTATAACCAGTAGGCCTAACATGCATGACACATTATTTCTTTCGATCGACATGACAAAATTAGTCGATCTATGCTATTTTATCATATTCCCTAATATGCCAACCACATTGGACAAATTTATCCAAAACGATAACGAGATATGTCAATTTCTAACCATTCACTCAATTTTATGTCAGATTTGGCTCAAAATGATCAATTTGACACAATGACACTTTGACTCGATATTGCCCAAAGATAATGAATTCAAACTAATAAATATCTTACGGATAAAAAAAATGTTCCACGGAGACTTTCTTTTCAATATTTTTCCACTTTATTGTATTTTGAGAGCCTAGGATGAAATATGGCACGACACAGTCATATATTTTTGCTCTAAATATGTTGTTTTTCATTTATCGTCGACGCAAATGTTGGACGTTAATGTTTATTTATTTTATTTAAAGACTTTATTGCACAAATCATGGTGTACAAAGGTGGACTTAATGCTAAAAGCATTATCTGCCAGTCAAACCTTTAGGTCATGCAGAGAGATGGCAATGGGTGCAGCGAAAATAATAAACAGAAAAGAAATAAAAAAGAAACAATTAACTAATATGTATAGTAAAGAATAAACCTACATAAACTACTGAAATAACATATATTTTATAAACATACTTAAACTTACACAAAATAAATAAATTATATATAAATAAACATATATACAAATATTATGCAATTATCTATTCTTTGAGGAATTGTCGGACTTTGCTCTTGAACGATAACTTCGACTCGGTCCTCCTGACATCCAAAGGCAGAGAGTTCCACAGTCGTGTTGCCGTCACTGTAAACGACTTGGAGACGTACGTGGATCGGTGAGCCAGCGTGCCTAGCCGGAGATTGTTGGAGGAACGGAGAGATCGATCGTGAGTTTGGCATAAAGCATGTTTCACGGCGAAATGTCAAAATTCGATAAAAATATGTGCCGCATGTTAGGGTTCAATGATAGTTTTGTCATATTTCAAAATTTTACAGTACGACATGACTTTCTGGGCAGCCATGTTAGCAACTGTGGATAACTGTCGATTTTTGACAAACAAACGCGATAGAATGCCGCGATAAATTTTTATCACTGCGTGCATGTTAAGCCTGCTGATGTGGTGTCGTGTGTACAATGGCAGGTTACCTGCGGGCGCAGGCCGTTCCCGAAGATGATGCGCACGCGGTGGTCGGCGTCGGCGGGCGAGGGCGGCGTGGCCAGGATGTACCGGCACATCTCGCCGATGTAGTGCGCCGCCTGGAACAAAATGGGTTTTTTTTAAGGAGCTCTGTCGCTGTTTAAACGAATTTTAAAAAAATGGTTCTCAATTCGACTTTTATGCATGCGATATAGTTAGAATTTGATAATATTTCCTACGTGGGATGATTATTAAGGCCAAACAACAAGTGTATGTATGTTTGTATATTCGTATTTTTGTCTTTAGATTTCTCGAAAACGAGAAGTCGTAGTGAAAAACTGCTCTAACTTAAGTACACACTCTACAGTTTAAGTTTCGTCAAAATTGGTCCAGTATTTTTTTGAGATAGGGGTAATAACAAAAATAAAATAAATATTTACAATTAAAAATACTGACTGAATACCTTAAATATCGCCAAGATCGAACACGGTCAGTAGCATGTTTATTCTTGAAAGTGTGTGAATTTCCTGTTTATCTTATTTTAAAATGAAATATTTCGTTGAAATGGAAGGTCAAGATTGTTTACAATATAAGAAAAACGGACTAACACACTAACCGTGGCTTGGTACTTGGCACAGTCCGGGAAGTATTGCGAAGCGGAGAACTTGCTCTTGAGCACCACCGTGCAGCCGAGTATGAGCGCTTGCCCCACGCTGATGACGCCGCCCGCCGTGTGGTACAGCGGTAGCGGGCAGTAGATGCGATCGGACTTCTTCAGGCGTAAGAAGTGGATGCCCGTTGCCATGAACACGTATCTGAAGAAAAAAAACAACGTCCATAATTAAAAAAGCAAAACAAAAAGCGGTGCGCCTCAGTCCTAGATCGCCTCCGCAACAGTACAAATGGCATCCCGGCGGCATTGGCTAACCGGTGGGACTCGCCGATGCTAGAGCGCTGGATAAGTTTGCACGCTACTTGGCGGCATCTTTCATTGTTTTAAATTTGATTTTACTAACATAGGCTAAGTTCAAATTTTCAAAGTTCAAATTACTTCCATTCATTCATTCAATTAAAGATATGGTAGGAGAACTAAATAATGAGACGTAAGACACTGCTTGATTGGTAGTACTTTGGCAATCAAAGCACTGTGGTTACTACGCTACGATGCTTTAGTAATGGCCCATATCAACCATCTTATCGCTTAAGTGAAGCCTGTTTGGAGCAGGACGTTTAGGCTTATTTAGTTAAAAACGAACCCCCTTATTCATAATAATTCAAACAGTCTAATAAACCTATTTTAGCTATTACACTGTTTTGTCGCTTTCTGTTAAATGATGACAGCGCCAAGAGAGAATGAGACAAAACAGTTTAATAGTTAAAACAGGTTTATTAGACTGTTTGCGTTTTTATGAATAAGAGGGTTAATGTTTTACCTTAGATAATGCAGGACCTAAACATAAATGGAAAAGTTTCGTTTACACTAAATGTGCTAAATTCTTTTAAATATTTTTTTTATTCTTTTTAAATGTGTTGCTTAAAAGAGTGTTTCCAAAATGTAACTATAAAGTACAGGTTTGATTTATCAACATGAACATCATAAAAACTGTTTTTATATGAAGTTGCCACTTTGTAGGTACACAATTCTCAGCCTTATGTTTGTTTACTCAACCAAACCTCACGGTTATTTTGATCGAGGTAAATGTTTGTTGAAGATCAAAGGTCAAGCATCAAGAATACAATATTGTGTATGAGTAATCAGGAAAATTGGGACTTAGTACCTACATATGACTTAAACAGTCCAAATTCTCATTAATGACTTATGTCATTAAATAGCTGTAGAAATGTCTAGCAATTAAAATTCAACTAGCTCTAATTAACGTGATTATGATGATAATTAATTTGTTGAAATTCTAACCTTGTATTAGATATCACCGCAGCTTTAGGGAGACCAGTGGTTCCCGACGTATAAATGTACAGTAGTTTTCCGTGGAACCCATCAGCATCAGCCAGGGTCCAAGGAGCAGGCGGGGTAGACTCCAGGAGACACGTGAGGTCCGGAATGGTGTCCCCACTACCCTGTGTCTTTTTTGGATTCGACGGTTGCAGGGGACGGTGGGTAAATTTGAATAGTTTCAAAGATGGACTCAGCTCTTTTGATATATCTTGAAGAGCTGTGGATGAAAACATAGCATTTTATTAATTGTTAACAATGATAGTTATTTATGGAATTACGTAGGTTTAATTGTTATTATCTTAATCTGAAATGTTAATTGCTTATTGTTCCTACACATCATTAATATTTATGTTTTAGTAGGTAGCAGGTAATTCATTACTGAAAGTTTTTATTGCTGTTTCTAACTGCTTAATGGGATTTGATATGTTGGAAGAAAGATAAAGACTAGCTAGAGAGAATATAATCTGACTTTTCCATGAGATCTGTCCCATTAAGTTGTTGTATTTAATTAATATTACCTAACATTGAAATAACAAATAAATCACATTATTTTGACAGTTTAGATTAAAGGTCATTGAAGGGCAAAAAAATAAAACAGTCTCACCAGAATGATAATCCTCTGAGAATATCAAAACATCACACTTAGCAACATTGATGGAGTGTAATAACGCATTTCCCCGTTGATTGGTGTTGATGAGTGGAGTGACTGCACCAAGACGGGCATTCCCAAGCCACAAGGCAGGCATTTGTGGACAGTTGTTCACAAGAAGACCGACTACATTGCCCTTTTTAATACCTTGGGCTTTCATAACGGCTGTCATACGAAGGCTAAAATCTTCAACCTGAAATGCAAATTGATAAGTTTTAGATTCTATGAAGATAAATAATCATGAAGTAATAAGCCTTAGTCTAAGTCACATATTATAATTTAAATTATGATCACTTTATTATTTACATTTTATAATAACAAAGTTCAATTTGTTGTGTAGATAATAATGGATATGCATCCATCTTTGCTATGATGTCCCACTTAAGTCTTTGTACCCTGGACTTCAGATAAGTATTTAATGTTTGCAATCAATATTACAAGTTGTGAATAAATTAACATATATAATAGGAATATGTTAATTTATATTTATATATGCATTAATATCTTTACATACATAACATTTTGTTATTAAATCTATAAATATTTAATAAACTTGTATGAGGATCTTAATTTTTAATTTTAACTCGTCAAGTATGTGTGAACGAGACACAATAGAAATTCCATTATTATGCGACTCCCGGCAGTCGTTTGATACCTGACTGATTAAAATCATGTTTTTTCAACTTTTGTCATAAATAAAGTTCAGTGAACCATCATTCTCAGCGCAAGTAAAAAAACTATCACAAAAACTAAAAGGACAGGGAAAAAACAAGGCCTACATTAGTCACACCACTTGTAACTCAAGAATGGGTGGATCCACTAGTATTTAATTTTAAATAAAAACATGTTAACACAAACCTCTTTGAAGGTCCAGACTTCATCTTGGAACATAAAGCAAGGCTTGTCTGGGTGCCTCTGGACCACATCGTGGAAGATGTCCGGAAGAGTCCAGTTTCTTTTGGAAAACTTACGGGCAGTCCAAAGGATTTGTATGTACGATATCAGTGCTCTAAAAAGATAATACTCTGAATTACTATTTGCAATCTGAATTACTATTTGCAATCTACATTGTAATTTTAATAAAGAAAATAAATAAGTAACTTAAAAGTTGTAAAAGTCAGATGCATAAAGTTAATAGTTGAGTTCATACATAACATGACAACGTTTAGTGATATGCATTACCTAAATACTTTCTCTTTTAAGTATTTGCATGATAGCGCCAAATTAAATAGTATTGCACATATTACGGGCGCGAAATTGCGCTAAAATGAATAAAAATAGCAAGGTGACGTGCCAGTTTTAATTTACCTCAAATCTCTTGGGGTCGTCATCAGAGCTACGTAGCACCATCTCGTATGAAATAAGGCTGCGTATAGGGCCGCAAGAATAACAGAAGCGGCCACCGTATACAGAAATCCATGGGAAAGCCAAATTGCGATGCATGCTGCCGCGATACCAACCACAGCTAGTATCATGATGACCGCTTTCCGCCACGAAAGGCGTCTCACTAACGAGCGGCGACCCACAAAGCAGTTGTACGGGTCCACAGCGATAATTTCACAAGCAAATAACGGGAAACAACAAACTTGCTTGCTGTTGATGAATCTGATTTTGTGCTTCTCGCAATATGTCAAATTCAAATTCATTGACAGTGACAGTGACAGCTGACACCGGGGTTGTCCACGCAAATAAAATATTACCCTAACTAACCCAATCAATATTCATTCTTCGATTCATTTCATACTAACTACACTACTTCTTTTTACTACTGAATTTGCGTCTAAGACATTGTTGTAATCATGTTGTGCAATTAAATTATGTAATGCATGCATGCAACATTTATTATTCTAGTAGATCACACAAGTCACAACATCATTAATTTCAGGGGAGTCTTGTCAATTAAAAAACTGGCTTAGTGCGAGTTGGACCTGCACAATGAAAGTTCCGTGTGCCACCCTACCTAAACTGGATTTGGGGTTCACTTACTACCAGTACTACCACCTAATGAAAATATCACAATATTTTTTGACAGTAAAAATAACTTTGTTTTTCATAGTGTTATACTTATAGCTTTTATTAAATAACACAATGACATTAAAATCATAGTGTTTGTATCATGTCTTTAAAAGTTATTTTTGCTGTTGATGAAAATGTGCAATATCGCTAACACTACTGGTTCGATCTCATTCAAACCAATTTTCGTTGACCTTTTTGTTGAGATCTACAACACATATTTTTTTTCAAAATTTTCACATTCTTAGTTCAAAAGTTAGATGAGGGGGACGCCCATTCTACCACTTTGGATGCGTCTATATCTCAAACGTTAGACTTTCAGAAAAAACGGTTTTAGAAACCTTAATATTAAAAGAAATATCCAAAGACTCCCCAGTTTTGAGTAAAAAAGTTTTTTTAGGTTTTAGTTTAATGTATGGGAGGCCCTTAAATGTATTTTTTATATTGAATCAGAAAGCGGTTAACAGTACACATTCTACCTTCCAAGTTTCAGCTGTATGATGCCAATAGTTTCAGAATAGAGTGCTGTGACATACGGATGGACAGACAGACAGACAGACTTTGTTAGAGTTGTAAGCCCAATGTATCCTACCGAAGTATGCAGTAGCAAACCGGTAGACTACAGTAGGTAGACTTCGGGATCCTACCATAGGATGCGGTAGCTTTCGTAGATTTCATTTAATTGTATTACGAATTAAGTTCTTTAATCTGAATTTGAAAAAAAACATGGTCTTTTAACTAAAACAGTGATAACTATTTATTTTTAGTTAGTTTTAGTTTTATTGTATAGCATAAAATAAAAAATAATGACTTTGATACAAATAGTCACGCCAAAAAAGTTATACAGGAAGTAAAAAAAGATTTTCTTTCTACTTAAAACGATTGCGAGACTTGGTATGTCACATTTGGTACTTTTCCAAATGTGCTCTAGATTCTTTCACAAGCTGCGGACGTAGCTGGTATGCATAGAATACTACTAGCAACTGGACGCAAAATTGTTTTGTAAAAAACTGTGTTTTAACCATGATTTATTGTGATGTCTTGCAAATTCCATAATAAACGTTATCTACGAAAGCTACGTAGTATGCCTTAGCATTCCGTATCCAACCGGTAGGATTCCGTACGTTTTGACGGTAGACTTACATCTTACATCACTAGACTTGACGAAACTATAAGTGTTCCGTTTTATGCCGTTCGGCTACGGAACCCTAAAAAAGGGTAAACCTACCTATATTATATAATAGGAATATTAGAAATGAGCAGTTTTCCTGTTATGAGATGTTTATATCACCAAGAGATGGCATTAGCGTCACTTTAGGAACTAATTGAGGATTTATAGCAGAGGGTAATTGCTTTTCACCAACACGTAAATAATAAACAGTTAAACAACATCAATGTGAACCTTTAGTACATAAAGTGCATAATGCCAAAAAATAAGTATTCTAACTAATCCATGTCGCTAACGCATTTTACAATGTTTACACGCCCTTTTTTTCTTTGTCTATTGTTTTCCGCCAACGTGAAAAAAATGTTCCTAATGTGAACGCCACGCGCCATCTAGTGAGAGCCTTTAAACGATGGGAGAAAAATTGGTTTTGAAGATATTTGTTAATTATTTATGAACATGTACGACAAGTTTTGTTAGAAACAATACAAGTATATATTTGTATCTAAAATCCATGAATCTGGGGTAAAAGTATTATAACTGGCAGCACTATTCAACTTAATTTTTTTTGAGCAAAGGCAGTAAAATCATATGAACGTTAGTGTAAGTAAAATAATTTAATGAAAAAGAACCTAAATAAATTATATTTTTCTTATACAAAGCCATTAAAGTCTTAATATTCCTGAAGCTATTTTCCCGTATTCCTCAGTTCCTAAAGGCACATATTTGTTTAAATGTGGATCTAGGTAATAAAGTTTGTCCGAAATTTTAGTTGGGTAGAAGCCTTCCTTCTGCAGATCTACCTTTCTAAGTTTGAATGTACCTGCAACGAAAATTATAATCGCATATTAGCAAGCTATCTATAATTAAAGCTAGCTATCAGAAAAGAGCATCAATTTTAATATCGCCGTTCTAGTAGATTTACCAGTCATATCGAAGCTCGTCATTTTCCTAATGAAGATTGGCCTGGCATACTTTGGTAGGTCTTTTGATATGTCTTTTAACAGTTGGTCCAAGTCCAAGGAGTTGTCCTGGTCCAAAATACCGCACATGCCGGCTCTACCTTCTGTGTTCGGGATCTGGCGAGAGAAGATCATTGTTAGTGAACTCAATCCGCATTAAACCTAACATCATAAGTACTTTAGTAACAAGAAGATCAGTAGGTACTTATGTAACGCACAGTAAGCCTGTCAACATTCTACTGCTGGGCAAAGGGCTCAGTGCTCACATCCAGTAGGTATATGTATGAGAGACTAATAATATCAACCGATATTAGCAGAGACCAACTGCTAATCGTGTCTTACGAAGCATGTAGACGCTATAATGTGGTCGGAATGTCACCCATCCTAACTAGACCGCGCCGTAGGTTGCTCAACTTTGTGGTAATAACTACCAAAGCGCAGCTCTGTGCCACATGCGCTCAGCTTAGCTTTTGCTTGCAGAGCTTTAGGCTATAGACTACTAACCGACGCAGACAGACCTACCTCGACGCCATAGACAACTACGTCTCTATGGTCGGCGAAGCGCGAGATGGCGGCCTCGACCTCGGCGGTGCTGACGTTCTCGCCGCGCCAGCGGAACGTGTCGCCCGTGCGGTCGCGGAAGTACAGGTAGCCCAGCTCGTCCGCCACCAGGATATCACCTGGAATACACTAAATTCAAACTATACTGGGCATTGGATGCGTCCTCGCTGTATGTAATCCTAGGCTGCTGATAACCTGACCCATATTCAAAGCACGGGCCAAGATTGTACCTGATAAAAATGCAGCGTCGCCTTTCACAAATACGTCTCTTATTATCTTCTTCTCAGAGTTCTCTTTGTCGACGTATCCGAGGTACGCCCTGGATGCAAGTTTTGGGTTTATCACGCCTACGAATACTCCTGGTTCATTAGGATCGGCTCGCTGAAATATCAAATAAGTTAATGTATATGTTGTATTGTATCTTGGATGAGAACAATAGTAATCAAAACATGAACTTATTTGCTAATTGCTATGGCTAATATGCATCCGTTTATACAGGGTGACTTTGCAAGGGAGTGCCAAATATTAAGTGGTGAACGAGACCATCATTACCTGCAACTTTTACTATGGGGCCCTCAAAATCTTTTTTTTCTGCCTTTTCATACATTAAAATAGTTAGAGATACGGGATTGCTACCATGTACCTTATTTATCATACATTGTAAATGTAACCCCATAGTAAATGTTGTTCATATTGATGGTCTCATTCACCTCAAAAAATTTGGCACCCCCTTGCAATGTCACCCTGTATATGCGCTAAATAGTTATATATTATATTTTAGTATTATGTTTTATTTATATAGATACTTAAATTTTCTGGTACCTGACACAAACCCTTTGAATTCCTTAATGGTTCCCCAGTTTCTTGGTTTATTTTTAGGATTGCGATAGGATAGAAGGAAGGAAGTATTCTAGATATAAATCCAACTGCTCCCATTTTGTTGTCAATGTTTACTGGAACACAAAATCGACAATTTAGCAAGTAATATTAAGGGCCTGCTTCACAAGGTACTTAAATAAGTTCTGGTTATAGCACTATATGTGCCAGATATTTCGTACAAAATGACGTTCTTTATTTTAATTATTCGTTGGTCAGTGCTCATAACAATCTTTAGACACAGGCTCACAACTAACACTGATAATTTTACCGGCTCACCTATGTTTGCGTTGCCTTCAGTTGCTCCATACAACTCCGCAACCTGCTTTATGTTAAATCTTTTGACGAATTCTGGCCAGATCTGGAAATTTGCAAAATGTTCTTTGGGAAATTGTTATTAAACAAGAACTCCGGTCTCTTGGAAGAGAAACCATTGTAATTACGTTTAGCATTAAGAAAACATGACGTATTAATGTTGTTCTGTGTAATTAAATAAAATCAATAGTTCGTACCGCGGGTCTCATTCCATTGCCGTACATGAGGCGTACTTTATGCTGTGTGTCAGTTGGCGAGGGTGGAGTTGCCAGCACGTAGCGGCACATTTCACCAATGTAATGAGCGACCTAAAATCGAAACAACGATTTTTTTAATTTATTTAGTATGGGTTTGCTCTTGACTGCCCAGACCAAGCCAAGTGTGACTAAGACGGAGTCGAAGATGGAACGAAGATGGATTTTGTATGGAATCAAATATATCTGTAACCTCTCCATGTGGTACTGAGTACCACAGTACCATTATGTAGAATGAGTTGATTTCCTTTTGTTATGTAAATATCGACTGACTATGTTAAAATATTATGTGTTAATGTAAAATGTTAAAGTATTATGTTTTATATTGTGTCCATCACAATGCAGACTAATGTCGAATGCGATGATTTTCTTTTGTTTCAGCTAGATATCGATTTTTGTCAGTTACGTACAAATGTTTTCGTGTAATTATCTTACAGTTGCGTTATACTTGATGCAGTCCTTAAAATAGCTGGAGGCGGAGAACTTCTTCCGCAGGGCAACAGTGCATCCCATGATGAGGGCCTGCCCCAGGGTGGTGCAGCCGCCCGCGGAGTGATACAGAGGCATGGGGCAGTATATCACGTCGTCACAAGTCAGACCTGCCATGAAGTACTGGCCCGTACTCATGAACGTATACCTGCAATTTAAAAGAATATTAGATGAAAGCTTTATACTTATTAGTTAACCGAGGTGTGGTGTAGCTTGCCGGTATGCTGGACCACTTTTTGGATGGACTAATTAAGTTACAGCGACGGAATTTCATAAGGTATACTTATACATTTTCCTTTTATCGGGGATTAACCAACTTTATTCTGCCCGAGGTTCTTGGGTGGATGCGTGATATTACGCGAAAAATAGAAACCATTTATGTTCCTACCACCAGTAAAAAAAGTACTTTTTTTGCTCATCCGTGGTACCTTCTACTTTTTAGTTCTACTCAACTCGATGTAGATACCTTTACCATGTCGAAGTTAAGGAATAAATCCTACTACTATTATAAAGGCGAAAGTTTGTATGTATGGATGTATGGATGTTTGTTACTCTTTCACGTAAAAACTACTGAATGGATTTGAATGAAACTTTACCACAATATAGCTTATACATCAGAATAACATATAGGCTATAATTTTTGAGGTTTCTAATGTGAGGTCGTAAAAAAACACATTTTTTGCGCTACTAGACGGGACGAACCTGAAGTCCACGCGAACGAAGTCGCGGGCAAAAGCTAGTACACGAATGAAACTAAAACCTAAAAATATATTTTTACTCAAACCTATGGATGTCTATGGATAGGTATTTAAAAATAACATCAAGGTTTTTAGAACTCAAACGGTTTTTAGAAACCGCAAATATAACTTTGTCTTTCATACAAACACTATGTAAAACAAAGTTATTTTTACTGTCAAAAATGATATTTTTGTTGGGTGGAAGTAAGTTGACCCCTAATTCAGCACGGAACACTCAGTGCGCGTGCGCGGGTAATAAGCGATAAACGTAAACAAAAAAAACTAATTTGTATACAGGGTGTTTCATGTAACGTGTCAACAAGCCGTTGCGTGGTGATAGGTGAGTGGGTCAATTTCAACAAAGTCAATTTTTTTATCACTTCGGTGAACTTTTTTATTTTTAACATTTTTAGAATTTAAACTATGGTTTATGATACTTCTTGATGTTGTTTAGATCAATACGTAACGCCATCAAAATATCTTGATAAAATAAAAAGATACATTACTTTAAAGTTTTGATGCCACCGAAATGAAAAAACGATTCATCGAAATGGAATAACTCGCCCACCGAAATGACAACACTTATCCACCCACCGAAAACCTTTAACAAAATTACTTCTATACACTAAAACACGTGGTTCGTCGTGACTGCATCCGTGCGTTTTGATTTCACTCCATTCCCGTAGGTCGTAGCGTGATGTTTTACAGTATCCCGTATGTAGAAGTTAACCTGCTTTCAGGACTCATATATTATTATAACGGAAAAACAGCAATTCTCCCCGCGAAATTTAAGCGCCGTACGCTGCACACAATACGGGTAATAAGCTAGACTACTGTGACTACAATTTTTCACTTTTTTATTTACTATTTATTATTAAATGTAACCTGATTTACAAATAAAATAGGCCTTCGGCTATATAAACTCGCATCGCAAAATAAACAAGTAAAAAAAGTATTTGTATTAACAGTAGTCGAAAACCCATAACTAGATGACAATTGGGTAGATTTTCTAATGTACACAACTTGAAAAGGACATAACAAACATTTTTTTTATATATTTGCTAATGACTGTCATTGTCTAGCCTATCACCTATTTTAGGCTGGACCTCTATTTAAAGGACACCAAGTATAGCCAATTACACGATTAGCGCGTTTAATAAGTTTTCGAACTAAGCGCTTCTCGTCAACTTTTATAATGCGCACAGCAAAAGAGTGGAACTCTCTACCCGCATATGTGTTTCCATCGGTCTACAACCCTGTTATTTTCAGAAAAAGAGTGAACAGGCTTCTTCTGGGTGAGCTCGCTTCATCGTCGTCCTTGTCTGTGCCTCGTCTGGTATAGTCTAGAGACAAAAGTAATCCCATATCATATTAAAAAAACTTGTTAGCTTAAAAACACTACTAGCGGTCCTCTTCGACATTTTCTGTGCGTTTTGCCTTAACTCCGTTCCCGTAGGTTCCAGCGTGATGTTGGCATGCCTTAAAGCAGTTGCAAAACCTGAATCTGGTGCTTGGCTGCATGCTTTGCCGTCTCCACAGTTGGGTACGCTTCTCGACAACAATTCCTTAAGAATTGCAGTAGCTTTAAGACTGGGCAGCAAAGTTTGTGAACCTCATCGCTGTATTTGTGGTGTGATGGTAGATGAAAACGGCTACCATGGACTGAGTTGCCAAAGATGTGCGGAGCGGTTCCCGAAGCACCATTCTATTATAGTTTATTTTTGTTTTTATAGTGTTTTGTCACCATACAAACTTAATTGCCTGGATTGCGTAAGACACGGGGTTCAATTCCTCGTCTGTCACAGGTTCACAGTTGCTTTTTACAAGTGGAATTTATACCATTCTATTAATGAATTTGTGCGTCGGGCCACGGTTTCTGTAAATATTCCTTGCGTCCTAGAGCCACCAGGCTTGTCCCACATGGATGGTAAGAAACCAGATGACCTAACGTTGGTCCCATGGCGAAGAGGGCGTAGCCTCTTATGGGACGCAACATGCGTTAGACACATTTACTGAACCTGTTGAAGTTACAGTATGCCTGTTGTTGAGGGATAAGGGTAATGATCCCCACTCTGGCTGGTTCAACAGGTTTCCATTGCGATTCAACGAGGCAATGCTGCTAGCATAATGGGAACCTTTGGATTGGTCAGAGCGTAGAGTGGGAATCAATAGTAGTTATATGGAAATTTAAAGCGTCTTTTTTTTCTGTGACATTTTGTAATAAAAGGACGACGCTTTTCGCTGAATGAATAATTTGTATCTTAATTATAGTTAATTATGTATGTCATTGTAATTTTCATTTAACACCTTAACGCGTTCATGAAGAAAGGGGCAGTAAGTTTTGTTTTTATATGATATAACAAAAAAATACAGTTTTCGCAATTATTCCTGTATCTGTACTATACATGACATTGCTTTGTACCAAACTTCAAGATTCTAAGTTCACGGAAAGTACCCGTAGGTAGGTTTTCGAGTGTTGAAAATTTGCGGAAATTTGCTGATATTTACGGCAATAACGGCTGTATCTTTTGATTGCGTTGGCTTAGAAGTTTGATTTTTTACAGCTTTAAGGGACCGCAGAGCTTTTGATTAAATTTTAACTTGAGGTATCCACGTGTTCCTGAGAAAAAGGGTAGGGACAGACAAACGGACGAACAACGAAGTGATCCTATAAGGGTTCCGTTTTTTACCTTTCAAGGTACGGAATCCTAAAAAGGAAGGCAAAACAAAAATATTCTTTCAAATTGAACCAGTAGTTCCTGAGATTACCGCGTTCAAATAAAAAACAAACAAACAAACTCTTCAGCTGTATAATATAGTATAGATTTCACCGGAATGATATAATGAAGCCATCGAAATGAGAAAAACAATCACCGATATGAACAATTTACGCACCGGAATTAATAAAATTCACCGAAATGATATTTTTTATCATTTCGGTGAATTTTGTTTCATTTCTGTGGTCAATCTAGGCCACCGAATCAACCGAAATGAAAACACCGATATTAAAATCAACGACATAATTTAACATAACAATAAAAGTTTTAAAGTCACAACGTTATTAATACCACACAAATAAACGTAGTTTGGGAAGGATACCAATAAATATTTCATACATTTTATGGAGAATTGGATGACAATATGTTCCAACCTGCGGAAATGAAAAATAAAATGTCCCATGTCACCGAAACCAACTTCTTACTTTTTTGGCGGGAACACGGAGCAAGCGGCGCACGTCTATTTACTTTAAGCATTGAGGCGGCACTGGTATGTAGCGTTTTAGCGCGGGGGAAAGGAGCTAGAGTTGTCCCACGCAAAAATATTCTCGACAAACTAAAATTCACCGATATGAAAAGTCTTATTTGACCACATGCATTTTTACTTATAAGTCATTTAATTAAATAGATTAAATTATAATATTATTATGTGATAGTACTTTAACTATTCACGATTTAAATGAAATAACCAATAATACTAAATAACCAAAAGTTTTTACTATATAAGGGAAATTAAACAGAAAAATGGATTTGACCGCGCAACCGAAATGAAAAATATGGTGCTTTATCATTTTTTATTCCGTATTTAACGTAGTCCTAATCAAAAAATATTTATGGTCACGTATACGGGATAACGCCTTCTATAAATAAAAAAATAAATAAGCCTCATTGTATCACTCTGCACTGCCGATTTCACTCATGCCGCGTAAAATTTGCTGTTGGGATATTCACCCGAGTATGGTACTCCTATCCATTCACCTATCAATTTCACCCCCATGTATATTATACAAATGTTTATATTATTAAGTGTGTATAGTGACAAAACACTATAGAAACAAAAATCATCTACAAACTAAATATGTTGAAAATTCACTTCCAAATCTATTAAATTGCATGTTAAAACACATTTACCCCGTTAACACTTAGAAAAATGAATGTTTCGCATAAATTTCCATTTTAGAAAGATTCCGAGAAACTTTCCGCGTATGCACCCGTTTTGGGCATATATTCCCGGGTGCAATCCCAACTCTATGCGCCAGACAGACAAGACAACACACAAATTGTCTCGGTTTCGAACTAAGGAATTTTCCTCCTTGTGTTTCTACAGTTAAACTATTATGAAGGGGGCGTCTCCCATAATCTCTAAAATACAAAACATCCAAGAGACTTAAAATCATCTGGTTTCGAAGTAAGGAATTTTCTTCTTTGTGTTACGAATACCAGACAACGATTATGACGGAGGCGTCTCCCGTAAATACTTCACCTCCATGACTTAGGTACAAATATTCGTGCTCATCACATAAACATATGCCCCTCGCGGGATTGTCGAAGCCATTTATCGCCTAAAAGAAAGGCAATGTCCATATATCATTTATTTATTTATTTATTATTATTTGGGAAACATACAGTTATAATGGTATAGATATGAATAAAACTTATAGATAACACAAAAACCAATCAAGTTTCCTCAGACTAATACTACATTTCATTTAGAGATGAAATTCATCATGAAATCCTGAAGTGTCACCACATACCTAGACGAAGAAATGACAGCGGCTTTCGGTAGCCCCGTGGTGCCAGAAGTGTAGATATATAGTATGTTTCCATCGAACCCGTCTCCTTCGGACTTGAACCATGGAGGTGGAGCGGTACTGTCCAGCATAGAGGTGAAGTCATCAGCTGACTCTGATATAATTCCATTATTTGAACTGTTCACAGGCCGGTGAGAATATTTGAACAGCTTGATGGAAGGGTCCAAATCGTCTTTGATTTCTTCAAAAGCTGGAACATCAACATACGAGTATTAGCTTTTGTATTGGGTCAAATCTTTTTATCTAATTTATGTTTCTTTTGTTCATTGCAGCAATTGTAAATGTCTATGATGAGACCAATGCTTATATATGACATGTTAAAAAATATACTTCTTACGCGCTCTTGGCAAGATTTTAGAGTTCTGTACTCAAAGGGTAAATAGATATTATATTATTTGTCAAGTAGTTTAATTAATAATCATGCATGACTACTTGTATTTATGTAAACATTGCTATACCTAATTATGCTTTATTGAACTAAATAATAGCCACTACATATCGGCGATTTTTTCGTACTACAGCCACGATAAAATTTTGTTAAATTAGTTAACAAGGCGAGTATTTCCAATTTGCATAGAATTATTAAAAGTGACAAGTGGTTGTACTGTGAATACATCGTTTACGTTATGTTCTATTGTTACATGGTAGACGACATGCGTACCTACTAGCGTTTTATTCATAAAACATTTCCAAAGTTAGTTCTTTCATAAGTTCCATAATATCAGAACTATGTCCATATCAGCGAATAAGCTGTGAGTAATTACTTTCCAAAATCTTCGGTAGTTGTATTGATAATATCAGGTATCAATACGAGTAAATCTCTGCTATAGTAACATAAAATCCGGCGATGGACCATTAAGAAGCAGTCACTTATTTTCTTTCTACGATACTTTTACCGTATTTTTCATCATTTTTACTAACGATTCTCGTAAATATTTAAAAGTAGAAGAATAGGGTGAATGTTGGGCCGTAATAGAGGGAAGAATATAAAGAACAAGGAAGAGAGGAAGACCAAGAATAAGCTATATACATCAAATAAAGCATAAGTTATATGTTGCGTCGTATCAAGAGGTCAAGAGGATGACGGAAGAGCGTAACGAAAGGATAAAACTCGACCGACAAGAGCTCGTAGCTTTTAAAATCTTACACCGTTGTATAGCTTTACCTTCTTCATACTCGTCCTCATATATGAGGAAATTGCACGTGGCAATGTTGATGGAGTGTTTCAGAGTGTTCCCAGTCTGGTTGGTATTGATAAGCGGAACAACCGCCCCAAGCCTCGTGATGCCCAGCCAGGTTGCAGGGAACTCAGGACAGTTGCTCATCATCAGACCAACTACGTCTCCTTTCTTTACTCCCTTCGATCGGAGAACTGCCGATACACGTAAACTAAATTCTTCCACCTGAAAGATAACACGAAAATACTTTAGATTTTCGATGTTTGTATTATTATACGCTTGTCTAGAATAGGTATAGGTACGGTTTCAATAACTTTATTTAAACTTTATATGTACTTGATTGCCATAAATGAATCTATCTATCTGAAACCAGGTAAATATCTATAGCATGATAAAGAAGAAATTTATGTAACTACTTTAATTATTTATTTACTAGCACTGCGTTCCCCAGCGACAGCGTCCACGCGTTTTGAATTTGCCCCCTCCCCACCCATTGCAGCAAGTACTTACTTACAACAATGTTTCAAACCTAAAGCTGCCTATTCACTTGGCAATATATATTAATATACCGAGATATACTCGATATCGCTCACCATAGTTTACAATGGAACCCTTTTCACTGAGAAATATAATATTTTATATCCCGAGCTATAATAATGATTCGAGAAAGATATATTTCCCGCCCCCCGCACGCCAATCCGCCCCCGGCGGTGGCGGACAATCTCATACAAAACTAAGAAAATATATATCGTATAGTATGAACGGGTGAAAGATATATCTCGGGATATAAAATATATCGTAATATATATTAATATCCCACAGTCAAAAGGCAACTTCAAACCTACCTTGATAAATAAGCTATCCAACACAAAAAAAAAACGGTTCTGTAGTTCCTGAGATAAGCTCTTTAGATTTGTAATATTGGTATAAAAACTTAATTGAACAACTAAAAGTACAAGAGGTGGAGTAAGCATGTGGCAAACATAATGTACACGAAAAACACAGAAAACAAATGAACTGACCTGTTGGAATGTCCAAACTTCGTCGTCAAGTAATAAACAGCTCTTGTTTGGGTGTTTCATCACCAAGTTATGGAATATATCGGACATCGCAAAATTTTCATCCGCGAACTTTTTTGCAAGCGAATGGATCTTAAGGTATTGCTTGAAAGCCCTGAAGTTCATAATATCAGAATTGATAAACATACAAGTAGAACTCGTTAAAGAAAATCAAGGAATATTCGTAGCGGTACCAGCAAACTTCTTTTCGCCCCTGGCCTTCCCGTTCCGGCCCTATTTTATGGTTAATATCAATGATATTTAAAATAATAGATATGTAACCCGGGCGCGCAATGTAAAGACATTATCCTTTTCGCGGCGGCGACGAATCCAACAAAGTAAAAGTCATGAAAATCGGACTACCCGCTCTCGAAAGGTCAACTTTCTTTATAATTAGAGAGCGATGCAAAAACTCACCACGCATCTCTTTTTATTGTCCTTGCGGCTACATAGAACCACCTCCAGTTATGCACAACGTAGACTACCAGTAATGATGCTAGCACCAATAATGGACCTTGGATTACCCAGGCAATGGCGCCAGCAACCATCATAACCGCTAACACCTGGGCCATTGTATCTTTGTTACACAGTAATTACTTGCTCAGCGGTTACACTTATGATGTATTTAATCACGGGAAGTGGTGTTATGGTAGTCTACTTTCCAAGGGTTTTATGTGACTTGCATTATACAGAAGAGAAGTATGCTACTATCTCAACATGTAAACCAGCACTGCAACACAGAATACAAAAAAAAAACAACTATTGCATCAATTAGTATTGTAGCCGTGACTAAACCGTCTGAATTTTTTCCGTGAAATATCCCTAGTCTCTGTTATTCAAAGGTTAATTTAGATATGCCATAGCTTCTTACTTAAGGTCACAAAAAGGTCGAAAAATAAGCAACATGTTTTACTCTACCTACTACATCAGATGATATGTTTTACCTGACCCTGCGACCTGAGTAAAGAATTTTCAGTAGAATAAAGGTTGTTAAAAGATGAAATATGAAACCAAAAATTGCGCACAGGCGGGATTCGAACCAGCATCTTTCTGGCAATCCGGGCCAACTGCTCTTCCAATTGAGCTACCGTGCTGTCGGTCCGACCGCGCGAAATTCTTGGTCTCATTGATACGTCATTGCGTGACGTTAGCGCCATCTACCCGTCTGTTTATGCAACAGCTTATGTTTATGAATTTCGCGCGGTCGGACCGACAGCACGGTAGCTCAATTGGAAGAGCAGTTGGCCCGGATTGCCAGAAAGATGCTGGTTCGAATCCCGCCTGTGCGCAATTTTTGGTTTCATATTTCATCTTTTAAGAATAAAATATGACACTGTGAGTGTTAAAAATATTGTAAAACCATAGAATAAAGGTTGGTTTGATTTAAATGATGATCGACCTAGCAACTAGACCCCATTTAGAGCAAAAAAAATCCTTCTGGATTTTGTTTTGTATGAATACTTACTACCACAGGCTTCGCACGCGCTTTTTAGGGTTCCGTAGCCGAATGGCAAAAAACGGAACCCTTATAGTTTCGTCAAGTCTGTCTGTCTGTCTGTCTGTCCGTATGTCACAGCCACTTTATTCTGAAACTATTAGCATCACACCGCTGAAACTTGGTAGGTAGGTGTATCCTCTTTACCGCTTTCCGATTCAGGTACAAAAAATTTGAAAAAATGATATTATAGGGGGGGCTCCCATACATGAAACTAAAACAAAAAAAATTTTTTTTACTCGAACCTATACGTGTGGGATGTCTATGGATAGGTCTTTCAAAATGACATTGAGGTTCCTACAATCATTTTTTCTAAAAGTCTAACGTTTGAGATATAGACGCTTCCAAAGTGGTAAAATGGGCGTCCCCCCCCCCCCTAACTTTTTAACTAAGGATGTTAAAATTTTGAAAAAAATATGTAATGTAGATCTTAACATAAACTTACAACGAAAATTGGTTTGAGCGAAATCAAACTAGCAGTTTTTGAGATATAGCACATTTTTATAACAAAATATTGTGGTATTTTGGCTAAGTGGAAGTAAGAATTTCTAATTCAGTTAAAGTTGGCACGGAACCCTCAGTGCGCGAGTCCGACTCGCACTTGGCCGGTTTTTGTTTGTTTGTTTACGTTTGTAAGCGGGCACGGTAAATTTATATTTTAGAGTACTATTATATATTCATAGTATTAATAAAATTGAACGTTTGTGACTAATTTCCCGTGCAGTTTACATAATTATGAAAAAAAAAAACCACCAATCGAATTTTCTTTTTCGACGTAAAATAAGTCAAAAAAGAAAATTCAGTATTTGCTTTCTCAGGGTTACGATTTCTATGCATTTCGTTTCTTTCGTGCGGTAGTTTTTTTTCTTGTTTTTATTTCGATAGAACACACGAAATAAGTTCGATTGACGCGAGAATCTGGGCTCAAGCCCAGGCGTTTATGTCAAGTTACTTCTGTTTTTTTTTTTTAAATCAAGAACTCTTACCAGCAGTCGTCAATGCTGATTGATGGATATTAATTAGTATTCAGCATTGTGACGATACAGTAGCTAACGTCTTGTAGCATTGATAACTTACAGTCAATCCTAATATCAGGGTTCTCTCCTTCACATTTTTTGGTGGTAAAATCCTAACTACCCACACATGGAGATGGTGCCATCTTTTCTTATTTTTCCGCTATTTTTATAAATTACCTACTTAAGGTAATTTTGAAATAAAGATTCTCGTAAATGAGTATTTACATATTAAATGCGGACAAGCGGGATTGAAGGAAATAAATCAGTGTTCAATAAATTTATTTTTGATTTTGTTATCTATTATAATAAAGCACTTCACAAACCACAAAATTAACTTAAAAATAAATCCTAAGAACAGTCGCATCACAACCTAATTTTACCCGTTACTATTTTCTCATATTCAATAGGTCCTAAAGGTAAGTACTTGTCTAATTGTAGATCTAGGTAGTAAAGTTTATCAGACACTTTGTTTGGGTCGAAGCCTTCTTTCACTAGTTCCATCTTCTTCATCTTGAAAGTACCTGTAAAAAAAATATTTCAAACGTTTAGACGGGTGAACTTGAGACAGGATTTTTGTACCCAACTTATTTTTCTGCCAACTTGTTTTAGGATTTTTGTACCCAACTTATTTTTCTGCCAACTTGTTTTTAACAAGGTATGTTAACAATAATATGGTTTGCAAGGGAAATACTTGTAACATGCTGACTGAATACCGTCATAATAATAGTTTGCGATCAAGTAGTAAGTAAATTAAACTGATTTTTAACTGGTAGCACAGAATATATAATTACATACTGGTAGTCCTATAAAGCTATCGTAAGTTCTTCAATTTCACCGTAATTTCTACGTACCAGTCATATTATTATGCAAGCTCCTCATTTTTCTGATGAATATAGGCCTGGCATACTTGGGCAGGTCTTTGGAGATGTCTTTGAGGAACTGGTCCAGGTCCAAAGAGTCATCAGTGTCCACGATACAGCACATACCAGCCCGTCCTTCTGTGTTTGGTATCTGCCAATATAATTTTCAATTATTAAACTTATGTCAATTTCCCTATTATATTAGCCATCCTAAACAGTACATAATCAGGAGCGGCGGCCATCCTTATGCAGTTGACATACCATCAATGCGCACTAAACGGTTCCGATCAACATTTCTGATGCGGACGGCTAAGGAATGGACTGCGCTACCGGCTGAAGTTTTCCCAAAACACTATGATTTGGAACTTTTCAAAAGAAGAGTAAATAGGCTGTTACTGGTCAGACATGATCGATCTTCGACCACATCATCACTCACCACCACGTGTGATCGTGACCAAATGCCTAATCGTTTCTAATTTTAAAAAACACAGGCAACGACACCCTTATGGTACCTAAATAAAATGGCTTTGTGTATTCCAAGAATCCTCTTGGATAGTAGTAGCAGTATTGGTATGGTACTTCACCTCCACACCATACACTGTTGCGTCTCTTTGTGCGGCAGCCCGTATGATGGCGGCCTCGACCTCGGTGGTGCTGACGTTCTCGCCGCGCCAGCGGAACGTGTCGCCTGTTCTGTCATGGAAGTACAGGTAGCCTAGCTCGTCTGCCACCAGCATGTCACCTGTAAATCATAGATAAATTTTATTCAGATAATGTCAAACACAAGAATAGTTGAATACATACTCTACATAGTCTCCTATCCATTTCTTACCAGTGACAAAAGCAGAGTCTCCAAACTCAAAAACATTTCGGATTATCTTCTTCTCGGTAGCCTCTTTGTCTATGTATCCCAAATATGCTCTGGCTGCCAATTTTGGGTTAATCTTTCCTATGAGAAGACCGGGCTCATTTGGTAGTGCTAGCTGGAACAATATATCGCTATTATACGGCTTATATTTAGACAGAAGTATACGACATACCTAGTCTGCCTTTAAGCCGTTTTGAATTCGCTTTATAACACTATAGTAAGTATTTTTTATGCCTACCTCACATAATCCTTTGGAATTCCTAATGGGTTCTCCAGTTTCTTGATCAGCTTTCAGAATAGCGATGGGATATATGTTAGGGTTGATCCTTGATATGAATCCAACTGCTCCCATCTTGTTGTCGACATTTACTACAAACGAATGAAATAAAAGTAAGAATATAATATTTGTTTATTAATATTTATAGAATAGACAAACAGATGCAGTTTGCAATATTTCATGTAAATAATTACACACCAATATTGGCGTTGCCCTCAGTTGCTCCATAGAATTCTACGACTCGTTTTATATTGAATCGCTTCACGAATCCTGGCCAGGTCTGAAAAAAGAGAGTTGCAGATTTTTTTTACTTAATGATCAAAGCCAAAGACTAACAAACAAGAACTCATTGGTTGGTATCACATCTCTGATACTTACCACTTTCCTCATTCCGTTGCCGTACACAAGGCGAAGTTTGTGCTGTGTGTCAGTTGGCGATGCTGGAGTTGCCATAAGATAGCGGCACATCTCTCCGATGTATTGACCGGCCTGAAATCAGATCAGCGACTTTCAGGTTAAAATATTGCAGGTATTTCAAAAGAAACCAAGACGGATGTAGAAAAAAAACTTACAGTCACGTTATGTTTGATGCAATCTTTGAAATACGATGAGGCGGAAAACTTCTTCCGTAGAACAACGGTGTTTCCAAAGACGATGGGCAATCCTAAAGTCACACAACCACCTGATGAATGGTAGAGGGGCAGCGGCGTGTAAGCGATATCATCGGTGGTAAAATTTCCCGTGTAGAAGAGAGTTGACGCCATGAATACCAACCTACAAATATTCAAAATAGTTAAAAAAATCATCACGGATGACATAACACGCGGTTTTGATAAATTATTTAAAAATTGTTACTCTTCTTTACATGTTATTTTTGATTAGAGTATATCAAAATTTTGTTTAGTAATATGCTATGAATCTCTTAATTAATGAATAACTTATCCTAGGTCTCATAAGGCCCATTTGCGCATGATTAGTCTATCATGATTAATCCCAAGATTACCCTAATTCTGGAGTAAATCATCATTCTGTCCCTGTCAGTTTATTTGACGTGGCTAGAGACAGAATTTAGATTAAATCCAGGATTAGCGTAATCTTGTGTTAAATCATCATGCAAAAGTGGGCCTTATATAAGTATAAGAAACTGCTTATACCTTGACGTAGAAATGACAGCAGCTTTAGGAAGCCCAGTGGTTCCAGACGTGTAGATGTACAACAGTTTCCCATTGTACCCGTCTCCTTCGGACTTGAACCACGAAGGCGGAGGGATGCTCTCCAGCATGGAGGTGAAGTCATCAGAATAGACTGGGACTACTGTCCCTTCACTAGCAGTATTCAATGGCCGGTGGGTAAATTTCAACAGCTTGATAGAGTGCAGATCATGTTTTATTTCGTGGATAGCTGAGAAGCACACATGAGTATGTAAATAATATGCAGACACCGTTTACATGTTAAAGAAAAGTATTCTAAATTTATATGCTTTACGCTGGTGTTATGTACTCAAAATTTATACAATGATTTTCATAGTTTGGTCATAAAGATATTGCTGTTATGTAGAGTTTCAGGTTTTCTAATTTGTTTACGAATTAATTGCAGCTTACCATTTTCAAACTCATCTCCATAAATAACAACGTCGCACTTAGCAACGTTGATGGAATGCAACAACGTGGCTCCGGCTTGGTTGGTGTTGATGAGTGAAGAGATTGCTCCAAGCCTTGTGATCCCAAACCAGGTGGCAGGAAACTCGGGACAGTTACTCATCATCATGCCAACCACATCGTCTTTCTTCACGCCCTTCGACCTGAGAACTGTCGATACCCGCAAACTAAAGTCTTCCACCTGAAATTTTCAGGTTTTCACATTGCTGTTGTCTATTTATTCGAATTTGGCTTGTGTGTTAGTTATCCAAGATCTATAAAGTGCCGTCACGAAAAATATTACCTTATACTTAACTTATGAGATTACGTGTACTATTGCATTGAGCGTCATTGGCGCTAGTTGGTTTTAAAAAAAAGAGCTTGGCTTTTACGTAAAATAAAATAAAACATGGTGTTTGTTAGTTTTAAAATCAGTTAGGTCAAGCATAAATATGTTTACGCGTATGTATACTCAATGTAAAATGTTAAGTATTTGGGGTTGTGACGCTTAAATCCGTGGTTCATTGTTCTATTGGTTCCGTAAGCAGTTTTCTGTAGTAAATTTTTCGACAACGTATATTCACTCATCTAATATTGCTTAAAAAATCATAATTTTTAATTGGGACGGTTCTAATGATCTGTCATCACATAAATAAAACCTATCATATCTCACTCCTTATTGTTTGGTGAATATTATAAAAACAGGGAAAATTTTTGGAAATACAAAGTTTTAAAAAATCAAATCCGAATGAATAATTTTAAAGCAACTTTGATCACGATTAAATTATTTGCGTTAATAACTGTTAGTTTTTTTCTGTTTCGAGGTTATTTTTTATGATTCATTAGAGTCCAGAGTCCTAAAGCAGTATAATTAATAAATTTGTGCAGATTGAACACATTTTTGAGCTGTCTATTCTAAACACACGTCATACATACGTATTTTCGTGAAAACATAATGACATTATACAAGGTGTTTCAAAACAACGAGTAAAGAATGAAGGGACCTACTTAGAATCACTAACTGAACATCTTTCTCGTAGAAACATAGGTCGAATAACGCCAAAAATAATTTGACTTCCCTTACTAAATCGGTCATGTGACCCATGTGATTCCTATGGAGAGTCTAATATTTCGGCCTATGTTTCTAGGAGAAAGTTGTTCAGTTACTGATTCTGAGCAACTCCCTTCATTATTTACTCGTTGTTTTGAAACACCTTGTATATGGTCTCGTAAAGTCAGATCACGAAAATGTGTATGTAAATCTGGCTAATTCATATCTATTTCTTCTGAGTAGGTAACACAGTGCAAACTTAGTTAATTAAACATAATTATTCATTAGATTGGGCCACACTCATTATAGGTAGGTAATTGGACTATAACCGTAACTTTAATAGTTTTCCGTAAATTTCATTCGTCAATAATATAATAACATTCTAACACTTGGTTGTAAGATCTAACTTTACTATAACAAGAACCGTCAGCTATGTTTTTTCTAAGATGTCAGACAGCTATTTGTCGTTTTTTAGATAAAGGACATCCTTCGCCATAGACAAAAAAACACTAATCAACGAATAATTCAGAACAAATGGAGCGTTTCAGAACTTATTAGGATATTGGGAAACAGGCTGTGTGTGAGATGGTGCAACCGTGCCTAAGATTTGAGGCAACGATTATAAAAACAAATTACCCGTTTAAAGCTCCAAACATCATCCCCCATTATGAAACAGCTCTTATTGGGATGTTTTAGCATCGTAGTGTGGAAAATGTCAGAAACCGAGGGGTCTTGTTCTGAGAATTTATGCGCCATTGCCAGTATTTTCTTGTAGCAGGACAGGGCTCTGTAAATTATCAAAATATTTTATTCTTCAAACTTTATAGCACTGTAAGTGTAAGTTGTACAATTTAAGTATTTAGTGCCCTATGTAAGAATTATCTACCAGTCAATCTGAACAGTAAACAACAGTTATACATGGTTGTCGTTCTTTTCAAGTAAACCAAGCTTGCGCAGTGCAGCACAGCGCAGCGCAGGTGCTCGTAGCGCAGTGGTAGCACCGCTTTGGTATTATGCAACCAACGTCACAGTTGTGTTTGGATGGGTGACCATTTCGACCCTATAAGTGACCTTTATCATCTCCGTGCTTCGGAAGGCACGTTATAAGCCGTTGGCCTTATGGGCGGCTTGATAACATTTTACAGCAAGGTTATAGTCGCTTGCTTTGCAAACAACCCGCACTGAGCCCGCGTGGTAGAGTATGTATTTGAGGTAAGGCCTTTGCCTAACAGTGGAACGTTGCAGGCTAACTTACTTCTGCAAGGTTCGATTTGTGATATTTACTTAACGATAACTCGAAAATAAACTTTTTTTAAAAGGCACAGACAGATAATACTTACGTGAAATCTCTTTTAGCCGTCCTGGCGGCTATATAAAACCATCTCCAATAGATTCCGAAGTATGGCACCAGCAGAGCAATGAGAACTACGAAGCTGGTCTGTATGCCCTGCATCACCAATGCCAGGGCGGAAAGCGCTCCCATCACAGCCAATATCAAATTCATGGCTCTAACTTTTGTCCTTCAAATGACCAAGTTTTTTAAGCCACCCTACGTTATGTCTCCTGCTGCCTCTTACTGATCCAAATTAGATGCTATTGTCGTCACCACTAAAAAGTCACTGAGAGGTTTAGATGAGATATTCGTAACCTTCGCACTGGTAAATAACTTTTAACACGTTGAGTGCGGTATGTAAAGGAGTGACACGAATTTTTGTTTGGGTATATAATTTCCCCATATTTAAAGCTTGGTGACATAAGTCAGCAAGGCAAAATATACTACCCTAGAACATTTTGTCAACATTATTATATTCAGAAACGTAACAATGTCCTAAGTTTTTAATTTAAAAAAATGCTTTAAAAAGTGCTCGTTTAAATTATTTTAATTTATTTGGTTTTAACGATGGAAATCTCATACTCATAACACAAAGCATGTGGAAAAGATTGTTCCCGAGAAATAACATCAAAGCTTAGTTATTTTTTCTATAGTTTGACTGCGCAGAGAATGCTATTATGACGTATTTAATTTTAATAGAAAATTTATAGGAAATTGTCAAAGTCTATAAGTTTGACATTCTTTCCATACATTTTTGGTTAAAATAGCAATGTAGTAGCGGCTAAATTTATTTCTAGTCGTATCATCATCATCATCATCATTATCAACCGAAGGACGTCCATTGCTGAACATAGGCCTCCCCCATGGCTTTCCACAACGACCGGTTGTGAGCGGTCTGCATCCAGTGCGATCCTGCGATCTTCACAAGTCGGTCGAGTGCGATCTAGTCGTATGTAACGGGTTAATCTTGGTGTCAGGGAAATTCAGAAGACTTGTTATGACTGAATATTAAAATTCTTATAAAAAATTTAGACTTTGTTCATTGAATAGAAATAAAACAACGAAAATTTTAGACAACCGAAATGTGTTTCTCTATTTGTAGATTTAGCAAATATTTATGAAACAATACTAAATAAATTGGGCTCAGAATCTCTTTGGTAGAAAAACTTTGGTAGGTAGGCTAAGTAATGACTATAATTAGAAGAAAGAATAATTAACGATTAATTTTTTTTACAAATTTATTAAAAACTTACACAGATAATACTAGGTTACTAGCTCTAGACTAGAGTACTGGATATCAAACAAATCACAGTCTAACTTGTCCCGAAATTATTCTGTGATAGTCTTCAGAACCTAAAGGCAAGTACTTCTCCAATGTTGGGTCTAGGTAGTAAAGTTTGTCCGATACTTTATTTGGGTCGTAGCCTTCTCTTTGTAGGTCCATCTTTTTTATCTTGAATGTACCTGTAGGTGAAATAAAACATACGTCTGCACGGCAAAAAATATGATTCATAGTTTTCAGCAAAATCCGCTAAAATATCCCTAAGTTCCCCTAAGTATGATGATGATATTTGTGAATACTCTTAACTTTTAGTCCCCCTAGCCGATTTTCGACTACGGTGGCCAGTCACAACGACTAACCGACTGCTCGAGTCATATATTAGTGCACAAGTATGTGCGCAAACACAGGTGCACTCTCTATTCCTTTCACTCTCATAGCCCAATGGGACAGCAATCTGACATGACCGGAGAGAGATCAGGGTACCTACCTAACTAACTATAGATATTATTATTACGTACCAGTCTGATCCAGGCTTCTCAGTTTCCTGATAAAGATCGGCCTGGCGTATTTAGGCAAGTCCTTCGATATATCTTTGAGGAGTTGATCCAGATCCAGGGAGTCATCAGGGTCCATGATGCCACACATTCCCGCGCGGCCTTCTATGTTCGGTATCTGTGGGAAACACAGTTGATTCCATTTATTCCAGCATAGAATGAAATGTATACGTATTGGGTTTTATAGGTATAGCTGCCATTGGTTGTGTGTGCAGTCTGCGTATAATGTATATGGCATTTGTCTACTACTGCTGCGATCCTTGCTTGTATGCTACACAATATTTTGTATACCTCGACGCCATAGACAACTACGTCTCTATGGTCGGCGACGCACGAGATGGCGGCCTCGACCTCGGTGGTGCTGACGTTCTCGCCGCGCCAGCGGAACGTGTCGCCCGTGCGGTCGCGGAAGTACAGGTAGCCCAGCTCGTCCGCCACCAGGATGTCGCCTGGATACAGATGAAAGACTATAATAGAGGCTACGTTTTTATATAACGAGATAGCCGCCTCTGTACATGCCATAGCGGCCATGGCCTGTGCTGTATGGTTTCTCCATTACCCTATACTGTACACAATATCACAACTGTCTATTTTTGTAATACATACCTGATAAGAAAGCTACGTCACCAAATTTAAAAACGTCTCGTATTATCTTCTTCTCAGATGCCTCTTTGTCCATATATCCCAGAAATGCTCCAAAAGGCTTATTCTGGTCTATTTTGCTTACAAAAACGCCAGGCTCGTTAGGCTCTGCTAGCTGAAACATAAATATTTTTATGATTTGAATTGATGTTAATTTTACCTGACAAATTATAAATGCCTTAAATTATTAAGGATTTACTTACACATCCTAGGTAGGTAGCTTCAAAGTAACTAGGCTTATTTTAAAAACTGTTTACGGGATACGCACAAGAAAAACTTTCATTCACGTTTTTATTTGTTAAATTTTATGTAATTAAGTAAGTAATTACCTGACACAACCCTCTCGCATCTCTTATAGGTTCCCCGGTTTCTTGATCAATTTTAATTAAATTGATGGGATAAAAGCGGGGAAGGATTCTGGATAAAAACCCAATTGCTCCTGTTGTGTTGTCCGGGTTCACTAAAAGCAGAAAGCGTATTATTGAAATTATTTAATACATTAGGTCTCAACTGAGCTCCAATATCATAATGAAACTATAACTTACAAATACTAGCGTTGCTTTCGGTAGCTCCATAAAATTCCGCAACATGCTTTATGTTGAACCTTTTGACGAAATCAGGCCAAATCTGTAACGGGGCGTTGTGGTCACGTTACTTAATACAAAAAATCTTTGCAAGTGGTCATAGTCAAATGCCTTACTGTTGGTCTTAATCCGTTCCCAAATATGTTGCGAACTTTGTGCTGGGTGTCAGTTGGAGAAGGTGGAGTGGCTAGAATGTAACGGCACATTTCACCGATGTATTGAGCCACCTGGAAACAAGTGAAAACTTCTTTCAGGCACTAAAAATCCAGACAGAGATCCATGGTCCAATGTCTCATATCAAGCTATGAAAAGGGCATCCTAGGTCTTCTATGATATGAAACATTGAAAGTTTAATGTTAATGATGATTATAGATAGGTACGATCGAGGTCTCTCGCGCCTAACCACTTTTCAACTTAAATGGCTTGTACACACGATAACAAAAGATGACGCGTGGTGCTAAAGATCTTAGCTCTCAAGGTGGTTAGGCACAGAAGACTGAGATTGTACCTACATGATACAATTTCAAATTTATCAACTTATTTATTTTATTTTTTAGGTCAAAGATAGATAGGTAAATTCAATGCTAAAGATAATTCACATAACAGGCACATAAGTTAGTATCTTCTACCAAATACCAAAAACTTTAATCAAATGTTTGTGTAAGTGTACCTGTATTACAGATTACAGGACATCATGCTCTCACCACCTCGAACCATATATATTTGAAAAACAGTTATTTGAAGGTATATCATACATACATTCAATATAACATAACTATTATTTAAGACACTTACTGTAGCGTTATATTTTATACAGTCTTTGAAGTACGCAGATGCGGAGAACTTCTTCCGAAGAGCAACGGTGCATCCGAAGACCAGGGCTAGTCCTATCGCGATACAGCCACCAGCGGAATGGTACAAGGGCATCGGACAGTACACCACATCTTGATCTGGATTCACACCTCCAATATAACGGATTCCAGCGGCCATGTTCAGCACTCTTTAAATATAAACAGCAGTTTTTTAGGGTTCCGTAGCCGAATGGCAAAAACGGAACCCTTATAGTTTCGTCAAGTCTGTCTGTCTGTCTGTCTGTCCGTCCGTATGTCACAGCCACTTTATTCTAAAACTATTAGCATTACACAGTTGAAACTTGGTAGGTAGATATATTCTGTTAACCGTTTTTCGATTTTTATAGAAAAAAAAAATATTTAAGTGGGGGGGGGGGGCTCCCATACATGAATCTAAAACCTAAAAAAAATTTTTTGGTTAAACCTATGCGTGTGTGGTGTTTATGGATAGGTCGTTCAAAATGACATTGAGGTTCCTAAAATCATTTTTGGTAAAAGTCTAACGTTTCAGATATAGACGCTTCCAAAGTGGTAAAATGGGCGTCCCCCCCATCTAACTTTTGAACTAAGCAAGTGAAAATTTTGAAAAAAATATATGATGTAGATCTCAACAAAAACTTCCAATGAAAATTGGTTTGAGCGAAATTAAACTAGTAGTTTTTGAGATATAGCACATTTTTATCAACCGCAAATATAACTTTGTCTTTCATACAAACACTTGAAAAACAAAGATATATATTTGCGGTCAACAAAATATCGTGGTATTTTGGCTTCCACTTGGAAGTAAAAATCCCTAATTCAGTTAAAGTTGACACGGAACCCTCAGTGCGCGAGTCCGACTCGCACTTGGCCGGTTTTTTAAAGTTTTTACAAATGTGTGTGCCTACTGGTGTTGTAGTTTTGAAAAAGCAGAGTTTTTTTGAGAATTTTAAAAACGAAATTTTACGAAAAAAGTAAAAACCGACTTCAAAAACATATCTTGACTCTTTAATAATGACTCCATTTAGGCAAAATTCTTTGCAATTTATTTTTGAAGTCGTTCCCCTGCCATCATCCATCAGATGCTAGATGGCCAATGCGATGGCACTGACTGCAAGAGTCCTTTCTTTATAATGATCATTGGCTAATTTTGTTCTGATTGGCTAATTTAAGTATAGATTAATGTTCATTTATTTATCGTCATTACAAGGAACGATGTCGCAAGTCGCAACTTGATTACAAGATTGTGACGACGATTGAAATTTGAATATCAAATTTTTAAACTAATTGTTTACATATTTGGTTCTGAAGTTTACGTTTAAGTTTGGTGGATTAATTTCGCGAACATATATTTTTAGGTTTTATGCTTTGATGCCAAGTGGCGTCAAATTATGGTGTAAGAATTTTTTCCGTGGTGTCCGTTCAATGCTAAAAACTCACTTTTGGGAAGAAAGTACCGCCGCTTTAGGCAACCCTGTAGTACCAGATGTGTAGATGTACAGAAGTTTTCCACGAATACCGTCCCCTTCAGCTCTGAACCACGGAGACAATGGAGTTCTCTCCAGCATGAATGTGAAGTCATCGCCGGCCTCCGAGGGTTCAGTGTCGCTGGAGGTGTTCAGAGGCCGGTGGGTGAATTTCAAGAAAATGATTGATGGGCTCAGATCCTTTTTGATTTCGTTAAGAACTGAAAGCGAATTGTAAAGTTTTTGAGATACGTACGGAAATATTTCGTAAGTAGGTACTTATATTGAATAACTTCACATGGTAGCTCGTATTAAGTAATTTATGAAAACGAAACCCAAAATATACATACATACAGGTCAAACTGAGGACCTCGTTTTTTGTAAGTCGGTGTAAATAATACTAAAATATTTATTTATTTATTTATTTAAACTTTATTGCACTGTATATTGTACAATTGGCGGACTTAATGCCTTAGGGCATTCTCTACCAGTCAACCGCTTGGGAATGCAGAAAATTTAATCAGTGGCGGAACGTTTGCAATAACTGAGCGGGTAATATAAAATAACTTATAAAATGCATTATGGCGACATAAACATACATACTAATATTACACAAATAATTAATAGAATATATAAATATATATAGGCAAAATAAACATACATAAAATACACAAAAATTTACTTACAAATAACGAAAATAGTATGTATCAAATTAATAAAAAGAAAACCTTCCGCGCATTATTGTAAGTCAAAAGAGTTCAAAGTAAGTTTAGTAGAGATAGGATCAGAAATCATCAAAAGCCGTGGGTAAAAAGTGATTATGAAGGACGCCTGCATTTTAGTAATGTAATTACAGCATACGTATTTTCACTTTTCTCTAATAAAGGCAATGCTTGCTTTTGCTCACCGATCTCATATTCGTCTCCATAAATGATCATATCACATTTGACAACATTTATTGAGTGTATCAATGTTTTCCCCGTCTGATTGGTGTTAAGCAGCGCAGCGACCGCCCCTAGTCTCGTAACGCCCAACCATGTGGCAGGGTACTCAGGACAGTTGCTCATCAGCAGACAAACTACGCCATCTTTCTTTAATCCCTTATATCGGAGAACCGCTGACACACGCAGACTGAATTCTTCCACCTGAAATGTTCATTATAAGGTCCATTGAGAAGCCTGGCATTCGTGGTTTATGGAGTCTATTAGTGACAGACACGTATGCCAAAAAATGCATCATTCTATTCCACAAAGGATGATCTTCACTAACACGCTGCTGTAAGGTTTTTTCAAACAATTACGTCATACTATTGTGTGTAGAAACGTCTCTTTGTACCTTTGACGAACGACGAACTTCCAAACGAAAAATGCTTGCACACACGAGACATGAAATCACGAAAATTGACGTAACTTTAAACAAAAGACGACTCGGGGTGCAAATGATATTGGCTCATAAACTGGTAAGGTACCTTTTCCGTGATATTACCTATGTTTTATAAAATTAACATACCTAGAGTGTCTGTTTCGTAGATTGGTGGAAAATATGAAAGTACCTGTTTGAAAGTCCAAAATTCGTCGTTCATTAAAAAACATTTCTTGTCAGGACATTTCAGCACATTAGAATGAAACATATCGGCGACTGCAGAGTTGTCTTTTCCCATTTGACGCGCTAGATACAGCATTCTTAGGTAGTGGAAGAGAGCTCTGGGAAAAAAGCATTGTGTTCTTGAATTGGCACCGTAACCTTAGGTTGTTTATATAAATATTTAAAGGTTGTTTGCAATTGTTTTAAAGGTTGAATTGTGGACGGATAATACTAAAACAGTAAAATTTTTTTTTCATCTTACGCCTTCTTGCACTTAGCTTCTTGTCTCGCTCGGCACAGAAAGTCAGAATTTTGTTTTTCCGATGACTAGTTATTTAGATAAGATAGATTTGCAGGAAAAGTTACTTACCGTAAATCCCTGGGCGCGGTCTTGATGGCCACGTAGAGCCATCTCCGGTAATATACAAGAACGGCCAGAACTATGACGCTGAACAGCCAGTCTGGTAGCACCCAGGCCATGGCACACGTCACCCCTAACACGCTAAAATGCTTGAATTCCACAGTTCACTCTCTCAATTTTAGTGCAGAGGTTCGCTTTAAACGTTTTTAATGCTGACTGTTTACGTGATCAATATTATATCTGATGATGTCAAGTTTTGTGATTGGGTAAACGCTACCATTGATAGCTGGGGTCAACCTGATTTTGAATTTGTTTTGGGGAAACTGTGTTTCTTACATAAAATCAAACAATGTTGTTCTTACTACGAGAAAACACACACTGAGCGGTATATATTAAGAAAGTAAAATACACTGATTGCGTTGTAACAGGTACCTAAAGTTTGGAAGTCATTTTTAGGCGTGCATTTGAAATTTTACTTTGAACTCTTGAATATGAGTAACTTTAGTTCATTGTATTCCAAATCCAATAACAAACAATGGTAAATAAGCTTAGGTAGATGAGTAATAATTACTTACGAGTAATACTAAGCAAATGAAACGAGCTTTGAAATTGTGTAAATGTAGGTTGTTGGTCAACCTCAGTGATACTTTCATTCTCTCTTAAGTTTTTTGGTTTGCTAAATTAAAGAATACTTATATTCAATAAATAAAAGAATTTTGTTTTAAATACGTAATAAATATGTATTTCTCGTTGATTAATAACACTAAATATTGATATGCTGTTCAACAGCTACACACAAAACAAGATTTTCTATTGTCCCCTTATTATTTTACACTGCGAGCAATAAATCTCATCTACGTCATTCATCCAATGAATGTCAGGAACCAAGAAAGAAACAATAATTATTGATTGATTTCATTAATTTGCTCTCGAGTGAAATTACAATATAAGATTAAAATTATTGTATGTTTCAAACACTTCCTTAAAATTAATAACTTATTTAAACTCATCACATAATCTTACATTAAGGCACAGCTTACATTAATTAAGTGTCTACAATTAAAATAAATCACAGTCTAATTTGTCCTGAAATTATTTTGTCATATTCTTCAGTTCCTAAAGGTAAGTACTTGTCTAATTTAGGGTCGAGGTAGTAAAGTTTATCCGTCACTTTAGTTGGGTCGTAGCCTTCTTTCTGTAGGTCCACTTTCCTCATTTTGAAAGTACCTGCGAAAACAAAAATATATTTTATCAAACGAGAACACGTTTCGAAGACAAACGCACCATTGAGTAAGAAATAACTGCGAAACGCACTTCAAAAATAAATAAATAATCCTACTAATATTATCAATGTCAAAATTTGTGAGGATGGAAGTATGGAGGTTTGATACTCCTTCACGCAAAAACTACTAGGTGGATTTTTATAAAACTTTACGTTAATACAATACACTGGAATAACACATAGGCTATAATTCATAATGCGATACATAATTTGCGGGGTAAAGCCACAGGGAGCCGTTAGTGACAGTGTAAACACAAAAGAGGTGGCTTATTTTCCAAAAAGTCTCTAGGATTTAGAGTTAAACTTTTTCCTAGTCCCTATAATATAAATGAAAGTTTTTGTCGAGGAATAATGGAAATAATTTTCAGAGTTTGACGATTTTGGATACATACCAGTCATGTCGACGCTCGTCATTTTCCTGATAAAGATCGGTCTAGCATACTTGGGTAGGTCTTTCGATACGTCTTTGAGAAGCTTCTCTAAGTCCAACGTGTCATCCAGGTCCACGATGCCACACATGCCTGCACGACCTTCGGTGTTAGGGATCTGTCGATACGAAGAAGATTACCAAATACTTAGATAGAGTACGTTTAACAAAAGACTAACAGTGTTGTTTGCTACAAGTGTCCTATGTCCTTGTTGCTAGAAGTACGTACGGTATGGTAGTACGTCCCTTCGTTCAAGTAAACGCATAGATAGGGGTAAGAGTTTTCATTTGAACAAATTAGTAACTTGTCGTAAATAATATCTGTATTTTGAAGATCAACTCTTTAACGAACAAAACTGTCCAGCCTATGCCTGTGTGATATTTTTGAATGACTTCAGTAGCATAGTGCTAACAGATTAACTTTCTGGAATAGATAAAGAAAGAAGAAAGAAAGAAACAACCTATGAAATAATGTATCATGTTTAATAAGTTCACTGCAAACATTATATCCAGAAAGCTTAGTTCGTTCAATTAGGACCGAAGTTATAGACGTTCAAAAGTAAACGAAACACTTCGAGAAAAGGTAGTTATTGTGCACTGCACGTGTGCTCCGCTTGGCTCGGTTTAGGCAGGGCCCACTCCCGTGGTCCCAGATAAGTAATTATTTACAGAAACAGAGAAACAACCAGAAACCTGGTCCTAGTCATAAGTTAATGACAGACCAATGAGACTAAGTAATTAGTAGTGGAAAAACCATCTTACCTCAACGCCATACACGACGGCATCCCTCTGGTCGGCGACGCGCGAGATGGCGGCCTCGACCTCGGTGGTGCTGACGTTCTCGCCGCGCCAGCGGAACGTGTCGCCCGTGCGGTCGCGGAAGTACAGGTAGCCCAGCTCGTCCGCCACCAGGATGTCGCCTAGAGATGTTAAACCATTGTATGTCATCAACTGTTTATAACAGCCAAACCTAAAACACCTCACTTTAACATCGTTCGCTCCTGGCGTAATATCATAGGCCATGGTTTTTTTTAAGCATCCAGGCTATAGTTTATAAATAAAATCAGGCTATAGGTTCCTTAAAACGGTATACTTTATGTCCCTACGTATAAACAAAAAACTGGATGGAATGGAAATCTCCAAGAGAATAAACAAGATATTTTTAGTATAGGTACCCAAAACCCTCAATGAGATTACAAATTATTTTCCATCGCGTCAACAACATTCTTCCTTATCCGGTGACGCAATATTTACAAAAACTTTACCTCTGTTTAAATAAAAAACCCATTCAAGATCATTTCGAATATTCTAATGATGTATTAGGTAGGTATTACCTTAGTTGTTTACTGATTGTTACCTGAGATGAAAGCAGAGTCGCCAAACTCAAAAACGTCTCGAACAATCTTCTTCTCTGAGGCCTCTTTATCCACGTATCCTAGGTACGCTCTGGATGCTAACTTTGGGTTGATTTTGCCTATAAATACTCCAGGCTCACCAGGCTTCGCTAGCTGGAAAAACAGTGCTTTAATTAGAACTTGATGGATTTCCAGAACCTTCCTAATTGTTCAAGAACGTAATATGGAATGTCGTTAAAGGTACAGAAATTAATCACTACATAATGTGTTTCGTAATTGAATTAGTCTGTTGCAGGTACCTGACACAATCCTTTCTTATTTCTGATTGGTTCTCCAGTTTCCTGGTCCACTTTCAAGATAGCGATTGGGTAGACAGCGGGGATGATTCTGGATACGAATCCGATGGCACCCATTTTGTTGTCGACGTTAACTGAAAATTTTAAATACCTCCTAAGAGCCAAGTTTTTCCATAGTAACAAGAAACGATCATAATACAATTTTATTTCTCCAATACCTGTCCACTATGTATATATATAGGAGACTGAGAGCATTTATCATTGATTTTACTTACCAATGTTGGCGTTGCCTTCAGTGGCTCCATAGAATTCCGCAACTCGCTTGATGTTAAATCTTTTTACGAATTCTGGCCAGATCTGAAAAAGGGAAAGGTTATCTTTATAACATATATACCTAACGTTAGAAGCTTAATTCGGTTCAAGATGAGGAAAATAAACAGTCCTTACCACTTGTCTCATTCCGTTTCCGTACACAACACGAACTTTGTGCTGTTTATCATTTGGCGATGGTGGAGTAGCCAAAATATAGCGGCACATCTCTCCAATATAGTGGGCAGCCTGAAACCAAAACAAATGATCTCAAAGTATCCGTCATTAGACCTAGATCAAATGATTTTGCTAGCAGTTCTGACTGAGTTTGAACGAATTGACGACAAACTATAATGGACGTAGAATTAACTGATAATAAACTTACAGTGGCGTTATATTTGATGCAGTCCTTAAAATAGGCTGAAGCGGAGAACTTCTTCCGTAATACGATAGTGCAGCCAAAGATAAGAGCCTGTCCCATAGTGATACAGCCACCTGCAGAGTGGTATAACGGCATGGGGCAGTATATCACATCTTTGGGATTCAGTCCTCCCAAATAGTGGACACCCGAAGCCATGAACACCATTCTGAAACAAAATAGTAGGTTATCATTAATGACATCAAGTTAGTTAGTAAGACGAGTAAAATATCAGCAAAGGCAATACCTATGAAGACAGTACCTTCTACACAAGCCTATTAAGGGATTTATGGATTAACTCGAGCGGCAGTCAAACATGGTAGATACTTTGCTCCTAAGTATCGTCACCTTAAAAGAAATAAATAAATATGCTGGCGCATATTTAGACTACCACGTACACACCAATTATCGGTTTCGAAGAAAGGAATTTTCTTCCTTGAGTTACGAATACCAACCACCAATACCGGGAATGAATACTTAAATACATATAAACATCCATGACTTAGGCACAAATGTACGAGTTCATGACATAAACATTTGCCCCTTGCGGGATTCGAACCCGAGGACGCTGGCATAATAGTCAAGAGCGCTAACCACTAAACCAAACGCGGTGTCAACGTCAACCTGTAAATAATAAAGATACCAATCTTTAGAAAACCACAGTAGACCCAACATACCTAGAGGAAGAGATAACAGCAGCCTTCGGAAGACCAGTGGTGCCAGATGTATAAATATACAGCAGTTTCCCATTGAACCCGTCTCCTTCGGACTTGAACCACGGAGGTGGTGGAGTACTTTCCAGCATGGAGGTGAAGTCATCAGCTGATTCTGCTACTAGAACTCCGGAGCTTGAACTGTTCAGAGGCCGGTTGGTGTATTTGAATAGCTTGATTGAAGGGTTCAGCTCGTTTTTGACTTCTTGGAAAGCTGAAGACAAAACGCAAGTTGTATAGATTAATTTGCATGACTACAATGATTAAATAAATTATCACTTAGCATAAATCCTCGTTAGCATAAATAATAGTGATAAAAAAGTGCGGTATGTTATCTTTTAATCCTTTAATCTACAAGTACACGAGTTTTTACATTTGTTTTCAAGTACATACCTACACGAATTCTTATAGTCCATTTTTCTTTGCTAGTCGAAAAATGTTTTTTTTTTCATAACTTTAAAAATAATGATTTTTTATCTGTGTACGTTTGTGAGTATTGCGTTTATCTTATTTAAAAATTAATCAATTCCTTTAAAAAGGAATGGCAAGATTGTTAACAGATTCGACAAGGAAAGTAAAACAGACTTTTCAGCCACTTGTGGTGAAAAATTAAACTTATACACAGGGCCGTGTTAAAAATGGCGCGAATCGTGGATAGGTTATTCGATTTTAGTGTACAATTACGAAAACTCTTTGTATATGAACAAGTATGTATGTATCAAAGAAGTGAACCTCGCTGCCCGTGTCGGTTCCTAGAGATTACAACGTAAAATTATTTAAAGTCAGACTGAACAGGCGAGCTGGTTCCATTTTCGACTCCGTCTTAGCCGCACTTGCCTTGGTCTAGAGTCAAGAACAAAACCCATTCTAAATTACAACAAAAAAGCACATTAATTAAATAGTAGTAGATACCTACCTTCATGAAACTCGTCTCCATAAATAACAATGTCACACTTGGCAATATTAATAGAGTGTAGCAAAGTGTTGCCAGTCTGGTTGGTGTTGATGAGCGGAGCGACCGCCCCTAGCCTGGTGATGCCTAACCAGGTGGCAGGGATCTCAGGGCAGTTGCTCATCATAACACCAACCACGTCTCCCTTCTTCACCCCCTTTGAGCGGAGAACCGCTGACACTCGCAGACTGAACTCTTCCACCTGTAATTTGAGAATTGTGATTGGTTATTTGATGTATTTTTCATCTACCTCTATACTCTTTACATATACATTGTGATCGCATCGTAAAAGAAAATCGTGTTAGTAAACAACTTACAACTCAAGAACGGGTGAACAAATTTTCATGATTTCTACCTTGATTGATTTGTCTTGGTCCCGGTAGAAAAAAAATGGGCCGGGGCGAAACGAAGTTCGTTGGGACTGCTAGTTGATATCATAAGTACCTTTTTTTGGTTTATTTAACGATCAGAAAAATGATGTTTTTTTTTGGTAAATAATAAGTAAATATTCATACTTCGTTCAATGTTACTATTCATAACATAATGCGAGTTAAAAGGCATGACTTTCGACTTTTATAAAAATATGAATAGATTACTTACTGATTCAAGAAACACAACAGGCTGAGAACATTTTTTACCATGATACATGACTAAAAATGACCTTCAACTTTTCAGAGTCAAACTAATGATTTGTTAAGGTAGGTATTCGAGCAAAAATGATAGTTACATACCTGTTTGAATGTCCAAGCTTCGTCGTCGATCAAGAAACAGTTTTTGTTTGGATGTTTTTGCACCATAGTATGGAACACGTCAGAAATCGCTGAATTGCTTTTCGTCAATCTTCGTGATAGTGACAGGATCTTGATGTAGTGGAAAAGGGCCCTGAAAAATATTTAAAATCGTAGTCATTGACCTCTAGCCTTGACAAAACAATGTTGTACCTATTTACTTTGCATTCGTCTAAAGTACACAATGCACAAAATAATTAGCAAATACATAAAAAAAACTTATTACAGAACTTAAAACACTCACGTAAAGTCTCTTTTGGCTGTCCTAGCAGCCACGTAGAGCCATCTCCAATAAAATACTAGTAGGTAGACCACGACCAAGATGGCGAAAACTATAAGGCTGGTCTGCCAATCTTGGAACACCCAGGCCACAGCGCAGGCCGCCACCAGAACTGCTAAAGCCAGGATCATGGCTGCTATCTTCCCCCAGGGAGTACCCTCTTCACTGTCTTGATTTTTTCCTCGCTCCAAATCAGCGCTTCTTTTATCCTGAACAAAACAAATCACTGTTAAAAAAAAGTTATTTTCGAGACAAATAAACACACTGGGCTTATCAAACATGTGTAGTGATTAGATAAATCACATTAACTCAAGGCATTGGCCTTTTTATTGCTGATTTTAAATTAATAATTTCAATATTTTTACTCGGTTCATTTGTTTTCTGCTACCTGTCTCGATATTACAATTTATTGCGATTAATAATTGATTAAAGGTTGAGATAAAATGCAGGTTAAAACGTTCTTACCGACTCATAAAGGTATCAATTTATTTTGCATTATACCTAACGTGATTAAAATTCCAAAAGTAACGTTTAGAGCTTAGTAAGTATTGGGTTATTGTAATTGTGACGTAAGAGACTTGATTGACTTGACTTTACTTTATATTCCTGGGATCACCGTTCGCTCGCATTCATGCATAATGTAGACGCGGCTATAAATCAAGCTGTGTCTTACCACTATCAGTTGTCCTTACACTCAATGGAATTACTGTACAATTTAAGTTCATATAATCATGGACATGTAGTAAGTGTGACCTGTCACCGTGTACGTAATATCCACGTTATAACCTGCAGGTCATCGTCACGTTTCCAAGCCCGATTGACGTCAGAGGGGACCCCAACTGAATGGATTCCAACTAAATCTTTTTCCTTTGCCGCTCGTGGCTGGTTTAAAATATTCCTGGCCAAACCGCAAATCGAGGACGATAAGAAAACAATCATGACTGTACCGGTTTTCTTAAGAATGCACCTGCATATGATATAAATATGTAACCCGGATTCTAGTTGCGTGTAATATTACTCTTTTGAGAACTCATAATATTAATTATCTTTCTTTGATTAATGTATCTTACTAAACATGATTCATGAGATTTTTTACTAAAAGTATCTGAATGTTTAGATGTTTTATTGTAATTTAAACATTTGATGATTTTTAAACATTTTAAGAATAACAAATCTTAAAAATACCAACGTTATTAAGTATTCGTATATATTATATTAATAATTATTCTCATTATCATTCAAAAAGTTATTAATAGGTACCTTTTGTTGTAATTAATTAATTCATAAATGGTCCTTGACCGTATCCTGTACCTTTATTATGCCTATGTCACTCTGAGAAAAGTGTTATTAGTATTGAATTCGAGAATACTCTACGTCTAGAACATCAGAAACCGTTCTAAAGTGGCCAGACAGACCTTGCAGGCATCCTGCTTAAGTCTTCGGCGGTTTTATTCCACTCACAATAAGGATACATGCGACCTACGAGTACAATAGTACCCGTAGCTTTTAAGGTCTACTTATAGCCAAAATAAACGGTAAAACCGAAATCTTTCGAAAACGGAACTCTACATCATCTTAAATTCAAATAAAATTGAAATAAGCACTCGAAATAAGTAATTACTGAAAAAAGGTTATAGTGAGTCAGTAACGGGTTGTCTATTTAATTCAGGTTTATAATGTCGCGTGACCTTTTGTCTGAACAACAATGCCCAACACTCACATTAACTGCGGCTGGACTGTGATTTGGCCTTAAATACGATAAATTTACAATGTGCATGACGCTTGTAATCTACAAAGGATTAGCTTCCACCAACCCTAATAATAGCCAGGTCAATAGTTCGCGATGATCGTGTTGACGGATTTCGTTTTTCGTAGTATAGGCCGTCAGCAGTTGACTTTGATTGTGCGTGGTCTAAAAAATAAGTACCTTAACCAAATGTCAGAATGGCTATTTTCATGATCATTGGCTACGGTATTGTTTCTTCAAAACGCACACAATTGTAAATATCAACCGCTGGTAACATTATTTAACTACTAGTTGAATTAACTATCAATCACGCAACTGCGCCTAAGCTTACTACCAGTAAGCAAAGTAGTAGAAGATGGCATAGCGTTTTGCTGCCCATTAGGATCAAAAAGGTTTATGACAAAAAAACTATGACGTGACCAACACTATTGTTGTAAATGCGTTGCTTGACGTAATACTTACATTGTGTATAAGGTATTAAGTAATATGTATGATGGACAGTAAAAGGAGGATGTTATGACCAATGGCGAATTGATGATCGGTCAGAAGCTTTCACTGTCTTTCAGAATACATACTTATAAAGACATAGTAAGTGCCTACCATTTACTTTTCTTCGTACCTACGTTACCAGCAACGAATTAGGCTCAGCACGAATCAATTCACTGGAATAGCCATAGCCACTGACAGAATCAGAGCATCAACAACTTTGTATTGTTCTTTTGAGGTTTATTCTGTCAAACAAATTATACTATCCATAAAAACGTAGCTTAAACTTAATTCACAAATTTTTTTTTCTGCACATGAAAATTATCTGCTTTAGTTATGATTTTAGCGTAGGTACTTACCCTACACATTTGATATTTTGCACAAAGTAGGTAACTCTAACTAAATCTTGAGCGGTTGCTTGTAAGTAAGTTAATTCAAATCCGGCTCACAGAAACCACTTTAATGATGGCAATTGCAGACATAAGAAGATCATAATTCATTTTAATAATCTCTCGTGACTTTATACTGTCATTAGGTTACTATACACAATCATTATGATGACACTCATTTTATTAATGTTATTTGTAACCACAAATAGAGCTGGATTTAATATCTGTTCTATTAATTTTATCGGCTTTATATCAGGCACTGAGGTAGATAAATACGTTATTTGATTCATTATATAATTTATTTATCCAAGTTTCAATGAGAATGAAGGAGATTTTGTATATTGCTATTAAAAGTTTATCTTACAAATACAAATGTGCACAATGTGGAACTGATGCTAAAAGTATTCTCTCCCAGTCAAACCTTCATGTGTTATCATATTGGTTTTTGGGTCATGCACTTTTTAAATTATGCACTTCTTGAATATTGCAATGAGTTCTATTTGTAATCAGTTTAAAAAAACTTACACAAGTTTCACTGCAAAATCTACGTAGCATTAAAAATAGGTTGCCAGATTGCTCTGCAAAAATATTTTTTGCAGTTCTTCGAATCCAATCACTATCAAATACCACTTTATTAACGACAATTGACTAATTATCACAGTTATTTGACAATTTATTACTTAGTTAACGCGTAAGATGAGTCAATTCTAAAGCAAGTTAATTAACGTCCACACACCATAAATGATTATTGAAACTGTTTTTTTTTTGTAACTCGTATATTCAAGGTCTTTTAAACAATACACGTGAGGCTGATTTGAACGTCCTGTTGAAGTAGGTACAAAATGTAATACTTGCAGAGATAGAGATGCCTTCTACAGGGTTCCGTGGCGGAGATTCTATGTGTTTTATGGGTATTTGATAGCGTAAAATATTTTTTTATGATTATAACGTCCCCGTGAATTCTTTTTTCTTCAGGCCACACCACAGGACACCACATTTTTTGTATCCTGTGGCTTGAAAACAAAAAACATTCTTCATGCCAAAGGAAAGATACAGAAAAAAAATTATGTTGTATTAAATATTCTTAAGCATGTCCCGTTTGTTATTGACCTTATCTTACTACGCTACTAAATCCACAATCTACAGTTATGTTCTTCAATCTGATATTAGCTAACCATTTTTTTACGCTTATGTATATTTACTCAACATTATACAACCAGCGTTATAAAGCTAAGTAAGCACACTTATTGCTACTGTGCCGAGAAGAGTAAAACAAATGTGTACACAAAATAGGTATTTCTTGAGCAAATTGTGAGCTTTACGAGTAAGCTTACTCCAACGCATGTATACCTATGTTTATACATAAGGTTTGAAACAGAATCCTTCCGAGAGTCATAATAACTATGTATATTTATTTACTATGTGGAAAACTACGAGAAAAACAATTAGACATCTACGCAGATTATTTTTTTAAATGAATAATGCACACACTACGTAAGCTAAGTACTTTTCTTTACTTTCAATTTCTATTAAGTTAACAAATACTACGGTTTATCAAAAATGTTAATAATCTGTGGCAAATGTAAAACTATCTCATAATCTAGTTTACATTATAAATAAATTTATTGTACCATTGAACAAATGTTAGGAGGAGATATCAAAGTCGAGTAATCTTTAAGTAAAAAAAGCATTCATTGACATAAAGACGATAAAATTTATATTTTTCTTTAATGCAATTTGTTATTCTTTTAACTCATTGTCTTACTACAATAATGCGTTGCATTTGTTTGCAAACAATAGTGTAAAACAATTATAAACGCTGTAACGATATCAAAAAAAAATCTCAAACACAAACAATCATTAAAAGAATGTAGCATAGAGTACTGTGAACTCTCGTTATTGTACTCTGAGGGGTAAATTTCAAAGACTCGCAGTATTAAAATGCCAGGAGATCCTTGATAACGGCTACGGTAAATATCACTAAAGTTATACAAATAGACATATACAACTAACATATATATATACCTTACATTACATTACATACCCTAATAGCAATGGGCTCCGTCCGTAGTGATTACTTACTCTGAAAATACATACAGAGGCTACGGTTTTAATATCCTGGCTGGGCTCAGTCTGGTCCATTAGACTAGACTGACAGCGACGTATTAAAATTAAGCAGTGAACATTTTTCATCATTCTGGCGTCAGTCACGTCAGTCCCAGAGTGATGCACTTGACTGATGCCAGATTCTGGCATCATGACTGGGCATGTATTGTAGCTTTGGTCTTAGAAGTAGAACAAGACACGCCAAATATCAAAATCTAGAAAGCCTAGAAATCAGTGCACAAAACTTTTTGTCAACACTCAAAATTCTGAGTTCGATATTTAAAAGTTTGTATAACGAGTGAACAATCAACAAACTTTATCTTATGCATCGTTTTCTGGCCATTTTCGTAAGAGGAAAATTAAGTAATTTGGTTGCTTACCCCTTGCTTTTGGTCGCTCATATTATTCATGTTATTGTCCACGGTCATCTCTACCTCTACACTCGTCATGGAAATTTTTATTAAACACTTTCTTGCACTTAGAAACACATTCACATGATTGGTTCGACTATTTTACGACCCTGCAGCGTACGACCGTACTGTGGCTTCGTTACAAATAAATTCATACCTGTAACAAAATTATTCACGTCATTAGAAATCAAAATAATGCTCATATCTTAATTACGCACGACACTAATCGATTGCTGGCAAGTGGGCAAGCACTAATTGTGTCCCTGTGGTACCGCCTTAATTACCTAATTTAATTTAAGCCCCTTATATTTTCTATCTCTTCCTTCCTACACTATGTAAGTAGGTAAATATTACTAAGCCTACTTGTAGAAATATTTTGTCTCTTTGATCAATGAAGAACAAACTCTGCAATACCTATTTCAAAACTGCTTTTAATTTTAGGTAGGTAGGTACACTAAGAAGGTATTTTTGCAGGATATGTTGGCATTTTTTGAATACACACCTAGGCTGCCTATATATACCTATGTTTAGTAATGCAAATTAAAGGCGAAGGGTTTATTCTTTTGCCTTTTTATTTACAGTAACATTGAGGAAAACCGCAAACCTGCAGGTATGGTGCGGGCTGACGACAACAAATAAGTTTAAAAAGAAAAATGCACGATGCAACTTTATTTTTATTATTTTTCGGACAACAACCTCTTGCGCTTCAAGGTTGAGCGCAAGAGGTGCGGAGAACGCACGCAAACGGCATGTTTGATGGACTCTCAACAAAATGAAAGTAAGAGTCAACGACCCTCTACCATACCACCTTAAAGACAAAAAATACAAAACTTCAAAATAATTGAAGATTGGATTTCTTTATCGTACATTCACGTTAACAGAGAAGTTTCACAAACGTAGAGCTCAATCAAGTTGGTCAAACGTGTAATGATAAGTTAAAGTCTCTACGTTAGATAATCGGGCTTGCTCTGATGAACAATTGGATCAGGAGGTAGGTATCTACCTAACCACAGTGTCAGCAGCAGCTAAATTAATTATTTTAACATAAACAAAGCATCTGCAAATCTACTGTAATTTCAGTATTCAGTACGTATTTCAGATTTTTTGAGGGAAATACTTGTACTTAAAGCTTCTATCTAATGTGCTGCTGCCATCATAGCTATTAGCCTTATTTACATATTTACTAAAATAATTTTAAAATTATGTGCATTTTAACCCCCGCCCAAAAAAAAAGATGAATGATAAAATAAAAAGTGTAAACAAATGTTATGGTATCGTAGCTCTCAAATAGATGAATCAATTTTCGTTTAGGCTTTATCATAGATAATTTTGTCCCGAGTGTAAGAAGACTGTTAGGCTAAGAAGCCACGTTTCGTGAATATCTGTTCAGCCGTGTTATATTTGCGACGGGATTGTTTAAAATTAAGTTTTAATGTAATATTTCTTCTTATCAGATTTTAAAATAATTATTCATTTAGGTTGACTGGGTGACGTGAGTGAGGTAATGAGTAGACAAGAAACTAGAGGTACTTACTCCTTTAAATAATTATATAAAACTAATCATTCATGATTTATTAATAACAAACAAGAAAAAATTAAAACTAAGACATAAAAAATTTAAAATTATAAAACTAATCATTGAATTATGTGGTCCCACTCCATCTTCATAAGGTATTAATAACAGTTAGTTTTCCATATTTTTAGTTACACGTACGATCAGAATCTATTGGACAATGATGTGTCCCGAAGAGAATTTCACACATCTTACCAAACACTTGATAAATAAAAACATTTATTATGCGAAGACAAATGTTTATTTCTAATGTTTCCCGGAAGGTGATTGCGAGGAACAAATAGCTTTTCGCACTCTTAGAAGATTGGGTGTTTCGTCATTTTAACAATGACATGTCATCATTTCCTTTTTTAAACAGCTTCAATATTTGGATATATACTTTTTAGGTTTTTCTTACTCATAAACACAACCGTGGTACATGTATCTGATATTATATAGAGTTGTTTTTAATATTGTTGCTTTCATACAGGGTGTCCCGTAAATAGTGGTACAGCCGGAAATAGGTAAAAGGCTACACAATAACAGTCATTAGAAAAATAAAAATAATGTCATCGAGGTCAAATAGTAGTATAGTTGCTTAGCTTCAAATAAAAACTTAAAAAACATTAAAAATTAAGTGAGAGTATCACCCCTATCACCCTTTTTCGACTTGATTTCTTACTACTTACGGGACATTCTTTATGCTTTCCACTGAATGTCAATTAGACGGAAATACCTGCCTATCATGCCTGTGCAAAAGATGTGGGATTGTTTTGATCTCAATAAGACGAACTCAGAATAGAATATGGTTATTTGCTCAAAATTTAATTTTATTCCATCATGTTTTACCATCAATTCACCCTATTAGCAACTATCCTTCAAGGTGTTAAATACTTTAGTAAGGAAATTATTTATCATGTATGCAGTTACAAAGTACACATTCTGTAATTCAAACCGACGGTCATTACATCATAACCACAGTTTGAGAAATAAACTCAACAAAGTAACTTAAATACTTAAAAATAGTACCTTACCTTGTACTTGTAATACGTTACGAACTATGTATTTTTTTTTGGTATACTTTGTACTTACTATGCACTAAGTAAAACGAAGCGTAGGAAGATATACTTTCAGTCAGATAAAGTAAAGCATAAAGCATACATCCAGCGTTACGCGCACGTAATTTTTTCACAATAGTAAACTGTTCAAACTTAATTTGCTATTAAAATCAAAGGTTCATCATTAAACACAAATGAGGAGATATGATATGATGAGGTATATTCAACCCTCTCTCGGATGTGTTTATTCATTATTTTGTCATTCTTTTGTTTACGCGACTGCCAGCGGCCTATCAATACCTGGAGCTCTGTTTTAGAATCACTCGTGTCAATATTCCAAGTGATTATCGTTTGAAATTGAGTTATTTTCGTTGACTTTTAATTCATCCATCGAACGAAAATCACAAGCCATATTGATGCGAGTGATTAAAAAATAGCGCCGCTGAGCGTTAAATGCATCTTACCGAATAAATGTATTAAGTCTCAGGTATTAAGTTTGATTTTTGATTTGGTAATATAATTAGGAACGCCTAGGTTAAAATGCGTCCTAGACACTAAACACAGCAACTGACGAGAAAGGTTTAAGATTCCTCCACTGTTGCCAGGTTGTAATATCTTTCTAAAAATTGATTATAGCGTTGGTTTGAATTATCTGGGTTAAGAGGTATGTTCCTTAATTCCGCTATCAAAATCGCAATTCAATTGCTATTTTTTCAGTTTTAGTACTGGCCAAATGTCAAAATAGCGCGACCGATTACCTAAAATAAATAAAATACCTGCTAGGTTTTGAGTGAGCTTTTGGCCAAAGAAGGTAGTTGCAGTTTCATGATTCGCTACATACTTACATATTAAATCTACGTACTTAATTAACCGAACGCGCATTAAAGTTATAAGGTAAGTATGCATTGTGTGTGAGACTCCATACGTAATATTTGCAATCTAAAAAGCATAGTCAACACATTAGCATCTTAGCTATCTAAGTAGTATTTGTTCATAATTAGGCTCTAATACTTCCTGGTTTAGAATCCATACAATAATGCATAGATCTAAATGACTATTTGATTCTTCAACATTAGCTATGACCGTTTCAAAGTCATTTGAGACATATAATAAACTGAATCCCAGCTTTGAGACAATGCATTGCCATTATAACGTGAAAGTTGAAGAGTGCACTCAGTGCATCTTAAAGTGAAAGCAAAGCAAAGTGCAGCAGCGTATGATGGATGATTACTTAACGGTCAGTCGCATAGTATATCTCGTCAATATTTTTTATGTTAGTGTTATCTTAGCATTTTTAGGGTTTCGTAGCCGAATGGCAAAAACGGAACCCTTTTAGTTTCGTCAAGTCTGTCTGTCTGTCTGTCCGTCCGTATGTCAGCCACTTTATTCTAAAACTGTTAGCATTACACAGTTGAAACTTGGTAGGTAGATGTATTCTGTTAACCGCTTTTCGATTTTTATAGAAAAAATAAAAAAAAAATATTTAAGGGGGATTTCCCATACATGAAACTAAAACCTAAAAATATTTTTTTGGTCAAACCTATGTGTGTGGGGTATCTATGGATAGGTCTTTTAAAATGACATAAGAGTTTCTAAAACCATTTTCTCTAAAAGTCTCACGTTTGAGGGATAGGCGCTTCCAAAGTCGTAAAATGGGCGTCCCCCCCCCCCATCTAACTTTTAAACTAAGCGAGTGTAAATTTAAAAAAAAAATACGTAATGTAGATCATAACAAATACTTTCAACGAAAATTGGTTTGAGCGAAATCGAACCAGTAGTTTTTGAAATATAGCACATCTTCAACAACCGCAAACATCACTTTGTTCTTCATATAAATACTATGAAAAACAAAGTTATATTTGCGGTCGATAGTGTGGTTAAGACGCTTGGAGGAAAATCTTGGGCAATGTTTAAGAAGGTGATGATTCCATGTTTGTGTAGTGTTATCATTGCAAGAACAGGTGTCTGCTGAAATAGATTTCTTATTATGTATGTATGTGTATTTGTTAGTGTCATTTTGTTTTCTAGTAGATTTCAGCATAGTGAAATATGGGCGGTTTTGTTTAATTTGTTGATCATAATTAGCCAGCTTATCAAATAATATTTTAACAGAGTTTACTATGAACATTAGGTTAATATAGATGGATTAAGATAAGATTTATACAGTTTCTTTTAACTTTAAGTAATAACTTTTTTTGCATTTTGTATGTTTGTGTGGCAAAACACATTTATCATTACATTTGCCATGTTTAACGCAAATAAACGTATTCTATGCTATTCTATTTTTGTGGAATTGGCCTCCAACTATGGTAGTCCTACAACAATTTGTTCATCTGTGGTTCTACGTCCAAACTGTAAAAACTTATGTACTTAGAGGTGGTAATGTATCTTACCTAGCAACACGCGTCAAGTAATTTACTAGTAATTTAGAGACATACACAAAAAGTTTTATGACGATTAAGTACCGCCTATGTATAACCGGTTTATCGTAGTTTTTTAACATATTTCTTTATCCGGTATATTTAGGAAAAAAAAATAACACAATCTACGCTGGAGTAATTAAAACGACCAATGTTTAGTTCTTATTTGGTTATTAGTACTTAGTAGTTCCCTTACAAATGGTATAGGAATAGAATACCTACCTATAAGTACTCATTTCATTATATTAGCAACACAATAAGAGTGTATGCAATTCTTTCACAGGTAAGTTAATAGAGCAGTCTTGTCCATTCTAAACCTGTCTCTAAAAAAACACTTTTAATCAGTCAGGTATCAAACGAATGCCGAGAGTCGCATAACAATGGAATTTTTATTGTGTCTCGATGCCACATACTTGACGAGTTAAAGCTGTAGATATGTTATTTTCTTTCTTCTGATTGCCCTCATTTAGGCAATTTAGCGTTAGAATGAAGGAGGTGAAAAGGGGGATGAAAACGTAAAATCCGATTTTTACGCGCAAAAAGGGAACCTATTTTGTTACTTATTCGCTAGGTTACTACAATTACCAATGAACACTAGCCACTAAAATTTGCAGAGGCAATCCTACCGGGTTCTGCTGCAGTTAACAGGTAGATAGGTACATCATTATGAGTTGCTCAATTGCAAAATGATAGATTAGTCACATATGGTTAACCCAGGCTCTTTGTATGCACGGTGAGCCGCCCGAGTCAAAGACAGCGCGGGTAACGGTCAAGCCTTTGTCAAGTCAAGAAGCACGTATACCTACCTACCTAACCTACCCAAGGTAAGTACATTAGACGAGGCTTCGATCCTCTGTGCTGTCGTCCTCCATCCACATAGTTACATCTAAATTGTACTTAACTTTCCAAAAAAAATGACGGCCGATAATGTACCTAACTCGCTGTCATTTTTAGAAAATAAAAACAGGCAGCAGCATTCTGCTTGCTTGCTGTCAGCAAAAGTTTCAGTTGTTTTTTGTTGTTGTTTAATGATAAGTAGTACGCAACCTTTGTATGTTTAAGTATTTTTCAATGTTTTCAGGTAGAAGGTCATACAGATCATGCGTGTCAATACGACCCTCCGACTACACACATGCAGTCAATTAGCTCAACTTTGTAAATACCCATGAATTTTAGAATAATAATGAAAAATATAATAGGTTATGTACACTTAGAACATGCTATTCCTTTAAACTTAAATATGTTTTAATTACATGTAAGTCATAAAATTAGTACTGAACTACCACACATGTTTCTGTAATCTTTTGTTAATCTTAGTGCTGATAAAGTAAAAAACAAATTAATCCTAGACGCTGATATCTATTTCATTTTACAGATCTCCAAGCCATTGCATGCTTAACCTCCACACCACAAAGAACTTATCGTAAACATCTAGTATTTTAATATCTGTGGTAACATCAAGAACGTAGCGTATCGTCAAAAACCGGTTCGTTGTATCACTATCTTTTGGAGAAAAGGCAATACCCAATCGTAAGATGATTACTACTGATGGAATCTGAGATTCTTTTTTTTAAATACAGTAGAACTTCGATAGCACTAATTCCCCGCTTAATATGATTTCCCGCATATAACGATTGTAGGACTATTATATTTTCTGTGCTTTTACGTCGATCCCTACAACTTGGAGTATGTTTTCATACATTTGTTCCCCGCTTAATACAATACAGATAACAAGAAAGGAACTTATATTATGTATATTATAATGTGTGTGTGTGTGTGTGTGTGTGTAAAGTGCTGAGAGTAAAACGCAACCTTTATACCTAGATACCCTTGGTAGTTGGTACTCAAAACACCTTTTTTGTTTTAAAAGAAAGTTAGGTAATGAATGAGAGACAAAACCAAAACGAAACTAGTCTATTTTTTTATTTAAGTGGAATAAACTAAATAATTTGAACATATTACCTACTTATTACTTCTAGCTATTGAATAGTCCTCAGGGACGTACTGATGTAATTTTATTAATGTCCCTGATATTGATATTTTAATGCAGTAATCGAGGTTCTCCATTATTTTTACTACCGTTACTGACATTTATAATGTGATATAATGTGAGGATGAACACTGCAATGGTGATTACGAGATTTACGAGTGTCAAGTCATCGCAAGAGGTGCGCTTGCGCAAGGCGGACGCAACTCGTCTGCGCGCGGCAATTGTTTGGCTTTAGTACGTACCTGACTCTCTGACACTCGATAAAATAATAAGCAAGCATTGTGATTGTGGATATAACAAAGGAATAATTATCACCGACCAATTATACCTGAAGTGTGGAATAACAACCAGGAACAGAACTAAGGCACCCTACACTCCGATGATAATATGGGCGTAATTATAGATGTTTTTTTTTACTTTATAAAATAATAAATAAATCTGTAATCATATGTAAGATAATCTTGCTTACAAAAATGTTACTTGCATAAGTATTTTGTTATGGTTGTGTTTAATAGTATTAAACCTATAAAGTAGAGCACTTTATGTCATAAATACCAAAATATTCGCGTTGGCTAGGGTAATGAGTGTAATTTGAAACCTTGGGTGCCTTGGGTTACTTTGAAACGGCATTTTGCAGATCGCATAGGTAGATTTTGATAAAACTAAAACCAGTACAAATTGTTGGCATTCATAATTTAGGCCTAGTTCAATCGAGCTACCTAGAAATTATACTTTTTATGTGAATAATTTATCTGGAATTACGTTTTTATTAATTAAGATTGATGTGCACGTGCTAAGTATAATGTGATTCAGTTGATTAATACTTAAATCAGTAACAAATGCATTTAATAATCGTTTTGCACCTCTATTTGGGTCAGCTACGTTTAAATGCATAAGAACTAATCTATCAGAACTAACTTACTTATATATATATCCCTTTTTTTGTTTCCATATTATTTTATTTAACATCAGGAAAATTATGCTCTTGTGTTTTAGTAACGGCATAAACCATTACAAATCTTTGGTACAAGAGTTTGTTAGGTTTTTTATTACATAACGAGCAATTGCCAATAGAAGTAAATTAATTTGTTTGTGTGACTACATACTTAAACATACCGACCTTATTTTGAGCGGCAATTTTTTCTTTAACTCCTTCAGGATATTACTGATAAGCTTTTTTAAGCGTTATTTTTTGGAAAACTGTATCATCACCTAATACGACGTGTAATCTTGAGGTTGATTAAATAATCGCATAATGAATTACCTACTTAAATTATTTATATGTAACCTACCACCAACTTACGATAACTATTCGGCTCCTTAGATAAGGAAGATAATACCTTGATAATTAAAAATTCTGAGTATACTATGCAATATCATAGGTACCGAAGAGTTTTCGTAGCCTGTGCTATTTGTAAGCATTGTCCTTTATTTTTAGGGCATATACCTAAATTTGAATGATGTGATACTTAAAAAAAGTGTTTTGAACAAATTAAAATAAAACGTCTTGAAAAAAGAAGGTGCCAGTTATATCCTCGTATGAAACACATTTAAATAGGATACTAAGGCAAACATTTCAGGCTCATATAAGTAATCATTCATACTATGTCCCGTCTTATTTTCTTAATTTATAACAACAATAATAATGGCCTTTACGTCTATTGCAGACGGTTTATGGTGCAATGTTTGTACATCCCTTTTCGTGTATAATTTATAACAAAAACATGTAAAAATCACTTACCAGTCCGGCAAAACTTATTAAACTTGCACTTTGCACTTTTTTGCAATCCAAAAAAGTTTCAACTTTTATTTTCCCGCGTTACCGTAACGAATACGAAACTTTTTTTCGTAACTCGAACAAGGTCGCGGAATGGACACAGCCGGCCAGGTCGCGTGTTAGCGGCTCTGTGCCGAGCTGAGCGGAAGCCCAAGCCACTCGCCCGGTGTGGGGTGCTGATTGTATCTGCAAGTGCCTGATAATCTCACCGTGGGAGATTAGAAACATACGTACAGTGTCGATTAGTGTGCCGGTGCCAAGAAAACACAATCGACCTTCAATGCGGCTAGAAAGTCACCAGCAATTTATGCTAAACATGATTGATGTCTCAGTGTATTATGCAAAAAGTTGCAAGCTTTCTTCGTGCAGTAATTTCCCTTTGTCTCTTCTATCTTGTCGGATGATAGAAATATACATGTCAATACAAATACACATGAAGTTAAGATAGTAATTAATCACCTGGCCCATAACATTATATACAGGTGTTATCATCTGCATTAAATGATCTCTCCAACATCAACTTCATTTCCTGAAAAATATTCGAAAAAATATGAGTAGTACCTACTGTTGAGCTTGTAATGAAATTTATTAGATAAATGGACTTTGTCGAATATTTTCTTTACTACGAGTATGTATGCCACATGTGCTAAATTGGAAACCTACATCTACCCTCTGCATTGCCTGATGTCGGGAGACTGTAGTCTATCCACCATCACTCCATATCTTATGGAGTTTTCTTGCTTCTGAATTTAACTACGTGTACTATTAAAACTAGGTACGCAAATATGCAGATTTTTTAATAGTAGCTCCTATTTATTCAAAAGGGTATTCAGAAGTACTCGGAATGTTTTCAGATTTCAGATGGGTAATGGACGTGCCCATACTTTGTATGAGTTTGGTCGATGAATTTTAACGTAATTCAATTCATTTTAATTTTATCGTGTCTCCGTGGCACAAATGATAAACATGTTTACATGATAGTTTAAAAATGATTTATGATACTTAGGATTCTTAAAAAAGTGATGCGAAGTTAATTCTTAGATATGATTGACATTAAATTAAGTATCCCGCATGGATCAAGGCAAATACAAAGTTAATTTTCAGTGTTCGAGTTTTACCAAGATCGTTAATTGAGATGTCCTAATTCAATGCCAGATGCCTGATAGCATATAAAGCTAATTTATTTAAGAGTGCAAGATCAAGATATCCTTGAAACTCCAGAAAAGGCACGTCCTTGTAACAGTCTGATACCTCGAATGGCCTTGATTATCGCGGTCGTAACGTCAATAAACCTTATTTCTTCGTGACCACACCACACTCGTACGTTTAACCTACTTTCGGTAGGGTACCTTAATTAGAATAGTTCCCCACCATGTCGCTCTGTAGCGTGCAGCGTGAGGTTCAATGGATCCGATTTAATTTATTGCCCCCAAGTTTGACAGCTGTTTCTATAGCAACTTTTAACCTATTGTTAATCACATTGAAGTTTAATGTCGTGTACCTACCACAGATTAGTAAGAGTGGTACCTACTCCCATTTATGATTACGCAGAAATTTCACACTTCATGAAACAAAACCTTTCATCAAAGCAAAGTACTTCCTTATGGAAAGCAACTGCTCTTATTAAATTAGTAACGTTTTTTGGCAGAACCCCAAAAATTACAAATACCTACCTATAGCATCCTGTATTTAACTTACTTTTAAAAGGCGGCATGAATTAGAAATATTTGTCGCAGCTAGCAACACTTAACGGAACGCCAGCGCGCCCTCTAGCGGTGTTTCACGTCAAACAAGGTTTTGGCGCGCTCGGCAGAGTCGTGGCGGTCAGCGACGCTTCATCGGAGCTCACTTTCGGTCGAGTCGTCGTGCTGTGAGGATCTACGTCACGGAACTGCCCTGCGTCACGTTTAGTGTACCTAGTGCCTACCTAAATTAGAATCAATAACTGCTGTTTGTGAAGTGTGTAATAAAGTTTGATTAATCATCACGTCTATCTATTTGCACGATCGCCTATTTTGCCCACATGATGTCTGATGGTTCGGTTAGAAAATCCGTGACGATCCTACATATTTTTAAAGGCCCATTTAAATCAGACGAGTGAATGCTCATTCTAATCCCCACTTCATCAAATTCTTCTACATAGAGCATTGGTTCGTTGTTCTATTGCGTTCTAAGGTACTTGCGGCAAACAAGGCCCACCTAACTTGAAGCCCTCAAAAATCCTACATTTTCGGGTTAATATAAATAATTCAATCACTAATAATTAGAATATTTATTAAATATTTGGGACGCACTGAATCATTTTTGCTTTTTTAATATAAATACTTGAAATGCACATTTTTTTAAAAGCCTTCGCTGGGCCTTATCAAACTACTGTAGTATAATAAGGCCCAAACTATACACAGACCATTATAAATGACATTTTAACAAAAATAAACTTATAATAACAAATTAAACTGAATTTCCCTTCATAGAAAAACAAAATTGTTAATAAAATCTGAAATAAAATTTATTGGGCCTTATTTGACCACAGTTGACCACTATTGAGTGCACCTTGAAAACAAATATTTTTAACAACGAAAATTAACTAAAACTAAAGAAAACTGCTACTTGAATAAAAAAGAGAGCACAAAATCAATATTATTAACCAAATCCAGTTAGGAGTGTAATAAAGCCCAGAGCCAAAATCGGTGGGCCTTATTAAACCTACAACCTATCGGCACACTCATCGAAAAAAAATAAAAATATGCAATTGGAACATAAAAACACGCTAATATCACAAACTAGAATATGCACTTACTACAACAAACACATTTTTTTAATAAACAGTAGGAAAAATACATCAAAACTTACCTTTATTCCACAGCGAAAATTATAATTTGCGACATACCCTCAAGTCAGCACGAGACTCGATTCGCTACTGACGAAACGAAGCGCGCGGGGTGCGCGACGTTGCCAAACCGTGCATATTGTGACTCGTTCCATGTATGCGTAAGTCACACAGGAAAGAAATCACACTTTCGCGCGAAATACGAACTGTGGGCCTTATTTCGCTCCGGGCCTTAATTACCTCCAGTACCTTAATACGCATTCGCAAATACGCATAGCTTCTATACGTATCGTAGGTAATATAACAACTCACTGTCGCATAGGTATACGACAAGATTGTGACGTACCTTCCTTAATATTACGAAATCGTTTGTACGAGTCTATGACAAGTGGCGTCAATTCATGTGGCACGACGAGATTCATTCGTGGTGTCAGTACCGCTAGTAATATGAGTTCAATATGGTTCCTTCAAACAAAAGATGACGTGAAGTGGTAAGGCGGTGCTGACCTCGATAGTCATGAAGCTTTAAGGGTTTATAATTGAAAGCAGTTCATGTCATGCCTTGCTAAAAAACACACAGCAGCTCATTGAACTTACTATTACTAGCGTATGGAACTGACATCACGAACAAATTTTGTGCTCCATGAATTGATGACCCGGTCATCAACTCGTAGTACAAACTTTAATCATAATACGAAATTAAAATTTTTAAGGAAAACGCATTAAACTACTATTACTACGTATGGAACTGACATCCCGAACAAACTACGGGCGCAAAAAGTTGATGGTCACAGACCATCAACGCATGCGCGGCATCACAGTCACTCACTCCCGCTCGTAGCGTTAACTAATGTGACATTTTGTCAATTAATTTGACAAAAATGCCGTCTTGCATTTTAAAAACATGTAAAAATAAAACCAACAGGAATCAAAAAGATACCGGCGTTACTTACCATCGATAAGAAATTTAAATGTTAGCTTAAACCAGCGTAAAGATTTTTCAAAATGTTATAAATTTTTGGTAATGAAATTGCCGCCATATTACATGAAAATGAAAGATTATAAAAAGTGACACGCACAGAATGGAAAAGTAGGTAGGATATAAATAACGGTTAGACAATGCGATGTTGTAATATTTCTTATAAGTTGTTTTACATTGGTAGTTGTATTTTTCTCGAATTATTTCGTATGCAAAATTAAAATGAAAAAATTTTGTAAAAAAATTATAAATATCATTCGAGTTTTTGACCTACAGATTTTTATTTATGAAACTTTTATTTCTTTAGTGTTTTTAAATAACTATTGATCGAAGTAAGTAACGATTAAAACATTTTGATAAAATAATATTCATTCAATACAATTAAGATAAGTAGGCACAAAAGTCTGTCACTTCTGCGGTTTCATATTCAACATTCAAAATTTATGGAACACGTCAGTCTTTTGACAGTTCACGTCAAAAAAATGCGCACATTTTTTGCTTGGCATAGCGTCTCTAAACGTAGTAGTAACAGCTCACTGGGAAAACGTCACAATCTTGTCGTCGATTTTGCGACACCTTTTTTACTTGGCATAGCTTCTCTAGTTGTAACAACTCACTGCAGCAGCAGAATATAATGCGTTAAACTTTAGTTAGTAGGAACTTACGTCTGCACTCAGATAAATACTTAATATTTATTTGTTTTTATGTAATGTTTAAGAACGTTTTTTTAACTAACGTTCATGCAATAGTAAGTATACTTAGTAATAGTAGTTAACAAAAGGTAGGCCATAATAACATGCGTCCCCACCAGTGAGCTGTTACTACTACGTATAGAGACGCTATGCCAAGCAAAAAATGTGCGCAATTTTTTGGACGTGAACTGTCAACAGACTGACGTATTCCATAAATTTTGAATTTTGACTTTGTGCCTACTTAACTTAATTGTATTGATGAATATTATTTTATCAAAACGTTTTAATCGTTACTTACTTTGATCAATAGTTATTTAAAAGAGCTAAATAAAAAAAAGTTTAGTAAATAAAAATCTGTAGGTCAAAAACTCAAATGATATTACTATTTTTTTTATCATGATTTTTATCATTTAAATTTTTCATTCGAGATAATTCTTGAAAAATACAACTACCAATGCAAAACACCTTAAAAGAAATATCACAACATCGCATTGTCTAACCTCTATTTACTACCTACCTACTTTTCCATTCTGTGCGTGTCACTTTTTATAATCTTTGATTTTCGAATAAAATGGCGGCAATTTCATACAATACAAAACATTTATATCATTTTGAAAAAATATTTATGTTGGTTTAAGTTAACATTTTAAATTTCCTACCGATGGTAAGTAACGCCGGTATCGTTTTGATTCCTGTTGGTTTTATTTTTGCATGTTTAAAAACGCAAGACGGCACTTTGACAAATTAATTGACCAAATGTCACATTGGTTAACGCTACGAGCGGGAGTGAGTGACTGTAATACCGCGCATATGCGTTGATGGTCTGTGACCATCAACTCATCGCGCACGAGGTTCCTTCGGGATGTCATTTCCATACGTAGTAATAGTAGTTCAATGGTCCCCACTCCCTAGCCAGTGGGACCAATAAAGATAAAAAAATATAAGTAAACAAGTAATTGTAATAATTTGAATGAAAAAAATGTAAAAAGCCTACTTAAAACTTACCCTTATTTTAAACCAACCTAAAATCATATGTGAAAGAGGATGTGATGTTGATGTACCTACACACTGTCGCCAAAGTTCTAGAGAAAAAGACTGAAGCAAAGAATGTTCCATGAGCAAAGAATAGGAGACTTGTTTTAATAAAACGCGAAAGTAAAAATAACAAACAAAAGACGAATAAAAGTTTTACTTTTCCCGCCTGCCTGATTTTTAAAAAGCGCCCTCTATTAGGACCGCGAGAACCTCATCATAAGTAGTAAAGTAGTCCGAATCGTCCTAAATAAATAATATTATGGGATATTATTTCTTCAACATCAATTTAGACAGGAATTTTGTAAATAGATGGAAGATAGAAACTAAAATCAATAGATTTATAATAAAAAAGCATTAGTATTTTGTCTCAGGCGTTTGCTTTTTATATCGTCGATCGAAGGAAATTTTATTTAAAGCATTCTACTTTTGTTATTGTGAGTGTGCGAGTTTCGGAACTGGTTTGCTGTCACTTTCAAATGACAGATAGCTTCGTGTTGTAAACGTCAATGTCAAATATCGTCAGCCAGTCAGCAGCCAGCCGTATTATCCAGGCCGGCCAGCGGATTTGTTAATAATTTGTTTTGGTTAAATTATAATATTTGTTTGAGCAGTCTAGTCGCTTGTACGTGCTCAGCAATATGTCTCATTTTAAATTAATATGCTGTACTAAAGCTTCAGATGTTATTCCCGTTAACAAATACGTATCGGAAAAAACGGGGATTACTGTGATAATTGCAGAGACTGAGGGCCCTCTCGTGAACGGATTCTTCTGTCTTGGTAACGTAGATCTTCATAATATCCTTCCGTTTTGACTAGCATCTTAGAACTGTGACGTTGAAAAAGAATCGGTTGTATTTTGGAACTAAAATATCAATTCGAGTAACAACCTTATACAATATACTCCATGTAAGTATAGTTGTAAATCTATAAAAAAAATCTCTTTTAGCTACCGAAGCCCATGATGATGATGGCCTGCCACACACCCTGGAACATCTCATTTTTTTGGGCTCGGAACGATACCCATACAAAGGGATATTGGACCTGTTGGCTAACCGTTGCATGGCTCACGGCACCAATGCGTGGACAGACACTGACCACACTTGCTACACTATCTACACTGCTGGGGATGCAGGAATGCTGACATTATTGCCGATTTACTTAGACCACATCCTGAATCCTACGCTCACTGAACATGGCTTCTTGACTGAAGTCCATCATATTGATGGTGACGGTGAAGATGCAGGAGTAGTCTACTGTGAAATGCAGGGGCGGGAAAATAATGCTGACAGCAGGTAAGATTGTCCAATGGGTTTTGCTCTGTATTCGTAAGTAAATTCAGATCCTAAATCAATTCAACAAATTTTAGTGTGGTCTCTTTTAATATTAATATCTTTTATTCTGAAACCCTCCTTGTTAATTTTCAAGATGTGAGCTTCGTTTGCTGCGTGCCATGTATCCAGACAGTGGCTATTCAGCAGAAACAGGGGGCATCATGAATAATCTCAGGACTTCTACTGATAACACAAAAGTAAGCTCATATGTGTGTGTGTATATTCTATGCATAATCGTAAGCAACGTGAGTGTACATGATTTTATTTTCTTTTTAGGTAATCAACTTTCATAAGAAGTTCTACCGAGCAGAAAATCTGACCATCATACTCACAGGACAAATCTCGGCTCATGATGTGTTCAAAGCAATAGCTGTGGTAGAAGGTGACATCATTGCTAAGGTAAGTAATGATCACACAATGTATGTATTATCCTATAATGTAATGAGGAAAATGATGCAGATTATATGATTTTTTTCTATAAGGGCTATATATCACATAAAACGGCAATCTTATTTATCTCTATTTGTATCTGTGAAATTATTCTAGTACCTACCCTACACTTGAGAATAAAATTCTACATGTACCCATTGTTTTTTCAAAAGCTTTTTTGTTTTAAATTGGTTCAATACATACAATGATCGAAACGTAAAATGCCTGCCTCTTTTTTAGAACTACAAAAAAAATATCATTATATTACAGACAGTCAAGGTTACACTATGAATGATTATAGAAAAAATGGCAAAATTTTGAAATACCCTACACTTCTATCATGAATTCTTTGTAAAAAAACGGTTAAGTGTGAGTCGGACCCGCGCACTGAGGGTTCCGTGCCACCCTTATACTTAATTCGGGGTGCAATTACTTCCACCTAGCGAAAATATCGCAATATTTTTGACAGCAAAAATAACTTTGTTTTTAGTGTTTGTATGAAAGACTAAGTTATATTTGGTGTGTTGATGAAAATGTGTAATATCTCAAAAACTACTTCTCGTACTACTAGTTCGATCTCATTTCAACCAAGTTTTTGTTGAGATCTACATCATATATTCATATACACCTCACAATTTTTTTTATGTTTTAGTTTCATGTATGTTACCGTTTTTTGCCATTCGACTACGGAACTCAAAAAAGTAACCACCTGTTGCAGTGGTTGTTAGCTACCTACAGAAAAGCTCTGTAGGTAACATGTATTTTTTTAACACGTTCCGGGACACTATTCCAGACACAATCGATATTTTATTGTTTTCTTCACGCCTGTAGGCGTTCACTGTCCCGGAACGTGTTAAACAGTTGTTTAAATTTTAATTGAGATTGCAGTGCTATTGACTGCTCTGTAAGTACAACAGGTGTGCTCGACATACAGTGTGCTCCTGGATAAAGTGTAATCTCAATAGATTTAAAATGTAATACACAAAAGTTTTTTTTTTGCATATCTTTTGTGTTCAATTTTGGTCCACATTTACGTATCGGGATTGCAATTTATCCAGATAGGTATCATGTTTAAAATATTGTGATTTGTGATTCGCTCACACTTGACCAAGCTTTCTTATTTCCTTTTACTTATTTACACTCATTTATATCAATTTGTTTCACAAAATAGTATAAAAGTGTAACAACAATCATCTGGATATCACTGTTATAAAAAGAAATCTATTATTATCTTCACTTAGTTTGCATTGGACCAAGATGCTGTTGATAATGCAGTACTATTTTCCTGCGCCTACACACAGATTACAACATATTTCCTTCTTTCATACAAACTTAATCATGACCAAGACTGTTTCTGTGATATTAACACAATCAAATGAATCATAGCTGGATTGTATTTTTTGCTGTTTATCCTTATTCTTATGTAGGTACTAACTGAGCCTCTACCTCGTAAACAATATTATATATTGATTGACATAGTCTTACAGGGTAGGGCCATCTGTTTTTATTTAATAGCTAGGATCTGCATTGAAAATTATTTGTTGCTTTGCAAAAATATGTAAAAAAAGCATAATTAATTCTATTTTAATTTTATCTTGAAATTGCAACGACCTCTGAAATTGTAATGTACCTTACACAAAGCGCCTAGATACATAGAATAATCACATTCGCCCACATTCATCCGAATGACTGCACCAATTTCTGGACACGAAAACAGTTGAAATTTGACAGTCTTTACTGCCTTCGCAATGGAGTTCATTTTATATCCAGCTCATTTTCTGACCGTGTCGACCTGTATGTACCTCGCGACCTCTACTTCGCACCTAAAGCGACGGGACATACCGTGACACATGCTCTAATAATGTTTCTCTAATGACTGTAGTAAACACATTAACATCTTTTTATGTATTTTTATGTACATGTTGAACTTTTACTAGAATAGACAGAGACTCTGTTTCTGTTGAATTACTCGCGTCTACTCGTTTTACCCTTTTTCATTGATGTATGTTTGATTTTCGAAGAAAAATTCATACAAATAATAGCAGGCTGGTCATTCACACTATTGTTTCAAATTAATATTATACATTGTTGGTGAGGAAATTTTTAAAAAATTGACAGGGATAAGTCAGGGAATTTTTTCGGACATTGGCAGTGGACACTTTTACTAAGGAAGACCCTTTAAAATGTTCTGTAGTGATTAACGCTGAAGTTTTTGAACCTCAATCGAATGCCGGTATATGCAAGAACCGTAAGAAGGCGACTAGTTTAATCGAGCACAGCTAGTAGTAGTATTTAAGTTTAACATGACATTATCAAGGCAGAAGTCACCTCTAGTAAAGGTGTGTCCTGGCAAAAAGCCATGTAGATAAATAATTTTGATACCTAAGTTGACTGTTGCGTTCGTGTGACAAATATGCGTTAGTGTGTATTATGAAAAATTCAAATATGCAACGCTATTTCGTATGACTTATTGGACAGATAACGCTAACCAAAACTTAATAGGACATTTTTAAACATGCCTTTACTTTCTAAAACAAAACTTCAACTTGAAAGCAAATGTTGTTTGATTGAAGCAGTCCAGTAATCATGCTATAGCCGATTCTGAGTTCCCCGAACTTGATTTTTTGCCATATTCAATCACGTTTTCCTTTCTTTCCATTATTAATTTAATGATGAAAAAAAAAACTCTCTAAAAGTTACGCCAAACTTATGTAAGCTTCCAGCTATAGTATAACATTATATCTTTCAGAGGGAGAAAGAACCACAAGAGGACTGGGTGAGGCCGTGGCAGTCGATCCCCCCATCGCCGAAGTACGGGGAACTGAAGGAGCAGTGGCCGGCCGATACTGAGGACTGTGGGCAGGTGGGCAGAATCCTTTATACAGGGTGTTGTTTTGGTCAGCGACCACACCCACTCACGGATGATGGGATGAGTTATGCTTATTAAAAAAAACTGCAAATAATAATTAAGTTTTTTAAAAGAAAACCTCATCACAACATGTCTTTAAAAAACTACAACGAGTGTCCCTCATGTCCTCGCGCGTAGCTACAAAATGCTACGCCGTAACTAGGAAGCTACGAAGAGCCGATCGGGCGTTGGTAGTTTAAATATATTTTTTGGGTTTTCTCATGACAAAATTATGTATTGTTTTTTTTTGGCATCAGTATCGTTAGTTAGTACAATAGTTAGTACAACCACCGTCGGGGGTCGCTGACCAAAACATCTTGTATACTATATCTGAGCTTTCATTCCAAAGTAAGGCTGCGTTTCCATAAAAGCGGAGTTGAGAAGAAATGTGTAAAAATGTACTAATGATGTTGCAGAAAATATGACAAGCTATACATACATGTGAGCAAAGATTTTGGTCAGCTCCGCTTTTGTACAAGTGCATTCTGTCTAAGTAGCTAAAGCACTTGTGCTGTGGAAATTATTAAAAGTAATTTATGCAACGCAATGCAATTTATTATATTATAAAGTTCGAACGCGTAGTTATTTTATTTGTTTCCAACAAAATGATCACTCAAGCACAAGATCGTCCCTTTATAACCTCCGACGCAAAACAAATGTTTTAGGTGTCTGTCTGTGGTATCGTAGCTCGCAAACGGATAAACCGAATTTCGTTTAGTTTTTTTTAATAATGTAATAATTATTCACACCTACTGTTACGCTATGATTTATTTTCTTTTAAATAACATTTTTGTCATCCGACTAGGTGTCTTCTTACGCTATGAAGCGGGCTTGCGTGAACAGAGTTGAAAATACGAGTATCTTAACTCGTCAAGTATGTGTGAACGAGACACAATAGAAATTCCATTATTATGCGACTCCCGGGAGTCGTTTGATACCTGACTGATTACACCTTCGATCGTGGTTCGATTCCTCGTCTGTCACAGAGTCACGGTTGCTTTTTGCAAGTGCAATTTATATATCTTAAACCTTCTTTTTTAATGTAGGTGCTGTTCGGATGGCGAGGGCCGGTACTCCTAGAGCCAAACGCTATGAAGGACCTGACTGGGTGTGCGGTGCTGCTGCGTTACCTCTGCGACACTGCTGCGGCGCCGCTGCAGCGCTGCCTCGTCGAGAGAGAAGACGCCGTCGCTGGCGATGTAAGTACGGATACATACATAATATGCGGCCCGATTCCAAAGTCCTCTTAAGGCCAGACTTCCTAAGGCACACCGAAGTTATGCGATGTTTGTATACGTTCGAGGCTGTGTCAAATGGAGTGCAGTTGCGTTTTAATTGTATGAAAACGCATATCTCTCCACTCCTCTTCGAGACTGAATTTTTGTCATGTATCTCTTTCCCTTCCTAAGAAATCAATGACGTTGCATTAATTAAACATCAATCTAAGCTTTTTAATTATTTTGGTCTCTATTTGCCGTCTGTATTTGTCATGGTAATTATTGTAATGGACAGCTGTGTATTTCGAAAAGTTAGGGATGTGTGAACTAAACATTATTTATTAAAATGGCTGCAGGGAATCGGGCCACTATGAACGATGCAGTGCTTGATTGTGTATTGTATTATTGTAAATATTTATTAGTAGCAGAACTACATAGATTACACCTTTATCTCTGCGAACAATGTATTTAAGATAAACATAATAATCTCATTGTGTGAGAAAACAAATTGATTTAGAATTAGCAATATAATAAGTAACTGGATTTTAAATGACATAAATACATAACTTTTTTCTTATCCATTTCTGATCAAACGCTGATCAGATTTTGTTGATTCAGATTCCATTTAATCCACTGTTCTGACATTTATCATCATGAGCTATTTTCATGAAAGGCAACTCTTGAACATATAATTCTGAATAATAACATTTAGAATAATGATATCGTAATAATGATATAGTATAATGATATCGTCCACGTAAATCTTGCTAGGTTTTCATTATTATTCTAATATGAATGGCGGAGACTTTCAACAAATGTACGTATTTCAAACTAGAGCTTAGGTAAACACTGGTAACACTTTAAATGCCCAACAGAGTCAGAAAAACTATAAAAATAAATATTGTTTTTTAAACACATTGACTGATAAAAGTGATCAATATTCAAAAATATCTACAACTCTCTTGCTTTGGGCTCGCATCGCACGCTCGTATTACGCTATGGGCATTCAAAATGTTACAAGCACATTTAACATCGTAGATTTGTAGTTTTACAATCTCGCTTTTTCGATGCAATGAGTTCTGTTCGGGGGGGTTGTTCCGTTATGTTTATAAAGTGCCACATGATGTGTGTTTGCGTGTGTTCGGCGGCGGCGATCGCTCGCGATGGGCCGGCTAGGCGCTTAGCCGCGTAGTGACGGCCGCTGCCTCGCTCCAGAAGTTACAGGTGACGCAAACTGAACTATCACTTGAAGGACGATGCCAGATTTTGTACCGAGCCCCAGCAATAAGGCGCAGTGACCGTTAATGTTTATGTTCGATGTTGCTAGTTCAGTCTTGAAATACCGAAACATTTGTATCTGCATGATCGTTGCTGACGACTACAAGTAGTTGTACTTCAAGTTAATGATGATGAATGTTCACGTTGAGTGTTGTAAACTTAGAAGAGAAATAAGAATGCTTAATGTTGTAGCTCTGCGTCCTGAAATAGTCAAAACAATGTTAGTAGAAAATCTTACCAATTTCATGATTACATGATGATCACCAACCTACCCACCATTTTAAATATTTGAAATAGAAAAAATATATTTTGATAATTAAGCGAATTGTTGTATGAATTTATCTACTTGTGTGATAGGTGTGCGAAATCTGGTTTTGTCCTTTAAATGTCCGGTGTTATATGGTGTACTCTGAACTTCGATTATCACATTCGGAACAAACTTTATTTTCTAAATTACCATTATCTTCCTTTTTAGTTTTTTTTATATGTGCGTTGTAGTGGTTGCTGCATTTTCTGCGAATTTTTTCTTTACAGCATATGTTATTTTTCGTTCTATTTGTTTGTGACGTTCATTTGTTCTATTGTTTGTCATGGGCATTGAAAATCATTTAAACATTTCATCTCAAAACTAAAAAGAAACAGGCTAGATTCTAGAATATTTGTGAATGTTCATATTTTGATAATTTATGCCTAAGTTATAATGGTTTATTCAAGAAGTCTGAAATTCTCGGTGTTACAGTTAATCTTTTTATGAATATAGAAACAAAACAATATCAAAAACCATATTATAATTAAAAAAACAGCCTGTAATACAAAATAATTTTCTAGAAACTTCATTCAAACCATAGATTCTAAAAGCCCTTTTGACCAACAGGTCTCCTACAATCTGACGGAGAACATCGCCTCGCTGATCAAGATCGAGCTCGACAATGTGCCCATAGACAAGCTAGAAGTGGCCAGAGACGAAGCGAAGAAGTGCCTAGTAGCGGTCAGGTCTGGAGCTGAGCCGGTTGACATGGAGAGGATGAAGAGATTGCTGAAGAAACAGCTGAGAGAGAGTCTGGCTAGTCTCGAGGCGGACCCGCATCACGCCGTCGCGTTTAGATGCATTGGAGACGCGCTCTACTCTCAGAACGAGAAAGACGTAAGTTGGAAACAGTTTCTGTATAATTAGAAAGAAAGAAAACACATTTATTCGACCGAGAAAAAAAACATTTAAAAACATGCAGAACTGGGTAGACTACTCTAGTCTTACTACTACTACGACTCGAGTAATTAGCTAGACATCACCGAAATTTCACCTGATGTTAAGTAACGCAGTAAATAGAAGTAGCCATTGGAGCGATGGAAGCAGCTGAGAGAGACAGCAATCACAAGTGACGCCTCACTTAGTTAATTAAAAATCATGCCATTTCCACAAATTATGACTGACCAATTGATTGAGCCATCTAAAAGAATACCCTTTATAACAAAAACTTGTTAAAAAAAACCTCAAAAAATACATAGTTTTGCAATATTTTTGTAAAATCTTATTCAAACATCAGTCTTTCATTACCTGTAATGTAATTTTTTATTATTATTTTGTTTCAGTTTATAGACCGCATGAACCCGCAGTACCAGCTCCAGGAATTGCTGCAAGAATCCGAGCAGTATTGGTTGGGGCTGCTGCGTAAGTTCTTCACTGATGACGTCATCGTCATCATGGGCTCGCCCAGCATCGACTTGCAAGCTAAGTGAGTGTTGCTCAACTAATAGATGGTATGTAGTCTTGCAAGCGAAAGCGAGACCTAGAGATGACAAATAAAATAAAAATATGGCAACACCCTCCAAATTTTGAACAATCAATTATAATATTGTTCCTGTTGTCTTGTTTTTAATAAATTGATAGTATTTAAAATATTATCTAAGACTTGTGGTTATTTACTTCTTAATTATAGATGTACAAGGTCGGTTTACTAGTGGTAAAAAATAACAAGATTAGTCAATGCTCAACAAATAACAGTTTGATAGACACTGTCATATTGTCATTTTAAGTTAATTTTGCTGTTCCAAAAACACTGGGTTCAGCTTTTGCTTACCAGACTCTACTATCGATACCGACAGAGAGCGAGCCGTACTGGCTGGGGCTGCTGTTTAAATTCTTTACTGATGACGTCATCATCATCGAGGGCTCGCCCAGCATCGAGCTACACTCCAAATGAGTGTTCCAAGTTGACAATAGCAACTGTTATATAAATCAAAGGCAACATTCATGTAAATAAATTGAAAGGAGTTCTGATTTTTTAATGGATTATAAGGGACTTGAAGAAGGCAAAAACTTGGCATCAACGAATACAGCTAATTGTATCATAAAGAGACTTCTGAACGACTTGACTCCATTTGAAAGTTTATTTTACCCAACCAATATACTTGGACAGTCTATATTGTGTTTTTTAGGATGGCAGAAGAAGAAAAAAAGAGGATCGAAGCACAAAAAGAAGAGCTTGGCGAGAGTGGCCTAGCTGAAAAGGCTAGGAAGCTTGAAGAGGCAACTGAATTCAATAACGTAAGGAATATATGGATTTCATCATCATCTTCAATGAAACAATTCGTCGTAAATAAAACAATTCGTAGAGTTATCATACATTGTTCTCTCTTTTGAATGGTTACTTAAAAAATAATTTACTTACTTTCTTTATTTTATTTATTTATTTATTATTCATTTATTTTCAGGCTACACATTTCCCATAGTACAAATACCTTATAGACTAGCATACATATGAAAATTTAAAGTAAAATATAGACTTTAAAGACTAACATACATATAATAGCAATATATTTATTTATTCATTATTTATATATTTGTTTATTTATTATATTTATTTACTTTATTATGCATAATTACAGTATTTTAGTGATACTGCAGCGTGTTCTTTTGGTGTACCACAAGGCAGTATCCTTGGCCCAACATTGTTCCTGGTATATATCAATGAGCTATGCAACATGCAACTACAAGATGGAGAAATCTTGATGTTTGCTGATGACACTGTCCTGATATTTCAGGGATCTTCCTGGGACGTTGTACGTCAGTCTGCAGAAAAAGGCATTTCGAAAGTTACTACCTGGTTGGAACATAGTTTACTGTCCCTTAATACAGACAAAACCAAATTCATTTGTTTCAGCATTACAAACTACGGAAAACCGAAAGAGGACTATTCCTTGATCATTCATACCAATCCCTGTAACCTCAACATTACCACCCCTACAAAATGTGACTGTCCTGTTCTGCGCCGAACAAACGTTATAAAGTATTTGGGTGTGATGATCGATGAAAATTTATCTTGGAAGTATCACTTGTCTCTCACGTCAGGTCGCATAAGGAAATTAATATTTGTTTTTAAAAAATTACGGACGGTAGCCAATGTTCCACTTCTAATAAGAATATATAAAGCACTAGGGGAATCCTTACTAAGCTACTGCATATGCGTCTGGGGGGGAGCTGCACAGGTATATCTACAGCAATTAGAAAGAGCTCAGAAGGCAGTCTTAAAGGTCCTCATGTTTTTGCCCATCCGTCACCCTACCGCTTTACTCTATGAAAATACTAAGTTGCTAAGTGTCCAAAAGCTCTTTATTTACCAAATGGGACGTAGATTCCACAGTAAATCAGTACCTGATATCCCAATTCCTGTACAAAGAATTACCCAATACCAGGTACCCTTACTCAGGACTCGTTTTGCACAAAAATCGTATAATTTCCTAGCACCTAGAATATACAATATTTTACAAAAGAAATTGAATATTAAACAATATAGTAATAAACAATTGAAAACTATATTACACAATCATCTACTAGGACTGAATGAAACTGAAATTTCTCTTCTCATTACACCCTTGACCTAAAATAGTTAATAACAAACCGCGCACAAATTTAAATGACTAAATAAATATAAAAACTTTGTTACAATTTTCTTTTTTAACTTTTATTTATAAATAATAAACAAAAATTGTTAAAACTAAGACATGCATCATGCATAACATTAATTATTAAAAAAAAAATTGGTATCTCGATCGGTCCTCATCGGACAGAGAGCACTGATAGCACTGCATTTTGTGGCGCTCTCCCACCCGTCGCGCGCGTTCGCTAGTTCGGCCGGCCCGGCTGGTCGGTCGTACTTGTACGAGTACAATATACTATACCTACCTACCATTCCGCGCGCGAGTCATCATCATTGCTTATCTTCATTTATTACACGACAACAACTTGATGTTTTTGCTACCTACATGCACCGATTTCTTTTTAACATAAGTAAGTTTCTTGTACACTATTAAACGTTTGCAAACTCTTAAGGGATTTTAGGATTTGGATAGCAACATAATTTGAAAGTTTTTTCCTCCATTAAAATATTCTAATTTTTTTTTTCTTGTACAAAAATAGAGCAATGCACACGAGTAAATTCTTAACTGCAATATTTTAGCCAACAACATACACATTAATCACAAGCTTACTCCCAGCTAATATACATATTTTTGGTATTTCAATTATAATCTAGTATTATGATAAGTTGCCTCTGTTTAAATTAAGCTAGCACATATTAATTCTATTTTTAAAATACTATGTGTGAATGTTACTTGCATAATGTTAACTTGGCTGTATTTGCTTATCTTATAAAGTAACATTATTTATTATTATACATTATTCCCTTCTTCACTTGATTAAGGAAACATTATTGTACAGTTACTGTTAGTATAAAATTTAATAACCTACTACTGTTTGAATAGATCCTTATTTTAGGAGGTGGAGACCTGGTGTCTTGTATTACAGATTGTTACAATCCACAACAAGCACCAGTCTTCACAAAAGTATAACTGTAACCACCACTAATATGACCTGTGCTGACTGTATAAATTTTGTAATACTTTTTGTGAAGAAATAAATACTTCTTTATTAAATATTCAACAGATGTAAGTCGACAGAAAGACGGACAGCCGGACATAGTAGTCGATAAGGTTCAAACATCGCTGCACTATGTTAATATTGCATACATATGGCTTCGCGCGCCTACCTGATATCTTCACTTCTAATGTTTAAAACAAGAGCTCACACCGAATGTAAACCTATAATATTTATATTTCTGTCCAGCGTCCCCCTCCCCCCGGCACGCTGGCAGCAGTGCCCATCCCATCGTGCGACAACCTCAAGTGCCACCAGATCAGCACGTGGAGTACTGACGGTGAGCCGTGTCCCCACTTCGACCTGAAGGACGTCCCTCTGTACACCAGGGTTCACAGCTTGAAGACCAACTTCGTATACGTGAGTACCATGAAGTCTATACTCCGATTTTTAATTAGATAGACCAAAATGACATTTGGTGGGTGGCCACTTTTTAGGGTTCCGTAGCCGAATGGCAAAAAACGGAACCCTTATAGTTTCGTCAAGTCTGTCTGTCTGTCTGTCTGTCTGTCTGTCTGTCTGTCCGTCCGTATGTTACAGCCACTTTATTCTGAAACTATAAGCATCACATAGCTGAAACTTGGTAGGTAGGTGTATCTTGTTCACCGCTTTCCGATTCAGATACAAAAAGTAAGAAAAAATAATATTTAAGGGGGGGCTCCCATACATGTAACTAAAACCAAAAATATTTTTTTTACTCAAACCTATGCGTGTGGGGTGTCTATGGATAGGTCTTTGAAAATGATGTTGAGGTTTCTAAAACCATTTTTTCTAAAAGTGTAAGGTTTGAGATATAGACGCTTCCAAAGTGGTAAAATGGGCGTCCCCCCCCATCTAACTTTTTAACTAAGAAAGTGAAAATTTTGAAAAAAATATATGATGTAGATCTCAACAAAAACTTGCAACGAAAATTGGTTTGAAGGAGATCGAACCAGTAGTTTTTGAGATATTGCACATTTTTATCAACCGCAAATATAACTTTGTCTTTCATACAAACACTATGAAAACAAAGTTATTTTTGCTGTCACAATATATTGTGATGTTTTCGTTAAGTGAAAGTAAGTGCACCCTGAATTCAGTTAAGGGTGGCACGGAACCCTTAGTGCGCGGGTCCGACACGCACTTAACCGGTTTTTCGTAATGTAAAAATAGTGTTGGCCCTTAATAATCACAAGTTTCAATTTCATTCAATTGTTATTTATAATCGATTTTAAAATATTCATATAAAATCTGTTTATAAAAATCAGGAATCCTACAAAAAATCATAATTATTTCAATGAATTAATTTATAGAAAGTATTGAAAATTCAAAATAGGTACCATACAAGAATATTGCTGTTGCAAGAGAAACCTTGATTTTTTCACTCCTTACAAGGACTGTTTTATGTATATTACGTTTATTTGTAGCTTTATGTAACGTTTAACATGTATAATTTATCCTAATCAGTAAAATCACATTAATGAAAATTCATATCACAAGTTCAATTAATCGCGTACAATTGAATTGTTACAACACTATGGGTACTATTTTAGCAACATTAAAAAATAAAAAGTTCGATTGAAGCTGTCATTCTGGTCTATCTATTTAAAAATCAGAGTATAAGGCCCCTTGTGACAACCTGAAGTGTCAACAGATCAGTACGTGGAGTACTGACGGCGAGCCGTTTCCCCACTTCGACCTGAAGGATGTCTCTGTACATCAGGTCCACAGTTTAAAGACCAACTCCGTATTGGTGACGGTGTCATGTCAGGGATAAAAAGTAGATACTAAATAAGTTATAAAGCGAGCCAATTTAAAATTGTATTTTAGGTAAGTGTCCACAAACATGATATGACGTTTTCAAATCGGCCATGTGCTTTTTTTAAAGTTTTTTTTTACTGATTATTAAAAAAATTGCCCTAAGAAAAGTGAATAAACCGCTAAATAGCCACAAATGACATGATCTAAATATTCTATTTAGAACTGACAGCCTTTGTGACAAAGACATCTAAACCCATCCGTAAAATAATATCTGAACTCGCCATATTTTCAACCTTCCAGATAAACCTAGTCCTCGACATGACGTCAGTGGACCAGAAATGTCGCAAGTGGCTGCCTCTGTTGCTCAACGCTCTGGCCGAGTGTCCGGTCCGCCGCGGCGACACGCTGGTGCCCCACGAAGACGTCATCTCCGCCACGGAACAGCTGACGGTGCTGTTCGCGGCGAATATCGGCTTTAATACTGGAGGGAACTTCTCAGTGGGAAGTTACGGGAACTTCCTCCATATTGATACTAGGGTGAGTCATAATGCAGGGTATAACAGAAGGTTTAACGAAGCCGAAAACCACGTACTCCCCCCATTTATAAGATTATTTTTCTCGAAGACACTACGATATAGATAGTCAAAGTGAAAATAGATATTCGTCAGATATTGATATTAGATATTGATATTACAGAAGATGATATTAATCAGATATTTTTTAGTTTTTCTCTAAGGAACATGTTCAAAGTTTTCAGTACCTTTTTCGTAAACGGAAACCGATCATAAACGGTGCACAACGCAATGTATCGCGCGTACAAAATTTAGTATTTTTTTTAATGATTTTTCAACCTCAAGATGGATTTATCAAAATATAATATTACCAACTATTCCAACATAATACTTATATGTTTCAGTGTGAACCCCAAGACTACGAAGCAGTTGTGAACCACCTTTACGAAATTCTATATGCGGCTCAATTAACGAAAGAGAGGCTGCTGGTCTTCGCTCAACGACTCATCAACGATGTAGCTCAGGTAATGTACTGTCTATGTTATTATTTTTAAGTCATATTTAAAATTTATGTCACGAAAAGTTTGTGATTCCACATATAGCTGTTCAACATGTAGTCCTGTAGGTTTATAATTGGATAAATATAAAAATTCAGCAATGCAAAGTTAAGCACCCAATACATATCCATGTGCCACTGTCAGAGAATGGTCAATTTTTTTCAGTGTGTCCAGGCATGTAGTAAAAAAACTTAAAGGGCAATATTTATAATAAATTTAATCGAGGATAACACCTTATATGGGGAGTTAATTCTAAAACCCCATCATTGTGCAGTGACTTTTTTATAAGCCTGAAGTGTCCCACTGCAGGGCAAAGGCCTCCCTACCCTTTTTCCACTCTTCATGGTTCTGGGCATCTGTTCTCCAGTTTTTGTTGAAAGAGTCTAGCTCGTCACGCCATCGTTTTCTGGGTCTACCGCGTGGCCGTCTTCCATTTAAAGTGTGTCCCCCACTCGGTGCAAAAATTGGCCCAGAGATTGGCATGGCATGCGGCTGACATGACCGGCCCAGTCCCATTTTAGCTGAGCAGCCTTTTGTGAGATGTCAATTGTGAGGGTCTTGGAGCGCAGGGTGGTGTTCCGTATGCGATCGGACAGTTTTATGCCAAGTATGCTGCGCTCCATCGCTCTCCGACAGACCGCTAGGTTGGAACACTGACGATCAGTTAAAGACCAAGTTTGGGCGCCATACGTGAGGATGGGGAGAATGCACATGACCATAATCCGACACTTTAGACACAAGGGTGATTTTGCTTTTGTTTTTATTAAAATAAATAAAACCTAACTCATAAATTTTACGGTGGTTTGAATCTCACGTGATGACGGCTCGTTTTTTGTTGTACTTTAAAGAAGGTGTGGTGTAACTAATGCATTAAACAGATGCTATTAAATGACTTTATTTTTTTATTGCCGAAAGAAGAAAGATTTTTTTTTTGGCATTCGGGCAATTCATTTTAAATACTAAAACGAGACATCTACATTTTTTTCTAATTACCTAGAAGTATTTGAGTTACTTAACAAAATGATTTAACAAGCACTGCTTTAGGTTTATTACTTCAAAAGTTATTAACGATTAAAAAGACCCCTTTACTCATATTTACGTCAAAGTTTTATGACTACATGTAGGAGAAATAAAAATAAAACTAAGTATTTCGGTACTTTAACGATTATGTTTATTCATAGATTTTTATGTATTTAAATAGTTTATTTATCAAATAGAAATGTACATATTAAGTTTATTCAATATCATATCAATATTAATTATATATTACTATTAAGTATGTACATGCAGTAAATAATGTATCATAGTTACATCATAGTGACAACAAAATAGCACAGTAATATGGTGATAATTAGTTTACCTGAAGAGCTCTGTCCGAGGCGGCGGTTGGTCGACAACTGACTGCTCAAGCGCACTGCAGCTTATAAAGCGTGGCGTAAACAACTCGCCTGGCGAGGTGGGAGCGCCGAGTGGGGAGTAAGTGCGTGGTATTATTTGTTTATGCTATAATTTTGATAGTAAGTTATTTTTATACAATAATTCGATATTTTTATTTATAATATTATTATTTTACTACTAAAATTAATTTATCTCCCACACGGCCATTCTGACGAGCAGCCGTCTCAGACAGGCTCGCGAACTAAATTAATTGTAAAAAATAAATTAGACTTAGTTTATAAACAGTCTCAATAAACGAGCAAAATCACCTGCGTCGTTAAGGTGCGACTTTATAATGGCCTCGGTAAAAAGTCGAATCATACGACACAGCCTTTGAATATTGCCTCGGTAAAAAGCCACCATGTGGCACGGCAATTGTATAGGGCCTCGGTAAAAATAAAGCCTAAAAGGCACGGCCAAATTAAAAAACTGATACACTTGTTATTCTGCATACACCCAGACATCTGGCCAGGACTAAAGGAGTATACAGAACAATCAGTGTAAGTAATGAACAATTTAAAATCAACAATCTATTCATTAAATTATTCATTTTCATTTAATGATTCGGATAGTTCGCAACCCATATCGGGTGACACTAACCGTAAATTATCATGCGAGACGTATAAATCATGACCAGTATCATAAACTTTTACAGTATATCTTTCATTATCATGAATTTCAGTAATGACGCATGGACCTTTGAATTTACTGTCGAGTTTGTTTATTGATCTAGGATTGTGTTTAACCAAAACAGAATCTCCAATTTTAAAAGGAACAATTTTAGCTTTATTTTGATCAAAATTTTTCTTTTGTTCTTTGGCACGTTTATCAATATTTTGTTTTGCAATAGCTCGACAGGTATCTAGGTCCAAACGTTCAACATCATTAATGAGAGTAGAAATGGCAGGAGGTGATCGATTGCAACCGATGAGGAGCTGGAATGGAGTATGGCTCGTAGTTTTATTAAATGTGCAATTTATTGCTAGTTGAACTTCTCCAACTGCATCCTTCCAGCCCCTTCCCGATGTGTTTTCAACTATCGTGAAACAGTTAGTCAAAACTTTCATAAGTCTTTCAACCTGACCGTTTGCGCGGCTGACACCACTTGCTATAAAATGAAGCTCAATAGACCATTTTTCACAAAAATTACGTAATTCCCGGCCAGTGTATGATGCTGCCTGATCGCATATTATCCTTTTAGGAGTGCCAAAAGTATATATTAAATCTTTCAAGCAATTTACTGTAGCAGCTGCCGTAAGATTAGTGACGGGCTTTATATAACAGTATTTTGAAAACGCGTCAATGAATACTACAGCATATTGTTTTTTAGGTTTGCTACCGCTCAATTTACCCGTGGTATCCATGTGTACCGTGTGAAAAGGGACTGGGACTTTGTCAATGGGGTGTAAAGATATCTGACGAGGGCCTGATTGGCTTTTATTCACTTTGCAGACGAGGCAATTCTCGACGTACTTTCGAACATTTTTTGTGACGTTTGGAAACCAAAATTGCTCGCGAATTTTTTCTAAGGTTTTCTCCCAACCTAAATGTTTAAGAGAGTCATGATACGTTTGGATGATATTCCACCTATAGCATTTGGGAACAAATAAAGCCTTTTTAGTTTTATTATCTTTAGTAGAATAAATGCGGTACAACAAACCATTTTGAATTTCGTAACTGGAAGATATACTTTTATCAATAGTGCCGTCTTGAATCGATTTTACTATTGATTTTGTTTCTGGGTCCTTGTCCTGCTCAACCTCTAGCCAATCGCGATAATTAAGAACATTATTTATATTGAAACCTATAGGGTTCCTACTCAAAAAATCTACGTGTGGTATACGCTCACCCCTACGGTACTCAATTTCAAAGTCGAACAACTGCAGAAATGCCCACCAACGATGGACACGGGGAAGCAATTCCTTTTTATTTCGAGATGCTTTTAGGGAGTTACAGTCCGTTACGAGTTTGAAACTCCTGCCAAATAGGTAATGTCTGAAATGTTTGATAGCTTTTACAACTGCTAGAGTTTCAAGCTCGTACGAATGGTACCTCTTTTCAGTTTCTGTAGTACGCGCACTGAAATATTCGACTACTTTAAATTGAGTATCACGTTTTTGAAGGAGCACTGCGCCAAACCCAGTGGAACTGGCATCAGTGTGTAACTCTATAGGTTTTGAGGGGTCAAACAATGCTAACGTCGGTTCAGAGGAAAGATACTGAATAATTTTTTGCCTGGCATCATCATGATGGGAAGTCCAATTAAATTTAGTATCGGCTCTAATTAAATTATATAATGGATTCATAATTTGAGAGAAGTTTGGGATGTATTTTATAAAATAACCAGCTAATCCACAAAACTGTCGCACTTGTTTTACAGTTGTTGGAACTGGGGAGTTGATAAGAGCCTGTTGTCTTTACCGAGCCATTTGAGATAACGCGACCTAAGTATTCGATTTCAGTTTTGAGAAATTTGCATTTTTTGAGATTAAGAGAAAAACCGGCTTCTTTGAGACATGTAAAAACTTTATTTAGGTTTTCAAGCCCTTCTTCGATACTGTTAGAGAAAATGATGACATCATCAACATATATAAGGACAAACAGATCAACATATTGTTTGAGTGCCGTATTAATGGCTCGTTGGAAAACTGACGGAGCATTACACAATCCAAATGGCATGCGTAAAAATTCAAACTGCCCATCTGGTGTGACGAAAGCAGTTTTCTCAATAGAATCTCTAGCTATGGGGATTTGATGGAATCCTGCGGCCATATCCAAAACAGTAAAATATTTTGCATTCACAAGTTTACCTATGTGATCATCGACCAACGGGAGAGGGTAATGATCTCTTACGGTGTTGCTATTTAGTTCCCTATAATCTACACAAAGGCGATCACTACCGTCTTTTTTTCGAACTAATAGCATGGGACTAGAAAAAGGGGAATTACTATCTCGGATTATATCATTGTCTTTTAAATCTTGAATAATATTTTTAACGCTTTCGCGTTCAATGGGAGCAAGACGGTAAGGACGCCTTTGAACAGTTTTATCTGGATTCTTTAGTCGAATAGATAATTCGCCAGTATTGACTTTGGTAACAGAATTACCAGTAAAAAGATCTTTATTAGAGTTTAATAAATTTAACAATTTGTCTTTTGCTTCGAAATCAACGTCAGTATCAACATGAGCGGTAAAATCAATTTTCTCAACAAAATTTATATTGTAACTATTTCTTGAAATCTTTGTTTTGGTTTTGGAAAATACAACTTGAATGTCAGGGATATCAAAAAGGTTTTCACCAAGTAAAATGTCATACTGAATGTAGTGATCTGGTACTAGTACAAATTCGAGTTCTAAATTTAACCCATCTATACAGACCAAAGTAGTTTTTGTTTGAGTTGAACAAAATGAATTTTCCCCAACTCCCCGCAATAGAGTAGTTTTATAAGAAATTTGACCACTAACAGATTTCCCAATACCTTCTCGCATTAAGGAGCACTCAGCGCCACTGTCGATAAGACATACAAAGTCGCGATTGTCGATCTTAGCAATCATAGAACGGTTATTCCCTACTATTAAAGAGTTAACTGTTTTTGTTGGGTCTGGTTTATTATTTTTTCGCTTAAAACAGTTTTCGAATTTATGTCCTGGCTTATGACAAAAACTACATACGGGCAGTGTTCGAATTTGAGACTCTTTTTTTTGAGGTAGAACGTTTAGAGGTTGAGCAGTTGTGGAACTACTAGGTATGGGGCTATTGGTGCTATTATTATTATTAACAACAGTTCTACAGTCCCTTTGCAGATGACCAAGCTTAAAGCATTTTTGACAACGCCTCATCTTATAATCAGTTGAATAGAATTTAGCTTTCTTTGAAGGAACGTTATGATCACGATCAGCATCAGACACTGGATGTTTACGCTTATAAGAATTTAGGCTTTGTATTAATTGAGGCAAGTTTTTAGGTGTCAATCGCAATAAATCAGATCGAATACGAAAGTCTGACATACCTGATATCACAGCTTCTACTAGATGCATCTCGGTCACCTCGACGCCGACAGCCTTTTTCGCCAGCTCCCACTTGCGAGTCGCGTATTCTGCCAGGTTGCTCGCCTTGTCGCTGGTGTACTCCATAAATGCAGTCAAGTCATCGTAGTATCTTGTCTCATCTGCGAATGTTTGAATAAGATTATTTTTTAGTTCTGTCCAGTTCGTAATTACAGAGTAATTACGCCGCGCCCAGTCAGCAGCTCGTCCCTTAAGGTTTTTTCTCGATAGATTTAATGTTTCGCGTTCACTCAGTTGGTATTCAGATTGTAACTCTTCTACCTGACGGCACCAGACTTTTATTGTGTCGGTACGGTCGTCAGGATCAAAAGTTGGAAGGTAAATGTGTTCTAGATTTCTTGGTTTTGGTACGGTTTGCAGCACTTGTGGCACAGGGAAAGGATTGGTAGTTTGAAATATTGTAGACATCATTTCCTTCATCATGGTTTTCATCAAATCAAATGGAACGAAATTACCTCCACCCATACTTAGCCCAGTAGGGTTTGATGTTGAGGGTTCGCCCTGGCTGATACTTATACCAGGTGGGTCGTTTTCGTTAACACATGGCTGCGGATGAGTCGGCTGCTGGCGCGTTGACTGCTGGCTGATGATCGGAGAAGCAGGCTGGTCACACGGGAGCCCAGGATCCGGTGGACCGGGGACGTCATTGGCCCGACCAGGTTGGTGCTCTCGATGCGACATAGTGTTGCGTTTCTGAAACTCAAAAACGAGTGGTTAAGTAAAGCAACACGACGCTCCGATCCCACTTCTGATGTAGGAGAAATAAAAATAAAACTAAGTATTTCGGTACTTTAACGATTATGTTTATTCATAGATTTTTATGTATTTAAATAGTTTATTTATCAAATAGAAATGTACATATTAAGTTTATTCAATATCATATCAATATTAATTATATATTACTATTAAGTATGTACATGCAGTAAATAATGTATCATAGTTACATCATAGTGACAACAAAATAGCACAGTAATATGGTGATAATTAGTTTACCTGAAGAGCTCTGTCCGAGGCGGCGGTTGGTCGACAACTGACTGCTCAAGCGCACTGCAGCTTATAAAGCGTGGCGTAAACAACTCGCCTGGCGAGGTGGGAGCGCCGAGTGGGGAGTAAGTGCGTGGTATTATTTGTTTATGCTATAATTTTGATAGTAAGTTATTTTTATACAATAATTCGATATTTTTATTTATAATATTATTATTTTACTACTAAAATTAATTTATCTCCCACATACATGCCTTGCCCTTAAAGTTTTATTACTACATGTCTGGACACACTGTATAAAAGCTCTACTGCTTTGGACGAATCCATTTCGCCAAAATCTTAAGTCATTTTTGATTACATCTTTTCATAATGATGTTGCTCTTTAACACTCCCAACGTCAACTGTCCAGGTGCGTCGCAACGGGCACAAGATGGTGTACGACACGCTGCGCGACTCGCTGTACTGCGAGGACAGCAACGTGCACTGGTGCTCCGTGCTGCGCCAGCTCAAGTTCCTCAAGCAGCTCGCGGAGCAGCTCAGCGCCGGAGGGGACGCCGCCTCCGCCGCGCTCAGAGACGCCGAGGAGACCTTCAGGTGAGGAGCGGCTCCGTGCTGCGCCAGCTCAAGTTCCTCGAGCAGCTCGCGGAGCAGCTCAGCGCCTCCGCCGCGCTCAGAGACGCCGAGGAGACCTTCAGGTGAGGAGCGGCTCCGTGCTGCGCCAGCTCAAGTTCCTCGAGTCCTCGAGCAGCTCGCGGAGCAGCTCAGCGCCTCCGCCGCGCTCAGGGACGCCGAGGAGACCTTCAGGTGAGGAGCGGCTCCGTGCTGCGCCAGCTCAAGTTCCTCGAGCAGCTCGCGGAGCAGCTCAGCGCCTCCGCTGCGCTCAGGGACGCCGAGGAGACCTTCAGGTGAGGAGCGGCTCCGTGCTGCGCCAGCTCAAGTTCCTCGAGCAGCTCGCGGAGCAGCTCAGCGCCTCCGCCGCGCTCAGAGACGCCGAGGAGACCTTCAGGTGAGGAGCGGCTCCGTGCTGCGCCAGCTCAAGTTCCTCGAGCAGCTCGCGGAGCAGCTCAGCGCCTCCGCTGCGCTCAGAGACGCCGAGGAGACCTTCAGGTGAGGAGCGGCTCCGTGCTGCGCCAGCTCAAGTTCCTCGAGCAGCTCGCGGAGCAGCTCAGCGCCTCCGCTGCGCTCAGGGACGCCGAGGAGACCTTCAGGTGAGGAGCGGCTCCGTGCTGCGCCAGCTCAAGTTCCTCGAGCAGCTCGCGGAGCAGCTCAGCGCCTCCGCTGCGCTCAGAGACGCCGAGGAGACCTTCAGGTGAGGAGCGGCTCCGTGCTGCGCCAGCTCAAGTTCCTCGAGCAGCTCGCGGAGCAGCTCAGCGCCTCCGCTGCGCTCAGAGACGCCGAGGAGACCTTCAGGTGAGGAGCGGCTCCGTGCTGCGCCAGCTCAAGTTCCTCGAGCAGCTCGCGGAGCAGCTCAGCGCCTCCGCTGCGCTCAGAGACGCCGAGGAGACCTTCAGGTGAGGAGCGGCTCCGTGCTGCGCCAGCTCAAGTTCCTCGAGCAGCTCGCGGAGCAGCTCAGCGCCTCCGCTGCGCTCAGAGACGCCGAGGAGACCTTCAGGTGAGGAGCGGCTCCGTGCTGCGCCAGCTCAAGTTCCTCGAGCAGCTCGCGGAGCAGCTCAGCGCCTCCGCTGCGCTCAGAGACGCCGAGGAGACCTTCAGGTGAGGAGCGGCTCCGTGCTGCGCCAGCTCAAGTTCCTCGAGCAGCTCGCGGAGCAGCTCAGCGCCTCCGCTGCGCTCAGAGACGCCGAGGAGACCTTCAGGTGAGGAGCGGCTCCGTGCTGCGCCAGCTCAAGTTCCTCGAGCAGCTCGCGGAGCAGCTCAGCTCACTCAGAAAGAGTTTTTCTCTACTTAAATCGATACTCATTGAACATACTTTACATAACTCCGAGAATTCAATATAAATTTTCTGTGTTTTATTTCCCAGAATAATAAAGAAAACTTGCTTTATCATTTAAGATACTTTAGACTTATAAGTTACGATTTATCCTATACCGTTAATCAGAAGTGAAATTGCAGGTGTATAACGGCGCGGCCGTGGCTGCACTTGGCGACGGACTTCGACCGGTACAAGCTGAGCACGGAGCCCTGGAAGCGGTTCGCGCTGGAGACTAACGAGCTCAGCCCGCAAGAGTGAGTGTACTTTTTATTACTTTTATCTAAAATAGTATATTTGTTTTAAGTACTTTATTTGAAAATAATTGAAAATAAGGGTACGATTATTCAAGTAGGTAATGGTGTTTTTACCATTGAATTAGTAAATTGATACATACAGGCCGTATTGCGTCATTAAAAAACTATCTCAAACGGGATTGGGGGTGTAGTTGCAGTAAAAGATACTGGATAATTTAAAATGTTTGCGTTATTTCACAGCTACGAGAGTATTGATATGTATGTATGTAATGTTTTGCACGCCGCTAATCGTTTTTGCCGTTTTCATCATCAATGAAATCTTATTTTTTAAAAGGTTGGTGAATGTTAGGGCGCTGAAGGGGGGGAGTTAGAAGCTGGGGTTCCCCGCCTCGTAACACTCAGTCAAAAGCTCTTTCTCAAATACTCTAAATACTACGCGCGTTGATCGCGGGAAGGAGTGCTTCGCTTTTGCTAAATCTGGACGCATGTCCTATTACCGTGTGCATTAATCAATCAATCAATTTATTTATTGCATGGTAATAGGTAATAGTTTAACAGGATCTTATCGTATGTAACATTCGCCAAACTATAACCTGCCCATCGGGATGCATACCAAAATCATACATCACATACATCGTGCTGGGCTCCCTTATACCAAGAAATCAATTTAATTTTCCAGGCCCCGCCTGTACATGGACGCGGAGCTGATGTCGAACGAGGGCGGTGGGTTCGTGGTGGGCGTGGGCGGCGTGGAGTCGTGCTTCCTGGTGCAGCTGAGCCCGGGGCCCGCCGGCCACGCGGCGGAGCACACCGCGCCGCTCACTGTCGCGCTCAACTACTTCACGCAGCTCGAGGTACACATCTATCTATGTAGACATCATCATTAAATATTTACGTTGTGTGTATTATACAGGGTGTCCCGTAAGTAGTGGTTCAACCGAAAACCGTAGATGGATGAGGTCCATGATCTATCAGGATAGGCCAACATGGGTTAAGAAAAGTCTCATTGTTTAAGAGTTATTCAACAATTAATATTTTTTTTTAAAATCGACCTACGTCACTTTCGTTGTCACCATTATTTTATTAAGTTTTTCTGAATTATTAAAATTTGTACATAATTGAACTATGTAACCTAAATATTTTTTCATCAATAACTTCAATAGTTTAGTCAGAAAATGACAATATTTTACAAGTAACACTGAGTGTCAAATATTCATAAACCAGTATCGAATATTTGGTCTGGGTGTTTTCTATGTATAATATGTATGTATTTACAAAAAAAAAAAAGTATTTAAGTATGTTTATAACCGTTGTCTGGTTACCATAGTACAAGCTTTGCTTAGTTTGGGACCAAATGGCGCCGTGTGAAATGTCCAAGGATATTTATTTATTTATTTATTTATTTATTTTATTTATCAGTGTGAAACCGCTCACGGATCGATCCGAGAGGGTTGGGAACTCGGTTGACTCGTGCAAAACTTGTACAAAACTTTGTCTATCGTTACTTTTTTTCTGTTTTGACGTGACGGTTGTTTTCATCTAAGTCGAAACAAAACTTTTTCAAAGTGATGAATCCTCATAAACCTCGATGGCAACTCATTAGACACGGGAAATAGAAATTCCCGTATTTAAATAAATAAACCCAGATGCTCCTACTGTTTCGTAAAAGACACACCTTAGTCATTAGAAACGACTTGTAGTTTTATCTAAGAGCTGACTATTTATTAGTTTTACATGTGTTTCCTTAAAAGTTAGTATAAAAATATACTTTTCAATGTTCTTGATAAATTTATCAACCCAATTATTACAAAATTTACCTTTTGAAAAAATCTTTAAAAGTAATTAATGTCAAATTTTTAAGTAACAAGTTTTGTTGATACAACTTAGTACCTTATGTATCTAAGACACAATTTTTCCCTTTATCTGGATTAATAACTGTTACTTATAGCAACTATTGCACATTTCCAGGGTCCGATGTGGCGGCTGATCCGCGGCTGCGGGCTGTCGTACGGCTACGGCATCCGGCCCTCGCAGCACGAGGCGCGCCTCGCCTACTCGCTGTACCGCGCCAACAACGCCGTCGCCGCGTACACCAAGACCAAGGCCATACTGGTGGGGGCTCAGTCTACATATTAAAGTTGCTCGTTTCGTGTAAGAGATGCTATAATGACGCCGCATCATGACAAGGACAGGGAGACGAGGCAAAGATCAGGACAGGGAGACGAGGCAAAGAGGGATGCTGCGCTAGACAGACGGCTCGTACTTAAGAGGGTCGTGTGCACGCAAGTTTTCATACAAAAAGATAACACGTTTTCCACCCCTTAAACGTTGTCCGATTTTGACATTTATTTTACATGTTTGAAAAACTGCTCGTGTGTCTTTTTTTAGTATTTTATGTTTTAGAAAATATAAGAACCTAAACATTCACTTTTTTGACAAAAAATCTCCTAGGAATTTCGTCCATTTTTAACTAATAGAACCTTACTTCAAAAAATCGAAGACAAGCGTAGTTCAGGGTGTATAAAAACTAATGAGACCAAATTCGTCTCATTCCATATAGGTTTACGGGTAGGAAAACGTATTCGCCCGCAAGCATATTTCGGCCGTTGGCGTTCGGAATGTATGAAAACTTGCGCTGCGTTGCGGTGTTGTGTTGTTGCGACTTGTGATCTTGCAATGCTCGTGCGACCCGTCGCCATAAGTAAGCGATACTCTATCTTGAAATTACTTAAAACAGTTGAGTCAGAAAAGTAGCGGTGGTGAGTGAATAGTAGATTGTTATACAAGGGGAGAAAGCGACCCATTTCACTCGAGATGTTTCTGGCGCTCGAACGAAGTGAGAGCGCCAATAATTCGAGAGTGAAATGGTGCTTTCATCCGAGTTAAACATACTATTTTTCATTTCGACTGTGAGGAAAAACATTAAATTTACAATAGTGGTTGTAGATGTCATGTTGAGGTATAATGTAGTTCAGCGAGAAAGGAAAACTCAAGTTTTTGCACAAAAAGACAGTTAATTTACAGTTCTCCAAACATCTAACATGATTAGAAAGAATAACGACACGAATACATGAAAACAGTACGAAAAAGCAGACGATACGAAATAATTAAAATCCTTGTAAAAAATATCGATCGAATTTTCCCCACAGATAATAATTGTCAAAATTTAAAAAAGTAGGCATAGAGTTCAAAAAGAAAAAATGACACTGACAATGTAAAAAAAGTGTCATCTTGGTATTTTGGCGGGAAGCCGAATATTTTAATCACAGATTAGTTATAGCTTATCCATCCCTAGGGTGGAAAGTAATTTAGTTTTAATTGGCATGGTATAGATAGAGTCAAGGCATGCAGTCAAAGCTTGGATCAAAGATAATTGAGTCACATCATATTATAAAAATAATAAACATTTTTGCTTAGCTATACATTGAAAAACATGTTTATTATGATCGTTGATATTAGGCATGAGTTAGTTTTATCAAAACGTAACTGAAAACCGATATGACTTACATATCGATATCATATCGATACCCTTAACTACGTAACAGTTATTATAAAAACTATAAAACCGATGCAAACGCAAAACTTATACTCGGATACAAGTTATGAAAAACCATAACGGTACGACAAAACGCAAACTACGCAAAACTATATCGTAGCCGAAACTTCGTTGGCTCTCCATATTCGCGCCGTCCCTTTTACTCGCGCATGCTTAAATAGGAGTACAAGAGATGAAGCGAATATGATATCGGTATCGCTGTCGGTCGGTGATTATCATCTTCCTTAATGTATTTGCAAAAATGAACGTAATATCATTGCAGTAAGGTTGAGTTTTCACTGTAACTTTTAATGTTTGTTATTGCTTGGTGTATTTGGTGACATATTAGGTAAATATTTTTTAGTTTTGGCGTGTCCTTGACCTTGAGTGGCACGTGCGTGCTGTGGTCGATTTGTTTATTGCTAAGATCTTTGTTTGTTGAATGTTGATGATGCAATTGCAAATTAGTGCAGTATCGTATATCAATAATTAGTGTTAATAGACGTTTAATTAGGTGTAGTATTGTATATTATAAATCCCGGGATAGTTTCATCTGATATCTATATCTGAAAACGGATATTGATATCGATATGCATACTACATATCGGTTATATAGCGGTTTGCCTAGAAAAACGAAAACGCCCATGCTTAGTTGATATAAAAAATATTCAATTGATTCAATCTATAATTTAAATATACATTTACTAATCTGTGATTAAGATATTCGGCTTCCCGCCATAATACCAAGATGTCACTTTTTTTTTACATTGTCAGTGTCATTTTTTCTTTTTGAACTCTATGCCTACTTTTTTAAATTTTGACAATTATTATCTGTGGAGAATATTCGATCGATATTTTTACAAGGATTTTAATTATTTCGTATCGTCTGCTTTTTCGTACTGTTTTCATGTATTCGTGTCGTTATTCTTTCTAATCATGTTAGATGTTTGGAGAACTGTAAATTAACTGTCTTTTTGTGCAAAAACTTGAGTTTTCCTTTCTCGCTGTACTACGTAATACCTGACCATGACATCTACAACCACTATTGTAAATTTAATGTTTTTCCTCACAGTCGAAATGAAAAATAGTATGTTTAACTCGGGTGAAAGCACCATTTCACTCTCGAATTATTGGCGCTCGAACGAAGTGAGAGCGCCAGAAACATCTCGAGTGAAATGGGTCGCTTTCTCCCCTTGTATAACAATCTACTATTGATTATGCGTAGTATGTGAAGTCCCCTTCGCCTCAATGTTTTGTATAGCCCTGCTCGATAAATAAGTTATCTTTCTACTGGAACAAAAAATTCAATTCGGTTCAGTCGTTCCTGAGATTTGGGCATTCAAACGAACTTCTGAACTTTACAGTATTACTTTATCTATTCCATAATCAAGTTTTTATTTATTTATTTAAAGTCTTTATTGCACAAATCATGATTTGATACATGATTTGACAGTAAATGCTAAAAGAATTCTCTAGCAGTCAAACCTTTAGGTCGTGCTGAGAGACGGCACGAGAAAGATTGATTTTTTCGTTGTTTAAAATGTCTAGTTTTGATATATTCTCCTAACTCAATAAACGTGTTCATAACGACTACGTTTCGGTTAAAATCGTCAACGCTCGGTACACTATAACGTCGTGCACCTACTCTCGCAGGACGAGTTCCTGGGCGGCGGCGCGTTCGACCCGGAACTGTTCGCGTCGGCGAAGAGCACGGCGCTGTTCGAGGTGGTGCAGACGGAGAAGTGTCCGGCCGACGTCGTGGCGCAGGCGCTCTGCCACCACGTGCGGGACGTGCACGCCGCCTACACGCGGTGAGTACTCGCGCCTCCCGCCCGCCGCACTCGAATGCCGTTCCCGCGGCTCGACCGGGGACATATTGCGATCCAACTTAATCCGTTAAATTCCGAGGCAGCTAAATCTCCACTCAGTGTAAACGAATATTATCAAATACTACAATGGTATGAATATTAATATTGATATATAGTCCCCCTAGCCGATTTTGACTACGGTGGCCAGTCACAAGGACCAACCGACTGCGCGAGACATATTACACAGACACACAGACAGGCGCAGGACCGACGGCTTTACGTGCTTTCCGAGGCACGGGGGTGAAACACCGCCGACTTCCAAACTCCGGGCTTCCCTGAGAATTTCTAATCAGAAAACTCAGGTACATATTTTTTGGCCCGACCCGGGAATCGAACCCAGGACCTCTGGCGCAGCTGTCGCTTCAAAATACGACCTGCGCTTTAAAATGAATGCAAATATTGATATAGTTATATAATATAGTAATATTATCAATATAATGCGAAATTGCAAAAAGAATTGCTGATTTGACAGTAAAGCAGAGCTGTTTAACTGTCAAAATTGCATCGCAATACGCACCCTGGTCCGATCTATCGACATCCACCACGGGACGTCGTGTGTTGCCGTAACGACTGGCACTCCTGGCACACGCTTAGGCGTGCTTTAGAAGTGTGAGTCGTAGTTACGTCACCGACCAGTGTATACAGAAACTAATCTATCGTATCACAAGATCGAAGAAATGATATCTTTAGTGTTCATATTGCTATCTCCACAGTGACCTGGTGGCAGCGATCGCGAAGGTGACGCCGGACGAGGCGGCCGCGGCGGCGGCGCGCTGGCTGCCGAGCCTGCTGGACGCGTCCCGCGGCAAGCTCGCCATCGTGTGCCACCCCACCAAGGTCGGCGACATACAAGCCGCTTTTGACAAGTGAGTACCGTCACACGATCTTAAGAGCGATTTCACACTTAGGCGACTTTAGCAGCGCGACAGTCGCCAAAAAAAAATTTTCAAAGCCCTTTCTAATGCTAACATTTTCGTAACCCTTCGTAAATAAAAAAAGTATTGTCTAAATTATGAAAATTTTCCCCAGGATTGGTGTAAAGTTGGACGCATTCGAATCCATGGAAGCATCGCATTTTAACAACTAAGCGCAACGAAATAATAACTAAGTATAAATATGTGTTATATTATTCATATAAATGACATTGCATTCATTTTTAGGGTTCCGTAGCCGAATGGCAAAAAACGGAACCCTTATAGTTTCGTCAAGTCTGTCTGTCTGTCTGTCTGTCCGTCCGTATGTCACAGCCATTTTATTCTGAAACTATAAGCATCACGTAGCTGAAACTTGGTAGGTAGGTGTATTTTGTTCACCGCTTTCCGATTCAGATACAAAAAGTTAGAAAAAATTATATTTAAGTGGAGGCTCCCATACATGAAACTAAAACCTAAAAATTTTTTTTTACTCAAACCTATGCGTGTGGGGTGTCTATGGATAGGTCTTTAAAAATGATGTTGAGGTTTCTAAAACCATTTTTTCTAAAAGTGTAAGGTTTGAGATATAGACGCTTCCAAAGTGGTAAAATGGGCGTCCCCCCCCCCTCTAACTTTTGAACTAAGAAAGTGAAAATTTTGAAAAAAATATATGATGTAGATCTCAACAAAAACTTGCAATGAAAATTGGTTTGAAGGAGATCGAACCAGTAGTTTTTGAGATATTGCACATTTTTATCAACCGCAAATATAACTTTGTCTTTCATACAAACACTATGAAAAACAAAGTTATTTTTGCTGTCGCAATATATTGTGATGTTTTCGTTAAGTGAAAGTAAGTGGACCCTGAATTTAGTTAAGGGTGGCACGGAACCCTCAGTGCGCGGGTCCGACACGCACTTAACCGGTTTTATAAGTATTATTAAATAACCAGAATACCTAATATTACTAATACAGACTATCTTTTAAAGTGACTGTTGCTTGGCTGTGCCTTATTTTACATAATTAAAAACTATTTTCAGCTCAAAAACTCCATTTATGTTATTATCACTTGCCATAAGTATTAACTTTTAAGAAATAAATGTTTACAGAAACAATGAACTGGATTTTATTACACGAAGAAATAAAAAGACGTGTTAATTAAATATGATAATATTTTAATTACCATTTATCTTAAAGCTATGTCTATACAAAAAATATAACTTAAACTTAGTCAGATATTTAGTGAACATCTTTATAAATCATCTCACAACCGCTGCAACACCTCCTTCATAAATTCTCAAACCCATCCATAGAATTATCATTGTTCAACATTATTTCAACATAAACGTTGCTTTTAACAAATAAGAGAATGTAGTGGAAACTTACAAGTATTTAAACAACTAGCTAGCCACGATCGCTCGTAATTTAGATTACACAGAATTGAGCGGTACACTACATTCTACCGGCAATAATAGAGAATACATTCATAGAACAATTTAATATTATCGTGAACATCACATTCATCTACAGATATATACTTTTAAATTTTGATATTATTAATATTTTTTAAAGATTGTTTTGAGATGTGTAGTTAATACTGGTTAATTTTGTTAGTATGACGTTGTTGAAATGCCTGTTTTGAGGTACAAAAATAAATTGGCCCTTTTTGAAAGGTATGCGACATTCAATCTACTAATAGGCCATCAGCTAATTCACTCACCACCGCTACTGGTGAGCTACATAAAGTCCGTTTATCTTTGCTAGTAGAATATTGTTAACAATCTAGACATTCATTTTTAACTAAATAATTCATGATGAACACGAAACTTACAATCCCCATTGCTAATTCATCGTTGAACACAGATAACTTTTTAAATTAAAAAGTAATTAATTTTATTCACTGATATTATTTTTAGTTTTAAAAAGATTGTTAACAATATTCGTCTAGCAAAGAAAAACAGTCTATACAATCACACCGACAAAATAAATGTATATTTTATACTTTATCCATTAGTGAACATAGATTCGCATTGTACACGCAGATATATTTACATTTGCTTTATAATAAATTCTTAACATTAATTTAGAGAAAATAAAAATATTCTCACGTAACAATTTAAAATTATGCATTTGATATGCTTCCGCATACTTGAATGCATATAAGCACCATTATGTTTTAAGCATTTAACTTTTACCAGCAATTTTATATTTTATACTTGTATCAAGTATTGAATTTATTAGCTCGAAAATATCTGTTACATGTGCTTGAATTTATCTTCGGTAGTGCTATGAAGAGTTTTGGTAAATATTAATTAATTATCCGAACAATCTAACGATAATATTACTATTATTAATAATTCACTATAGAATATCTACTTGACGAATAGAATTCCCTAATAAATGACCGTCTAATTACATTATTATTATTAAAACTACGTACTAATTAAAGAGGCGGCCCCATTTTCATTTACCTAACGCTTCCAAGATCATTCCTTGTTAGTTGTTAAAGCACGTACATACTTGTAAGCGCTTATTACGGACTTGTACCTGAATGTATTGTCCTTTTAAAATATTTCAGTCGCATTTGGGGCTTTTAGTAAACACTACGAATCATGTAGGTAAGGCATGAGTAACCAATGCATTTTACTTCATTATTCTTCCACCGTAAACTAAGATGCGCTTACTGTTATTCATATTTGAATGTACTATTTTACATAAACCATTCATTATTAAAATTCATATACATGAAATGTCTTTGAAATGTTTTGAACTTTTCACTCAGAGGCCATTATGTCATTTGCGTAGTCATGAAACAACGTCAATACGTAAAGCAACACGCGCTGAAGAAAAGGTGTGCAAAGTTCCTACGATGTTTTGTTTCGACTCTCACACGCAAAACAAAAGTTGACAAAACATAAGTCGTTGTACCTGAGAAAATAAAATAATGTTATATTCATTTGCGTCATGTACTCGCGTAATATGTTACTCTTTTCGGTAAGCTTATAAAGTTCGGTATAATTTTATAAACAAGTGCATTAAAAGTTGGATATAATACAAAAGATATCTTTTTCCAAAAGGAAACTTCAGGTAGGCACAGTACAGCAATTTCATATCAGTGTCTAATCAACGGGGGCTCGTCGCAGTACGAATGGATACAATCTATGGAAGCTTCACCGTAAAACTACCGACTACTTCTGTACTAGGGCAGACTTGTCCTATAGAAGGAAAGATAGTTTGTAACTTTAGATTTGGTGATAAGTTAAAGCGAAGAGGAAATCTTAAATAAGAAGTTATGCCTAAGGCCCCGTATACTAAGTAGATTATTGGATAATTATCCCTCATTTTGTCTCATACTTGTCATAAATCAGGTGTTAGTATGCGAGAAAACTTCTCTCTCAAACAGAATTTAACAAGTATTTTTTACGAGCTACAGATATAACGAAGAACCAGCTTCACATTTCAACATGTTTCTGTAACAAGGTTGAATCATATCTGTGTACAAATTTTGGAACGATTTCCGCGTATTTATTACAGAGGGTCACACCCTAGCGGAATATGTATGATGGATGTATCAGCCATGCGCTGCTATAGCGTGTAAGCCCCAATGGGATCAGTATTTGACACCGCAAAATTTTGTCTCTAATTTAGCACAATAAGTCTCCCTGAAAGGTCCCTGTCTAATTTATGTTCTTTAAACCTTTGTTTGAAGGAGCGCATGCTACAGGATATCGGCTTAAGGTCTCAAGTATATCAAGGTATGACTCCCCGTAACTATAAACAGACTTCATAAGGTCTCAATATCCATAGCGTCTGATTCATAAAGCATGCTCAACTAGGTCTGTATGTCCTTGTAACTTTAAACACTAGGGTCTTATAAGATCCGTAGTTTTCCTTACATGGCATTATAGCCCGTATCTTTGAACGCTGGGCCTTACTAGTGTAACGTTAGTTTATCAACCACCCCATAGATTACACAGTCACAGTTAGTACAGGGCCTTAAAATATGTCCAGTTTTACGGGATCTTATCCTAGAGCATGTTTGCGTTAACATTGGACCATTAGCTCGAAGCAAGTTATACGAGCACAATATCATAGAGCAGGTTGGCATCAACATCGTACTATTAGTTTTAAGCACGGGAGCTTACAATAAGGTGTCATGTTACTAGATCATCTTGGAGCATGTTAAGATGTCACGTTTATCATGCCCAAGCGTTCAACCAGGGGTCCTATTTTTTAATCACTCACCTCAATATGTCCTGCGATTCTGATTTTCGATAAAATCCACGCAAGTGATTACAAAGGATTACTCGTTCGCATCAATATTTCACGTGATTTTCGTGGATCTTTAATTGGTTTTCGAACGAAAATCAGTCGGAATATTAACGCGAGTGATTCGGAATAGAGCTTAAATACACCGTATGGGACGTGTATGATTTCTTTCTTAGTTTAGCGCATGAACTTATAAGTTTGGGCACTGGGCCGTAATATGAAACAATATCGGGCTCACAGTAAGGTGTCTTGTGTCGCGTGGAGCTTAGAGGATGTTGGCGGCGAGCGGCGGCGCGTGCGAGCGCAGCGCGTCGCGGATGTAGGCGGCGATGGAGGCGTCGGCGACGAGGTGGAAGAAGAACAGGTGCTCGAAGCTCTTGAGCGAGATGGAGCGCAGCGCCGGCAGCCGCAGCAGCAGCGACGCGAACCGGCCCTCCTCCGTGCCGCGCGACCGCCGCACGTACTCGTCCAGGCATGAGAACATCTGGGGAACCAACAACATTATTCTGTTATTTTTTCAATATAAGGTCACCTCGTTTAAAGTGATAATATTTATAGGGCCGATTCAGCACAATAAACTAATCATTTTTTGTAGAAAACACTTTGGGTTTTTATTCGCTAGTTTTTGAGAAAATTGGAGACTAAGATATTTTTTTTTTTTCCGATTTTAATTCTTTATTCATTAAGGTTAAGGTTAGAGAAAAAGGTGGTTTGGACATTGAATTGAGAGGTGAAGCCGATGACGTAGATAAATTTTTAAATTATCAGGGAGCTGTTTTAAAAAATGATATTGTCTATGTTAAAGAAAATAATGAAAATTAAAATCTTGATTTTCCAAAAAAATATATAGTGTCCTGTTTCTATTATGTATACAAAGCCACTGTTAAAATATTATCACCTAATCATTTGACCTTATATAAATTGCGGTTAAAGATAAAGTGTTACGCTTAATGATAAACTGCGCAATGAATACGTTCGAGGGAGTTTCAAAGTGACCCCCATAACCCACAAAATCTCTGAGGCCAGACTAAGATGGTACGGTCACATTATTAAGAAGGCCCGAAAACCATGTGGTTAAAAAGTGTCTTTCCATTGATACAAAGAAAAGTGGAAGGGAAAGACCCCATACCACCTGGATGACAAATGTCCAAAGGGACATGAGAGTATTAAGACTCCAAGAGCAAGACGCTCAAGATTGAAATAAATGGCGTCACATGATTGGGAAGGCCGACCTTGCGTAACGGGATAAGGCGAGGCAGAAGAATAAAAATTGCGGTTTTAAAAATCAACTGTGACAGACGAGGAATCGAACCCCCTGTCGTATGCTATCCGGGTGTATGCATTTATATTATTAAGTTTGCATAGTGACAAAATACTCAAAATGTAATTATCTCTTATTTCAATTTAAATAAGGCGCGACCACCGGCAAGACGGACAGGCGACCTTTCAAAGATCGCAGTGTCGGGTGTAAGTCCAACAAATAAAATGGTTAAAATGTTAAAAGACGTTTTGAATGTTAAATGGTATATTAATTGGTAAAAATGGTAATCGTTAATGGTATGAGCACACGCGGCGCGGTTGGTGACCGATCGTGAACTGTCTTTATAATATTTTTCCACTAAAACGCAATAATTGGGTCAAAGCGAAAATGCTGACCGCGCGCACTCGTGTATGATTTTACTGTACTTCGTACAGCAGGATTACCGCTGTAAAACCGTTGGAGGCCTATGTTCAGCAGTGGACGTTCTTTGGCCGATAATTATGATGTTTTAGTTAAAGTTTCAGAAACCAGAAAGTTTATTTGCAAGAATACATACATTATTCAATATATTCAGCCTTTTTAACAAATAATAGCCTACCTTTTCTCGGAGTACTTCAACTTCTTGGCGATTCTTCAATCCTTTTACATCTGAAACCCAAAACATGACCATAAGCATTAATTTCAAAATCACTTTAATTTAGATAGGTCGATAGAAGGCTATATGCTGCGGCTATATATATGATACTTTTAAAGTTCATTAGTAAATTTAACTTTTTTGAGACAAAATTCACGTAGACGACCTGTTTAAAATGCAAAAGATTCAAGGGATTCAAGCTGCAGCAAACTTAAGGCACAACAATGAGTAATATTCACTGTCGAGCCTCAAGAGCGGTTATAATTACAGATAAATAGAATTCTTTTTTGCTAGCATTATCTTTTTCATATTAAATATAACTTTTTTTTTACGTTAATGAAGCATTTTAACAAATTCCACTTGAATACAACGAACTTCTGCTGTATGGAGTAAGCCCAACGTCACTTAGAAATTGGCAATTGCCAATACCACACAACGTTGGCAAACCCTGATATTGGGCGCGTTTTGACGGGTTTATGATGTCTGCTTTGAATGTGCATACTTGCCCCCTTATTCATAATAATTCAAACAGTCAAAAAAACCTATTTTAGCTATTACACTGTTTTGTCATTTTCTGTCAAATGATACAGCGCCAAGAAAGAACGTGACAAAACAGTGTAATAGTTAAAACAGGTTTATACCGTCTGCGAGTTTATGAATAAGGGTGTTGATATTTAGTTCAAAATTGATAATTAGTTCCAAAAAATCCGCCGGTCTTTAATCGCGAACTAGCTTATTACACAATTCATACCTGGGTTGAGCAGTATGATGGCCTTGAGCGCGACGTACTCGGCCTGGTCCATCCTCAGGGCGCGCATCTTCAAAGAGAGCTCCGACAGCACGCGGTCGAAGATCTGCCCCACGCCCGCCTGCAGCGCCGAGTTGCGGTGCAGCGTCATGCCTGGAACCAGTGAGATGTTATTACTACGTATAGAAAAGTTATGCCAACCGAAAAATGTGTCGCGACTTGATGACAAGATTTTAACGTATTCTTTAGAATTCGAATGTCGAATGAAACCGTTTGTATGTTTCTGGGTCGTGATTACACCCCCGTGCCTCGTAAAGCACGTTAAGCCGTTGGTCCCTGATCTCTCATCGGTCATGTCGGAGCCGTCTCACCGAATTAATAAGAGTGGAAGAACAGAGAGTGCACTTATGTATTGCGCTCACATCTGCGCACTAATATCTCCTACGTACCTTACCTATCTCGGTTTAGAGGGGACGCCATTACCGAAAATCATTATGAGAATATTATTTATATAAAAGTACAGTTACAAACCTGGCATCAAACACATGAGCTGTGGCGGGGCGGAGCTTCGCGAGCCGTCCATGTTTTCTCGTTCTTCCGTCAGGAACTGAAAAAAGAAGTGTAATTTTTCGTTAACTTAAATAATTTCGTTTAGTTAAGCAATAAAATTGTTAAACACACAATATTAACTTCATGATTTTTCAGTGCGGATCAGAAATTCACACTACGAATCAAAAATATGCCTACGGCATGTTAGACTCTAGTAAGATGTTTTGAAACACAAAGATGTTCCTGAATAAGTACAGTCCGTTATGCCGTCCGTAGTCCATTTAGCGTTACTCGGAATCTTGATTAACAAAAGGTATTTGTTACTAAGCGCCATCACTTAGAGGGCAAATTCTTATTAAATTTCTGTATTACGTTGGATTTACGCCTACGCCTCTTTTAGAGGTATAACTCAGCTTTTGTAAAAAAAAATACAAAGCCCGTTTCACTCCCACGCGAATCAAGCAAATACCAGAGAATTAATGGAGTGAAAAATATTTGATTTAATTAAGATGGATTCGGTATGATTTTCGCCTAGCTAAAGTGAACGATAAAATACCGCAAATACTCTTGCACGACTTATAAAATAGACCACTAAGTGCCGCGACTTATTTGGTAGAGGATGCTGTAAGGTCATAAGCTCACCTCCATGGAGCGCCACGCTATCGCGAAGAGCAGCAGCTCGTTCCACGCGCTCTTGATGAGAAGCACCTGGTCTTCCATCTCTAACTGACCGAAGTGCGGGATGTCGCGCGCCCACACAACCAGCGCCGCGATTTGTTTGTTACCTGGAAACCACAATACACACATATTTTATTTTGATTTGATCTTGCGTAGCTGTAGTCTACTATTATAGCAATTTATGAGCGAGCCCGGCTCGAAGATCTCGACGCCAAACGCCAAATCCGCAAGTCTCGGCCTAAGCCCTCCTATGAGTACAAGTACAATGAATCTGGGACTCTTTACTGTGCCTCTTGCAACCGGACTTTCAAAAACAAATTTGGCTATGCAAGTCACGCTCGCGCCCATGCAAGAGCCCAGGCTAACACTAGCTAAGGGTGTCGCCGTCGACGGATACGTCTGGGAGGACATCATCATCATTATAGCAATTCGACAATAGATGCAAAAAGTCGGACGTCCAATTTCCGTACCAGTAAACATCCGACCTCTTATGGCTCTGTAAACATCATCTAAAACATTGCAAAATTCAACTGGCTTGCCAATTTGTCGGACGAGTGGTATAGGCATGCGCCCGGATAGCGTAAGACACGGGTTTCGATTCCTCGTCTAACACAGTTGCTTTTTACAAGTGCAATTTATATATTTACTAGCGGTCGCCCGCGGCTCCGCCCGCGTGGATGTCGGTTACCGCTGCAAAAAGCCTACCCAGGAAAGACACGGTCAGCAAACAAAATGATTCCCAGGTCAAATCACAGACACCGACACTAACATCGATTTCTATCCTAGTTTACTCTCCAAGTGATGCTGAGTCAAATAAAAAAAGCCCCATCAAAATCGGTCCAGTAGATTCTGAGATTAGCTCGAACAAACAGACAGACAGACAGACAAAAAGTTCAAAATAAATATTTTTGGTATCTATTACGTGTAAGAAGTCCCCTCAATGCAATTTTTTTTTAAATATGCAATGTACAGAATTCACCTACTTTACAATTTTATTATATAATATAGATTTTATATGTATAGATATTAATTAACCTAAATGTTCGTCATGCTTGATTAGCCTTAGCTCTTTTTCGCATCCGATATCGAATTCGATTCGAATGTAGATGTGATCTGTTTGACCATTCTAGGGTTGAAGGATGCTTTGCACTCATTTGGATCCGTGTAAAATAAATGTTATTTCTAATCCGAAAACTTTCCTAACTGAATACTGATTAGTGCGAAGGCGCCCTTACTTATAGTGGAATATTCTTCATTAAAGCTAAACAACTAGCTAGAATATTCTTTTCATTATTATTTGAAGCATAAAAATCTGTATTTACATTATCTTTGGCATATAAAACAGAATCCATGTTAATTAAAACTTGTTCGATGTATAAATTATATCTGCTTGTATAGAAATAACGTCTCAAAGCTGAGATAATGCTGTAGCAAACAATTTAGAAGCGGCGCAATAAATATTAATTATCACTTTCCTCCCTCTGGTCATTGTGAAATTCTAAGAACGAGATTAAGATAAGGATGTTTTATCCTTTGTGTTTTATCTTTCCCAATGCCATGTTGCACAGGGCACAGAAACATGACGTATACCAATGTCGTTTTCTTTATTTATCTTCTAATTGGGTTTTATTAGAAAATCGGTTTACAACACAACCATTAGTTTTAACATTGTTATAGCTTTTAGTGGCAACAATGGGATATTTTATGGCCTCTCTAGTCTATGAGTAATCCACAAAATATGATAAGTAGCCATAAAGAATTTTGAGTGTATCTAAAGATAAATAACAAAACCGGTTAAGTGCGTGTCGGACCCGCGCACTGAGGGTTCCGTGCCAGCCTTAACTGAATTCAGGGTCCACTTACTTTCACTTAACGAAAACATCACAATATATTGCGACAGCAAAAATAACTTTGTTTTTCATAGTGTTTGTATGAAAGACAAAGTTATATTTGCGGTTGATAAAAATGTGCAATATCTCAAAAACTACTGGTTTGATCTCCTTCAAATCAATTTTCGTTGCAAGTTTTTGTTAAGATCTACATCATATATTTTTTTCAAAATTTTCACTTTCTTAGTTAAAAAGTTAGAGGGGGGGGGGGACGCCCATTTTACCACTTTGGAAGCGTCTATATCTCAAACCTTACACTTTAAGAAAAAATGGTTTTAGAAACCTCAACATCATTTTAAAAGACCTATCCATAGACACCCCACACGCATAGGTTTGAGTAAAAAAAAATTTTTAGGTTTTAGTTTCATGTATGGGAGCCCCCCCTTAAATATTATTTTTTCTTACTTTTTGTATCTGAATCGAAAAGCGGTGAACAAAATACACCTACTTACCAAGTTTCAGCTATGTGATGCTTATAGTTTCAGAATAAAGTGGCTGTGACATACGGACGGACAGACAGACAGACAGACAGACTTGACGAAACTGTAAGGGTTCCGTTTTTTGGCATTCGGCTACGGAACCCTAAAAAGTACGCATTTTTGTGGAGCGACGATATTACAAACCAGTTTCGCGTTATGTAGGTATCATAATTATGTACATAATACATATCTCCGTGCCTTCGTTTTTTTATACTGTATGGAATTTATTTATACCACGTAATAGAGCCACACTAATAAAACATAGGGACGGCCGGACAGGCGCAGAGGTCGCGCGTAATTGAATCAATCATAGCAATAAAAATAAACTGGTAAACCGATTTCGTACGTCTCGAGCATTTTCTTTGCAAATCGATTAAAACGATGTGGCGTGGTTATGGCACATTAATGTCTAGACTAGGTTTCACACCTATATTGGTGGTGCACAATAATATGGAAACCAGTTTGCATATTAAAAATATGGATAATTTGAAGTGTCGGAAGATGGCATCGAGGCACGTAGTATTCAAAAAAACTAGTTGGAAAAGTGAAAAAGCAATAACTTGTAGATTACACTATTGAGCTGCATGTTCGTTGAAGGATAATTATTAGTCGTTTCGAAGTACACACAGTGAGTAGTAATGTGGCTACTGGGCAGTTGTTTATGTCTTTTTGTTTACCGTGTAAGCGCATGGAAAAATTCTGTTTGCATATCAATGTTTGTTCGTTGTCCTGTGGTTTCTTCATAACTGCCATTTATATCACAATTCTCGACGGTATTATTAATGAACCGTAAACACCCATCAAACAGCACATTATTTTAAGTACATGGTTAGGCAGGGGCGCCGCCCTACGTAAGATACTATTGCCATCACTTACTAACATTTTCGCCATCACAGTTGCTTAGTAAAACTAACATATTACAAGCAGACCGATTTTTGGATTTTTTACATAAATAGGCAGGTCATATAACGAAGGTCGAGTATAGCACCTATCTGGCAGAAACTGGAGACGGACGCGCAGCTCTTGGACGGCACGTAGCTTTTAGGCCTCACGTAAAGGAATTGGTACTCTTCGCTTGTGTCCGTTACTAGAGACTCCATCTTCAGTAGTCGCTTGACTGACAAATGACACGCGAGAGCATACGCAGCTAGAGACACCAGCAACTCCATCTCCAGTAGTCGCCAGTACTTGCTGGATTGACAACTGCCACTAGTATACGCACCTATCTGGCAGAGGCTGGAGACGGGCGCGCGGAACTTGGGCGGCACGTTGCTGTCGGGCCCCACGCGCAGGAACTGGCACTCCTCGCTTGTGTCCGCCACTAGAGACTCCATCTCCAGTAGTCGCTCGATTGACAACTCCTGCAACAACAATAAGGAGAAGACATAAGGTTAGATAAGCTTGACCGTTTACCAGTAAGCAGGGGAGAGTAGAGAGGTGGTATGTTGTATCAACAAAAGGTATCATAGACGTTATTTTTATACAAGTAATTTCTCATCTCGAGATTTGTTTTTTTTTTTCAATTATCAGTGTACCTATTTTATTTCAAAGAATTTATTTGATACATTAGATCTTCAAAGGATCTTAATTAACTATTGCAAATAAGAAACAGAAGACAAATCGACGAGATTCACAGCAGATAATGAGATTCAAAATGTTTGCTCTAAAACCACCTAATAAATATTATCAAATTGACCGACCTGCCTAAATATTGTTACAATGATGCATTAAGGCTTTTTGCCATGTGTGATATTTATGGGACAGCAACATCTTAAAAATTCAACTAATTTATAAGCTTTTTCTGAACTCTACGTAAATTTAAGTTCGATTATTTACTGTCTTACATATATTTTTTTAATTAAAATAAATTAAATGTGTTAACTTTGTTAATCGTTCACATTTCTCGCATATTTATTAGATTTCGTAAAAACCTTTTAATTATAAGAAACATCAAATGAATCTCTGTGAATTATTTAAACTCTCAGTAGGTACCAATGGGCCGCTTATTAAAGGACAAGGCAAATAATCGTGTTTGAGGGGAAATAAGGGCACCCGCATAGGATGGAATCTCGGACAAATCACTCAATCAAATGGTGCGGCCTGCCACAAAATTGGTTCTTAAGGGACGCCCCTTTTTAGTCCTTAATAATTTTAGGACTTTAAGTCCTATCAGCTTGGTGTGACACAGATGACGGGGTAAACCCTACGTTTTACCACAAGCTAAACATTTTAATAATTTAATATTAAAACCTTTTTACTGCGAAACTGTTTTATAAAGTTTAATGATTATTTTGCAGTGACTACAAATACATTGCACAGCAAAGCAAACCCAGAGTTTTTAACTTTCATTACTAAAGATATTAGTTACATAATTTATAGGTACATGATACCCTGGTGTTAGATTTTGTAAGCCGCCATGTGGGGCGATGTTGACACTTATGTATGACATAATAGCCTCCCTGTCAACGAGTTAAAGGGTAGCTTTTATGATATCGAGTTTGAATAACTTGAAAAATGCAAGCTCTTATGCCGATTTAATAGATATCAAAGCTTACAGCCTGTTTCACAATGTATGAATAACTTCCCATTAGCGTTATCTGTCCACTACTAAATACGGACTGACTTTCCATATTTTAATTATTCGTTGGTGACTGCTTATTTGTCGATGGAGAAACAGGCCCTTAGTCTCGTTATATCATGAACCTGTGTGCGGTTTGCCTTAACCAGCTCCAAGGTCGTAGCCACGGCGACGCTGGGCCACGGCACGCGCCGCATTGTGGAGACCATTTCTAAAGGAACCCGTACCGACACCCAATAATACCGATCACACTTTGTTCAACAAACAGAAAAGATTCCAACACAAACATGTTTCTCTGAAACGTTTCTTAGAAGCTTCCAATTTTATGCACAAACTTTTCGCGGAGAATAATTGGTATTTTATTGCGAATTAATACCCGCGCTTTCTTTTTACTATCGATTAATGCGAGTCTTATCTCAAAATAGGTACGTACGACTTTATCGCTCACCTTTGGCTTGAGTTAAAGTCTTGGATGAATAAATTCGTCCAAGGTTAAAGTAAGAAGTTCTTTAAAGAAGTCGTCAGGGTGGCAACTATGGGACAAGGAGCTTCGATATCAAATTAACTTGCATACAAAATATTTATAATGAAAGTCTTTACTATTACTAACAGTATAAAACAAAGTCGCTTCCCGCTGTTTGTATGTATGTATGTATGCTTAAATCTTTAACTACGGAACGCATTTTGATGCAGTTTAATAAATAGATAGAGAGATTTAAGAGAAAGGTTTATATGTATAATACATGCACCATAAAGTAGTGAAACACTGATATTTTTTGGGCATTTTATCAGTGCAAACGCTGCTGGCTGAACTATTGCACACGTGCGAATCCGGGGCAGGTCACTAGTCAAGGATAATTTATAACTTCTGTTTTTAACGATGTCTCAACATCTGTTTTGTTGTCTTGCATAAAATCTTCGCGGAAAGTGGCAGAGCACAAAACATTCATAGTCATTGTAGTTACGCAATAGCCAACAAGTAGATAGACACTACCAGAACCGAGGCGTGACCAAAGCGTACTTTGGCGCGTTTTTGCGCCAAACAACAACAAAGCTACTTTTCGATATATATATTCTCCAAATTTATATAAATAACGCCGCGTCATCACGCCGCGCAAAATCGTTCTAGTGCTAGTTGGACTCGCGCTCCGAGGGTTCCGTATTAAAACCATATTTTATTATTTTTCAGACTATTTTTCCTTTACATGTATTATACTAAGTAATAACTTCTTGTCAATATCATGATTCTAGGTCACCGAAAACTACCTGCTCCTTGGCCCTTATGTTTTGAATCTCGTGTGCGATCTGAAATGCGACATAAGTCGTCATAAATCTTTTGTTCGCATTCTCAGTTTGATATGTTCACAGACAATACAGCCAGACGGATAAAGAAGTGGTTCTGGGTTCCCATTTTTTTCATTGAAGAAACGGAACCCTAAAACAAGTAAAACGAAGCAAGATCGATGGGATAGTCGGGTAATAAACAAAGAAATCTGTTGCGAATCACCGGCCAAGTTATTTTTATTGCAGTCGTTTTAATTAAACGAGGCGAGTCCTTTATTTCTAACGGCCGTACGCGACTAGTATATTCATTCTAGATTTTTTAGCGGCAAAATTTATAATTTTATTTTGTTGCTGCTGTGTTATAGCTCCAAGTGAGTACATTATAGAACACAACTCTCCCACCCCCCCAACCCGCCGCTTCACCCCTCCCCCCCTTGATAAAGGTCCCAAATTTCATATTTCCTCTATTTTCAGGAAATCTATACAAGCTAGGACAAAATGGTCAAGGACTAAATTATTTGTCAATAAATTACCTACAAATAAGTATTAACCTTCATTTTGATACGAGTTATAGTTTTTAAGCTATGGAGCATCAAAGAGTACTAAAAATGTGCGCATAGCAGAAATTCAACATTTAACACAAAATAAACAATATAATTTATAAATTTTAACAAGAAATGCGTTTCTGTAGTACATACCTATCTAAAACAAATCAGTATCGTCATTGTTATCTTCTAAAGGTTTGTCGAATCTACTAAGGCCCCAATGTATGCATATGGTGGAACAACTGTATGCAGCTTTGACATATCCACATACTTTTCTGTAGCCTTTTTTGCAGCTGCTTGATAATATTTTCAGTATCTACTGTGGAGCTGGTGCCTATGTGGTATTTAGGGTACGAAGTTACAATTTCTTTCCAGCTTCAGTTTTCTGGGTTGAATAAATTTGCTCGCCATAATACTTGATGAAAAGTACCTATGTGTTGAATTCTGACAAGCAGCTCCTGAAGATGGAAACTTTGATAATATCACTACTGTATTGTTCTTCAGATCAATGTTTTTGTAAAAGTGGACCTCTCGTATATCGTTTATACTTTTTAGGTACCTACTATGATACTATCCGAGAATATATCTTTCTCCTGCCTCTTCTATCTGCTTGCGTGAGGCATCCGGGTTATTTTAAACGTTTATTGTATCTTTCAACTCGGTCTTTTTACCAAACAGGAAAGACTAAACCTTTCCTTTGTTGTAGAATGCAGATGTAGTAGAATATATTCTTACGTGGTGGAGTCAGTCCCAGTAAAAGAACCAACAGATCAATGTCTTGCCCAACCACTACGACAATGTCTTTTCGACGTACTACATAATATCGGCATTCTAAGGCACAGGAAAGGTTCAGTCTATTCAATAACATATAACATCGACTTGCAAGATACAATTACTCCTGATGCCTAACGCGAGGAGGTAAAAAGGCAGGAGAAAAATATATTCTTGCATAGTATGGGGCTAAGCAAACCGAAAAAAGTATAATCGTGTTACGAAACATTTAGGTACTTCAACTTCACTTCTTGACCAACTCTCAAGAACAATACGGTGTTATTATGAAAAGACCACCTTCTTCAGCTTGTCAGCATTAAATGCATACTTTGATCAAGCTCTACAGTTGATACTGAAAACAATATCATGCAGCTGCAAAAATGGCTACAGAAAAATATGTGGATGTGTTAAAGGTGCATTCCGTTGTTCCACCATATGCAGACATTGGGGCCTTAGTAGATTCGACAAACCTTAGAAGATAACAATGACGATACTGATTTGTTTTAGACAGGTAAGTACTACAGAAACGCATTTCTTGTCAAAATTTATAAATTATATTGTTTATTTTGTGTTAAATGTTGTATTTCTGCTAAGCGATCATTTTTAGTACTCTTTGATGCTCCATAGCTTAAAAACTATAACTCGTATCAAAATGAAGGTTAATACTTATTTGTAGGTAATTTATTGACAAATAATTTAGTCCTTGACCATTTTGTCCTAGCTTGTATAGATTTCCTGAAAATAGAGGAAATATGAAATTTGGGACCTTTATCAAGGGGGGGAGGGGTGAAGCGGCGGGTTGGGGGGGTGGGAGAGTTGTGTTCTATAATGTGCTCACTTAGAGCTATAACACAGCAGCAACAAACTAAAATTATAAATTTTGCCGTTTCGCCCATACATTGAAATCTAGAATGAATACACTAGACTGTATCCGCGCCATTTCGTTGCATAAAAACCATAATGTAAAAACCCCAAGCGATGCGAGCCAACAGTGAGTCGTTCCTGTCTGCATATTTCTTGATGCCATAAAGCGCTTCAAATACTTACCGCAGACACGTATTAGTTATATGTATCTGGTTATAAGCATACGAATGAAAATGCAAAAATGTATAATAAAATAAATATTGTACTTTCTTTACCCCTGCTAACCTAAGAGAATCGTTTTGTTTTTTGACATGTAGTTTAGTTTCAAGCATGGCAGAGCAATCAGGTGGTGGGCAATTAGAAAACACGAGAAGGGCTGAAACCTAATCAGATTAATGAAGGTGTATGTAAAGCTAGACCTAGCTCTAATTGTCTAATTAATTCCAAGCAAGGATCACAAAAATAATTGCGTGCCATTAAAATGCCCGCAAACAAAGATTTAAATGGGCATAACCTATCACACTCTAAAATATATGATATTTTGACATATGTTCATTATACGCAACATTTTGAGACCAGACTCGTTATTATAAAAGTAATTGTATAATAATTAAGATAAAATTAGATTCAGACGTAAATAAGATCAAATTTATCATATGAGCCCACAAATTAGTAAAGTAGATAGATAACTCATACGAGCCTAAAATGAGTAATTAGAACATGAAACGAAAATACCAATTCCATTCTAATTATCGGGCTTTAGATAAACAATCCCATTTTCTGATAAGCGATCTCCAGGAGCGTGACTGCGTCTACGGCTTTAATTATGCCGATCAGACTAATTAGCTAATTTCACAGCCCATTGCCCAGCAGTGGGACAGCTGCGGATCACTACGTTTCGCGATGATCAAAGACGTGTACTAACTAAGTAAAAGTACTACTCAGAAATGTAATTTAGAAAACAGTTCATATCTGAGAATAGCCCTCAAGGGCGCTTGTAATGCTGAAAATATCGGCTGGTTAAAATGTAACTCTGCTACGACCGCATTATTGTGATAACCTTTGCAGATGTTACGTTACGACCTCTACTCGTGTCTTACACGAACGCGTGTTTTATGCAGCATTTATGACATGTTCAGCTATAAAAGTACCTATAAGTGCTGCATAACGACACACGTTAATGTCAATTTGTCGGCGATAAAGTTTACCTACAAGCAAGACCAAGAGAACACGTAACATATCTAAGGTCAGGTAGACCAATATGTAACCAGAGGAAAATCTTGCTTCTCCTTTCACCATCACGATGTTTATTTTTGTTTTTTTATAGTGTTTTGTCACCATACAAACTTAATAATATAAATTGCAGTTGTAAAAAGATCACGATGTTGTCAGTTAGCCATTTCTGACAACTTTTGTACTTGTTCTGTTAATGAATGACTCCCTCCTTTCCCGCTCATGACTTTTAACACTTCTAGCACCATAAATACTTGTGTCAGGTGAGACCTCACCTGTAGGTGCAGAACTGCTCGGGTGAGAGCGGTTTTCAAACAACCTTGCCCGCCACTCTCTAAATTCTCTTTTTAGCCAGCAGTCTACGCATTTTTTTTAATATACAAATTAACGTCTTTTGATCTAGCCATACAGACAATTCTTTATTTTTGTATGTTTAATATTTACACTTAACACTAAAACTAACACTAAACTAGCCAAACCTAACCAGGTTAGGCTAGTTTAGTGTTAGTTTTCGCATTACAATGTTCAACAAGAGAGTTTAGCACCGGAGTAGCGATCCGAATCAGAGAACGCGCGATCCGAGATCAGAACACGCTTAACTTTATTTCTCACTTTGTCTTCATTGATTTCTTCAATAGCACACATTATTATGTTAATTCCAGCACAAAAGCACAATAATTTACTCGAAAAATCCAACTAATAAAATGAAGCAATAAAGTCCATCTTCCTCTTCTCGATTCCCGCGCTAAACTCAGCAGTCTACGCACTTCTGGCACTGACAGTCCTTGCCCAATAATGTGACTCGGCTCACCTGTACAGAACTGCTGGGGTGCGCATCCTCAGCCCCTCTCGCCGCTCGCTGCCTTTCCTCCTGCACCGCCTCTCTCTTCATGCCGCATGCCAAGCACTTCTGGTAGCGACAGTACTGACATCGGTTTCGCTGTCGCTTGTCGATGATGCAATTCCGTTCTTCGCGACATGCGTACGTGAGGTCCTTCCGCACTGTCCTCTTGAAGAAACCTTTGCAGCCTTCGCAACTGAAAGAGGAAGCTTGGTTTTAGTACCAGTTAAGATTGGTTCTGGATAATTTTGCACAATACTTTGTAAATTAAACGGAATTCTATTGATTACAGGTGGAGTCAGCTCATCATGACTATATGTAATTTTATGGTTCGATAAGATTGCGATATTTCCGATACCAAGGGATATCGGAAAATATTAAGCAGTTAAATAAATTGCATGTGGCGTGCTGATCATCATCATCCTGACAACAATATTATTCTTAGATAAGATTGAGTAAGCAGTAAAATGAAATGCATGTGCATGTTTTCGTTAAAATATTTAATGCATTTTATTTTACTATTTTATTACATCATAGAAATGGTAAATGTGAGCTCTTAAAAATATTTTATGCAATTCAAACTATAAGTTTCATAATTATTCATGCAATAAAATTTTCAAAATTCATAAATTACACCCTGCATAGCATAATGAGCCACCGCAGCATGGTCGCTACACCCATATGCTAAATGTCAAAAACATAAAAAGGTATAATGGCTTTTACAATGCCGGCATTGTTTCTGAAATAATTTACACTGGGTTATAATGGCGTGGACACCGCCAGACCAGACCGGGCGCGATGACTAACATATGTCATTATCTCGGCTCGAAATCTCGTGGGATATAAGCGGCCAATGTCAGCGGTCAAGTAAGCTCAACAATGAGACATTAAGCAGCCTCTTGAACCAAAGGAAATTACAGTCCGCTACATGAAGCTCACGTTATGAGTTATGATGAGATCATTATAGCATTTACAATGCGATCATTTATTTGGTAAGATTTTTTTATTAATGAGTATTAATTAAACGGATGACATCAATCACATACTGTATAGCATCACGGATGCATAGGCCGCCGGAGGCCGCGTAAGCAAAAAAAAATTGATAAACATCCGTGAGGGGTGGTTGATTTAATATATGTACTAGGATACACTTTTAATACTGATTTGTACATTTATTTATTTCTAGTATAAAGTGTTTATTGGGTCCCATGTTGTGAGCAGCTAGTTGCCGATAGCAACTCTATTATCTATAATTGTTTAAATAGTTTTAGAACCCATCTAATATCTCTTTTCTACTGTCTCATTGAATAAATTATATTGCTTACAGCTAGAAGTTATTGAAATTAAAATAATTCTTTCGGAACCATAATAATGTGCCTATGAAAGTGCAGTATTGCCATTTACTTCCAGGAACAGCAGCAAAAAAAATCTCGTAAATATGTATTTTCATAGAACAAAGCGTTACGTAATTAAAACTATTATTATTTAATTTTAACTTTATTCTTACAGATTACATCGTCACTTAAAACCCTTTATGTTCCTACGAATCAATAAATTGATTTTGATCAAAGTAACAACGCAGGCAACGCAACACCTATTTCTTTTTCTGATTCTATAGAGAGCAAAAATAAAATAAGCTTAGACGTCACGCATCAAGTCTGCTAATATATATCAGGTTTCTGGCGCCACTCATCAGACGGGTGCTTGTATTATGTGAAGTACGAAATAATCCTACCTCTTCGCTAATTATAATATCAATTGACACCCCTTATATCTGTTCTGATAGACAAAGGTATTTCTCATAAGATAGACCACGTAGTATGTCACTTAAGATATTAAGCTGAAACCACACGAACCCATCTTTTTCTTTTTACAATAATTTTACTACCGTGCTTTGTGACCCCACAGCATTTAACTTTAACAAGGATATAAAAGCACGCATTTGTACGTTTCCGAACGACTGTAAATAAAATAAACATTGATAATAATAAATAAATAAATATGCGCCAGACAACACACCAATTGTCTGGTTTCGTGGTAAGGAATTTTCTTCCTTTTGGCGACCGATTTGGCGCAGTGGTTAAGAAATTGGCTACTGCGCCAGAGGTCGCGGGTTCGATCCCCGCACATTACAAACATTTGTGTGCATGAACATGTCTGTTTGTAGTGGTCTGGGTGTTTTCTATGTATAATATGTATGTATTTACAAAAAAAAAAAAAGTATTTAAGTATGTTTATAACCGTTGTCTGGTTACCATAGTACAAGCTTTGCTTAGTTTGGGACCAGATGGCGCTGTGTGAAATGTCCAAGGATATTTATTATTATTATTATTATTATTCCTAGTGTGACGAAGTACCAGACAACGATTATGACGGGGGCGTCTCATCCATGACAAAGGCACAAATGTTCGTGCTCATCACACAAACATTTACCCCCTGCGGGATTCGAACCCGCGACGGCCGGCGTAATAGTCAGGAGCGCTAACCAATACACTAAACGCGTCGTCACACACTTAGATATAATTCTTTGGAGTGTGACATCAGCCTTAGTTCTCAGCGTGATTGATGACGTCCGCCGTCATTCATTAGACGTCTAGCACCTACACACATTTCAGCCATGAAATGTCTCCTATAATATCGAGAAAGTAAATAGACCTTTTTTTCTGAAACGTAATAACGTAGGTTATGATACCTTACGTAATATTTAAGCAGGTACCTTTAAGTAGAACTTTATTACAATTTTATCCTTAGCAACATATTTTAGTATTCTCGGTAATAGGAGATATTAAATACCTGTCTGAATAGTTTCTTGCCTTGAACAAAACTTTTTCTTGGTCTGTTAATATTTGTACCAAGATACGAGTACATAAGCAAAAGCTGTGAATTTTTTTATTAAATTAAATTAGGCTGTAATAGTAGAGTACCCTCTATTTTTAAATATCACAATGGCATAACAATATACATTATACTAAGCAGTAGCAACAAATTATGATGACTGATGAATGAGTTTGAGATGACTCTTCAGCATAAAATTCCATAGATTTTCAACTTGCTTAATTCATTGTTATACAAAAAGAAAACAATTTAATTAAACATAACAGTAAAATTCTAACACCTACTTATTCTTATTCACTCTTACAATATTCAAGACCAGTTTTGGGAGTGGCACTAGTATGATAGAATAATTTAAAAGATTTTCCGTCTAGATTCTATTGTTAATTAACATGTCCGTATTATTGTGGTATAAGTTTGTTTTACGAGCTCATTAGCGCTGTGTAATTAAGAATAATTAAAACACGTTAATGGCAAATGAAAACTGATTTAGGTTTGCACTGACTTTATACTTACCTAACAAGGATTTAACGACAGGTAATTAAATCGTTTATTAAAAAAACTTTATGCTCTCAATTAGTTGGCCAAAAGTTAAATAGCATGAATCATAGTAGGTTAAGATAAGACAAATAGGGGTACGCTAACTCTCTTTCAAGGGGCCCTGTAAAACAGGCTGAAACGATACACATGGGTTATGTACAAACTTTCATCATGGAACTTATTTTGAATATACCGAAAATATTTACAGCCATATTCGTAGAGTATTTTAACTTAGTAGTACGTACGTGTTGTACCACAAGTGGATTTAAAAGGGCCCTTAAGAACGGCTACGATCCTAAAAATAAGTCTGACAATTTAGAAGATATGTCATGTGTTTTTTACGGTCGAATGTTAAACTGATAAGGTTAGCGTTAAACAAAAAGCGGCTAAATGCGAGTCGGATTTGTGCACCGACGGGTTCCGTACAAACCATAATGATGTGACAAATTATTTACGGTTTTCGCAATTTTTCCTTAGACTGTGCTGTAAGACGTTGCTTCGTGCCAAATGTCAAGATTCTAAGTTCACGGGAAGTATCTACCCTGAAGGTTTTAATTCTCTTGTAAGTGTCAAAAATTCTTGGCATAAACGGTTGTATCTTTAGAATACGTTGGCTTGGTTAGAAGTTTTATTTCACAAATTTAAGGGACAATAGATCTGAGTATGTACTTATTTATAACTCTATGCATTCTCGAGAATAAGGGTCTTGTTGACAGTAACACGGACGGACGGATAACAAAGTGATCCCATAAGGGTTCCGTTTTTTCTCTCAAGGTACGGAACCCTAAAACAAATGGAATCGACGTGAACGTCACTTTACATGTAGGTGATTAGGTCATAGCAGAGTAGGCAGGTAGGTACACGTATTTCGCAAAAAAGCGGCCGCCCAAAATAGCGCGCGCGCACACCAATCTACCAGAATGTGCCAAACATAACGTTTGCACATCATCGCATGATGTTTATCATTTACCAAACAAATACTGTACAGAGAATACCACTTTACGAATGCGATTACTTAGGCCCACATGCGCATATTAGGATTAGCATGCTCTGGTTAAATCAGTAGTCAGTTTCTTAGATGACGGATGACAGAGACAGTATTGTTATATTACTTGAATATATTGAAATGAATTTGTAAGATACAAACTTGTGTGAAAATTGAGAAATAAAACGTTACAATTGCCAAACCTTTTTTTTTTCTATTCAAATATGAACAATGAATGACTATGTTAGCTACTAGATATTTTGAATTTCAGAATGGGTGAATGTTTTTTACAAACAAACATAAAACTGCGGAATAAGTTTATTTTTATTTTTCGATTATGTTTTTTCTACTCAACAAACTTATTTTCTTAAATTCATATACAGTGTATCTCGTATGACATTTAATATTCATTGTATCAATACTATCAGCTCCGGTTTACACGAGTAAACAACTGATATCTCAGAGTAAATAATGTCAAATAAACTCTGTTACAGGCACAAAACGTGCGCGGAGTTGCAATGGCTTTCATTAACACCCACCCTACTGAAACAAGTTTTGTTTCAATCAATCTTTTCCACATAATGATATTGTGCTGTTTTATCAAGGGTATTTTTATACATTATTTTTATCACAACTGTTTACTACACATAACAACTCCTAGCCAAAAACGCATGTTTTTTTGTAATCTCGGGTCTTACTCTTAGTGATCTTGGTAAGATATATGATAGTAAAAGTGACATAAAATTGGATTAGCATTGATTGTATTGTAACCTTAGGAGTAAAATTAGCATTATTTTTACAATGCTTTTTTTTTGACTGCACATTGTTTTTAAAATTCAGTTTAAACTTGTACGCACCTCTGTCAAGAAACTAAAACCCATAATAATGTTAGCCTGATTTATTAACATAACAAAACAGGCGTCACAATTGATACTAACTCGCTATTGTTGCACAGAGCTAAATTGATCCCAGCAGACCTTGCCCTCTGTGTCAAAATGGAAAAACAATTCAACAATGTTGCAAAATTCTACAATATGAGGTCTACAATCTACAATACGTACAGGAATTTTATTTATAACGAGTGTGTATTAGATGTTTAAGATAGAGAATAGTGAAAATGTGAATCATCGGTGTGGCAATAATAAGCCCTACGGCCCACGGATGAGAGTTGTCTAAACAAATACAGTGAAGAATCTGTCTGGGACAAACTCAATACATAGTATATCATTGAAAGGAAATAAATATTGAATCTATTCCCACATCGCACCTGGTAAAAAAATATGTACGTCTTACAAACAAAACGACCATGATCGAAGGACATATAGAAGACGGTTCGCAATTTTTTGAATTTTAAAACATGTAAATCCATGAAACTACCTGCCCCGAGGGTAGACCGTCACAGAATTCCCAAGGTGAAAATAAAATGTCTCTTGCATGGGATTACAATAGATCGACAGTTGATAGAATTGTAAATCGCTTTAATAATGTATGCGCAACCTAATTTTATATTCATACAACTAGGAATAGTTTTTGAGCGCCTCCCGAAAACACAGACGGCCAATTAAACGCAAGAATAAAGTGCAAAATCTTTAATTCTGCGCATGCCACAATATTTTGCTCGAAATTTATCGAGTTTATTATCATTCATAGGTAAAGGGCGTATTATTTTTATACACACAAGCGCGCAGCTGTGTAGGAGTCTAGACTAGACATTTTCTGTTTATGAACGAACCGGGACGGAGCTTCGCATTATTCCTATCTTTCAGCAACTTATTTGATGTAGACATTACATTTTATTTAAACCTCAATTTTGAGTTTGGGTTTAGACTAAAGAAATCACTGAATAGATAAATAAGGTTAGAAACGTTCTGACAGTTCGTTTGTATGAGAACCTGTGTCGCCGGTGGGCGGTACGGCGTTGTTGCTGCAGTGCCAAAAGCTCCAATCAATGAATCAACGCATCAATATCACAAACCAATCACACTTTCCGCTGGGGGCTCAGTGATTGGTGTGATTAGTACGTAAAACCAACTACCAATTACAGAGCTCCTAGCAGTGGAACCATCAATCATCATTCCGCTGCGTTCATTCTTTAATGTCAAAATACTGGGTTGTGGTAAAAGTCGATATTTTAGGTCGATAACTTCAATTACCGGTGTAATTTATTTTTTCATTATGAATTGAAAAAAAAACATAAGATTTTAGTTTTGCGTATTTGGATAATTTTACGGTACATTTGATCGCATCAAAGGGTTGTACAATTACCTTCCGATAAAAAACAATAAGAAAAAAAATGATGTTGCTATACTTTACTTGAAATAGAGAAAATTAATACTTTTACGTATTGCTTAACATTCATAATTTAATTAAAATAATATTAAAATAAATTAATATTAACATATTTGTTATTTTATTTTTGACAATAATTTTACATGTCTGAAAACGCAATGTTTTGACACATGTTTGTGATTGATGCTACTCTCGAGAAGAGACTTTTTTTTTCCAACAGAATAGTTAAATAGACCCCACAGTTTTCCACAGCGACCACGGTCACAAGCGGTCTACTGTGTCTAATGCAATGCTGCAATCTTCAGAAGGTCATATTGCAGGTGGACATCCACGCTCTCATGTTGTTGAAGGGTGTTCAATGTGAAACGGCCTTTAGGTGTTGTTGATTATGGATCGAAAGAATTACATATACCTAATTGACGATAGGCGTAGATCCCGATGTTTCATTAAACAACAGTTCTAATAGCTGATTTGTGTACGTAGTTAATCCGATTTAACTATGTTAAGGTCACGAGGAGGTATCATTACCATATGAGCTGGTATTTATTAAAAAGATAACATCCCCGTATACATTTGATTTTTTTTATTAATAGCAAACAAGAAAAATTAAAAGTAAGACATGCAACATAAAAAAATAAGAAAAAAACAGACCCGATTTAAGTCAAGTCTACGTGTTGTGTCAAAGGATGTAAAAATATAACATTTATCTGTAATATATAAATATACTAATTAAAAAGCTGGATGTTTTTGTTTTTTTTGTTTGAGTATATACTAATTAAAAAGCTGGATGTTTTGATATTAGCGCGTAATATCAGAAACTATTCGTCTGGTTATAAAATATGTCAGATACATTTTTAGATAGCATATTTATAGGGGAAGGCTATAGAAGTAGTAATACGTATGTATGGGCTCATACAAAATTCTAAGATTTATGGGAACGGTAAAACTTAGACGCACGAACGAAGTCGCGGGAGGGCGCAAGTTTGTTACAAATAATTACTAAACAATATTTATTTTTACTAATTAATCATGTTTTAATCTCTAAATACATCAGTAGGGAAATTACCATTTATCGATATTTTTACTGTGCCGTGAGCTACATCCCTATCGTTGTGTACGCAAGCGAACCATGCAAATTGGATGCGATACATTGCGTGCTAAGGTAGCGATTTTGTTAGTAATGTGCGTGGACAGTCATCAATGAATATTTTTTAAAATAATTGGTGTAACAAAATCGCTGTTCTTGCAGTATATTATTACTGCAACGCTCCTGTCACGCGAATAAAGTTCTGCTCATGCATATGCTCACAACTAGCTCACCTCTGCTGCACTGACCGAGGCATTTCTAACCTTATTTATCTATTTAGTGAAAGAAATAGAGACTCAGTTGAATTTTATATCGAAAAGTTCAAACTTTACTATAATACGCTACTGATTCTATTATTTCGCGAAAGTTGAAAATATACAGTGAGAAATTAAAAGAAAATTCCGTAGGCCGACTGGTTTCAAGCTTATATGAGTAGGCAATGTAACAACTGTTTCACAAATACCTCACAAAGTACTACCACAAAGTACCTCTAATTAATGGCAGAAAAGGCGATAGTCTCCACTTTAATCCGAATGTGACAAAATAAAAATTGTAGCTAGAATCTAGATCTCAATCTTAAGCATCACGCAAGGCTATGTCAGAATAATATATTATAAGCACTAACTATCGAATAATTCAAATATGGAACGTCATTTCGTATTTGCAATTTGACAAATAACGCTAACCAGAACTTATTAAGACATTATAAAAACCTATAAAAGGTTAAACCTCACAAACTATACCTATACCTAATATAAACAATACTCATTTAATTACATCGGTTAATTACTATTTAAAATAAACTAAGTTTTTAATTTGATTTTGTTTGAATAATATAAGAAGAAGAAATTAAAGTAAAGTTAAATTCCGGTATAATGAAGTAGTCAACGCAATATTACGACAGCTAAGAATTTAGAATGGAATGTTTGGATAAGATTCATGAACTCATATTAATTTGGATCGTTGTAAAACTAGCGATGACACATGGCATGCGAACACGGATGACATTGATGATTATTATTTTATGATGATGTTATGACATAATAATGATCATAAAAATATTCTGATGATCTTACACAGAATAAGATAGTCTCCCAAAAATACTTAATTAAATTAAATGAGATCAAAGAAAAATGATGCAACACAACCGGATACAATATTAACGTGTATATCTAATATAACAAAAAAAAAATGAAAAGAGAAATAACTAACTACGCCTACCTAAAGACCGGAAAGGTTTTGAAAAAAGGGAGACTAGGGAGCCATGCCATGATCCACCTTCGGTCTTGTCTCAACCATGAGATGTATGAGATTACAGACAAATGTTTGTTAAAAAAAAATTTTTTTACCGTTGGAACTGACATCACGAACAAATCTTGTGCGCTATGAATTGACGCCACTTGTCAACTCATACAAATGGTTTCATATTCGAAATTCAAATTTCAAGGAATTATAATCATACCGTCGTATTTGCGACACATATTTTTCTTGGCATAGCTTCTCTATACGTGGTAATAACAACTCGCTGTTCTACACCTACCTGTAAACACCATAGTGCTTCCCAGATGCTCTGTCCCCGCATATCGAGCATAGGTGCTTGGAGCCGCTCAGCGGGTGGTTGGGGGGGTAGTTCTTGAACGCAGAGGGAGAGGTCGCGTCGTCTCGCAGCCCGTCCAGCATCGCTGTGTCGGGCTTCATCTCTGGAGGGGACATGGGCGACATGAAGCCGCTCTCCAGGTTTAACCCTGTTGACAAGAAATGCACATTGATAGATCACCAAAGCTGAAAAATTATCACTTTCGCGGTCTCCAGACGCCTAACCGATTATGTACATATGTAGCAAAAAAAATCGCAGGATTTGGCATGTGCACACACATGCCAAAATCTGGAAGGTAAAGCGTCGATGTTCAAGGTACCAACTAAAACTTACAATACTATTTATTCGCTAAGATTTTGACTTAAAACATTAAAGAAGGCATGATATTTCATTTCCCTGAGATATATTTCATTTCATTGTTTGAGTAAACAAAAGTAAAATTCGGGGTGAGCTCGCTTCATCGTCGTCCCTGTCTATGCCTCGTCTGGGTATAGTGTAGAGACAAGAGCAAGCCCATATCATATAATAATAAAAAATGTTATGCATCAAGTAGTAGATAGCACAAAATTGAACTTCAAGCTCTTTGATTCGGGCATACAGAAGAACGTCCAATTCAAGTCTAGAGCACAAATTCTTAATAATCATGATGAGTGTAACCTCAGACTCGAGGTGCTATTAGCAATCAGCTTTCTAGATAATATCTTCGAGGAGATGTTCGAGATGAAATCTAAAGATGTATAATTTAGTTTCTCTAGTTTATAGCATACGTTTATTAATAAGTTTTATGTCTCTTAGAAATTCTCGTTAGAATACTAGGTGAGTTCTCAGAACCAATAAACCTAGACGTTACGAAGGGAATCTTAATAAAAGCGCTAAAATTAAAACTATACCAACGCGACAGGTGTAAATTTTCATTTTGGTAAGTGGCACCTGTCATTCCTATTGTTGATAAAAGCTGGAAATACCAACGCTACCAAGATTGACAAAGCTTTGTGAACGAAAGGTGATTTACTAAATTGCCTCTCAGTTCTAAATGCCACAATGATATTTAGCATAAATATTTGAGTCTTTCATAGCATTTTAGCTTTTATAACGGTATAATTCAATCATTTATATAAATATTTACCAGAAAAGACAGAGATTCATAAATTTCTTGCATCATTTATTATTTACTTAGAACAAAGAACAGACCTTAAACATTTCGGAGCTCAAGACAATTAACATGGTCTGCATCGGCACAGCATCCGCCAAAATTTGAAAAGCGAGAGTTCTACAAGCGTCGCGTAACTTCAAATACAGGAAAAAAATCTATGCAGACGGACGGCTCCGAAAAACCAACAGAACCGGTCCATTAGGCGGAGGGCTGGCGCGGGCAAAAAGAAATAAACATGCAACCCTAAGCACACGTTAGAAAACTTCACCTTTGAATACTTCTATTTCAGACTTTGTAATAACGCTTCATGTCAAACTCATTACTTGTCTTTGTTCATGTAATTTCGTTTTGATGGCATTACTTTTTCGGGCTGTATTCACCACTTCTTCTTTATGTTGTGTACACTGTTTGTTTATCCAAACGATTTACTCTAGAACAACCACTTACGCGCATTTGTATTGTAGATAGCATATTAGTTATTTATTACATACCATATTTTACATAATACTTACATAATATCATCTTTACTGTATGACCATATACCTACACTCCATACCATAAGTGTCATATCAGTAAGTGTAATTATATTTAAATTATTTTATTGTTAAACAAACAAAACGACCCTGGACCTCAGCAGTCAGTCAGACCCTAAATAATTATAGTAATTACATTTTTATAATCATGTTATCTTTATCATTGGTAGTCGATCATTAAACTTGATATTTTAAGGGAAATTACACTCGGTAAAGGTAAATTTTAATTTAATCATTTCAGATAATTAAAAAACTTGGTCGTCTTTTTTATTTTTTTAAGCTTTAACATATGCATAGTAAGAGTTTCGTCTGTGAAAAGCAGTTAATATCGCTGCATATATTTAATACAGCGTTCTATCACTTATTAATTATTGTATTTTACCGCAAATTTATGCAACACCAACCAGTCATACAATTTAACCCTACCATGACGACATACATGATCTTGAATATTCGTATTAAAATTTCCAATTAAAGTTAAAAAGCCGAAATGAAATGGTGTAATAGACAATAGTGCAATGCAAATATGTGCTACATGCAATGTTATGTGAAATAGAAAATATGTATAGGTCGACCGCAAAACTGAGACGTTTCTGACGTCACTTTTGTCGCCTTTGTTTTCATTTCCCTCCCAATCAATGTACTCCTCATCATTGCTATGAACTAAACGATATTTCTTTTACCTAATAGAAGAACATTTAATTCATATTATTAATGTGCAGTACTTTATTTGGGAGAAAAATACAACAAAAGTGACGTCAGAAATGTCTCAGTTTCGCGGTTTACCTATAGTAAGTATAATGCAAACTTGCAAACCAAACATTTATGCGTGAGTGGCGATTGTAAAATTGTTTTTAAGTACAATCAAGATAATATATTATGTAGGGAGTGAGAACTAAACTTCAAAATACTTAAACTATTTAAGGAATATTTTTTTGCTATATCAATATTTTGCAAGAATTAATCTAATACAAATATTTAACCAGTTATTTTCACCGCATCAATAAATATGTGGGTGTGGGAAAAAAAACTTTGTTAAAGAAAATTGATAATTAATTCAGAGATTAATGAAGTAAAATTACGTTTTGATTGATAGGCACAGAAATAATAATTAATTAATGAACAGATCAATCCAGTCATTAATGTCCATTAGTACTCAAATAAATTGTATTTCAGTAAACCAGTGTCTGTTAATATTAATAAACACTGTATGGACATTTTGATGAATTTACAACTAAACCTAGAAACAAAACAGTTATATACGAATGACTTAAGCCAGATCAAGTACAACGAGGAAAATATAAAATAATGGGCCAACCACAACAAACATATTAAATCAAAACATTTACATAACCCAAAAAAACAAGTTTCAACACCAACAACAGCCACAATTTAGCGCATTTGTAAAAAACTTAAATCACCATAATATTAAGTTATCAGCTCGCTTCTGAAGTTTAACTTTTTAGGTACATTCACAAAAGTTATTTTCTTAAGTTATTAAAAATATAATAAATTTAATGACGTTATTCTGAAATACTTAGAACTTTTAGAGCTTAAAACTGGTAAAAGCATTAAAATAGCTTTAAAAGCTTTCTACAGCGTGATGTAAAAACGTAATTTTATTGAAAAATAACTATATTTATATTCAACCTTTATTGATCTCCTGAATCTTTTATATGTACGATGGCAAATTGATTTAAGCGACACGAAATCCATTTTTTGCTCTTATAAGCGCGGCTCTACGCGATTCTACCTACATTCAAGGTGAGACTCAATAAAGAACTTCCAATCATCTCGTTCCCCGGAGTAAATCCTATTACATAGTATACGAAGGTATAATGTACGGAGCGAATAATTTGTTTACAGACGATACGAAAGGCTTCAGAGACGCAATATGAAAAGATAAACATTGTTATGGAACGTATGAGCTCGTAATTAGTTTACTGGGCGTAGTCTCGGGGGCTTGTGTCGGGAATGATGTTAAAAATGACGAGTGAAAGAGAAAAATATCAGTGTGTAGGTAGATAACTAACAGACCCGAATAAAAACTTCTATAAAATAATATAAATATCAGTGTATAGGTTAATACTATCCAAGTGGATAGTAGTAGTTAGAAGTCTAAACTGTAAGCAATTTGTGCAAATAACACCGCTCCAGATATACCTACTTGCCGAACTCTGATTTTTATCATAAAAAAATATATCAGTCATTATTAAACAACAATCCGGTAAAATTGAAAAATGTTGTACCTAACCTGACAACAGAAAGAAATAAAAGCAAACAGAATTAAGATAATCTTGTTGTTGAAGCGCGAGCAAACGCAACAATATCTTCAGCAATTAAAATAATATCTCAACAATCCCAATTGAAAGTGCGAGTGAGCACTGCACGTTGGCAATTATTAAATCCAGTACGGCAGATGTAATGCTAGCGAACGTTGAGAGATACATTTTTATTTCATTAGCAGGAACCCACTGGATATATCAGCAGATGCACAGCATCAGAGAATGAAGAATAGGTAATTTAAAATAAGTAATTTTACTCTCGTTTTCAAATTTAAAAGCCCTAACTTACTAAAGCCCGGTGTCAAAAAAATCTCGGCTACTGACTTTAATGATGACCAGATGAGACGTATACCAAGCAACGACATCATTAACAAAATAAAACTGCATGATAATGTGATATATTTTTTTACCGACTTCAAAAAAAGAGGAGGTTATCGATTCGACTGTATGTTTTTTTTTGTTTATATGTTACCTCATATCGCAGTCGTTTATGGACTGATTCGAAATTTTTTTTCGCCTACCTAGAGGTTATACCTTCTAGTTGGTCCCATTGTCCCCAAGTCGAGGTCTGATGATGGGATCTGGGTGCAATCGAGGGAAACCCTCAAATTTTAAAGGCAAGTATAGTGTTCTTGTACTAAAATCTTAATGTTGACATGTTGTTACGTCAACACTTCATGGAGCTGAGCTGATGGTGGAACTCCTTAACGCTTCAGAGTTCAGTGATTATAAGGACAGAACTTATGACAGGTAATTTGTAGCTTCTAAAAGAACAGAGTCAAAAGGTACAACCCCTTCCCCTCCCTCTTCTATAATCACTAAAAATTTACTAATAAAATTAACTTTTATAAAAAAGTAAAAACCGACTTCAAAAACAAAAACACTAAAAAGTCTCAAATAAGCTCTTGAAAGACTCCATTTTAGGCAAACCATTTCTTTTTGGAGTCGATGCCATTGCATTGGCTATCTCAAGCACCATCTTAAGCGTCACCTATCTGGGCACAGACTCAAAAAAGAAGACTTTTTAGTGTTTTTGTTTTTGAAGTAGATTTTTACTTTTTTATAAAAGTTAATTTTTGTCTGCAGATTTGATCTGACACTTATTTAATTTTCATCTGTAGTTGCATCCTGGAACCGTTGTTTGCGTTCGTGAAATGTGCGCTATAAAATATAACGACCGCAATATGCTTGGTAGACATATTTACGACCGTGCATTTAAACATTTTCAACAACAATTTGATAATTTAATGTTGAGTTAAATATTCGAGTCTAACAGCTTCCCGCGGCTTATCTCACACAATATAATTGTAAATTATAGCCTATGTGCTCAAAAGTTTCCTCAAAATCCATTGAGTAGTTTTGGCGTAAAGAAGCAACAAACATACATCCATCCTCACACCTTTCGAGTTTTTCATAATATTTGTAGAATTTCACAGAAAGCGTGTGTGGTCTTTGATAGTAAATGGCTAGAGTATGGTGATTTTTTTAACTTCTTCTTCATCCACTGTCCATCAATCGCTTGGTGTGGTATAGAACTCATTTAACCCCTTTCATTTATTCTTGTTTTGACGATGTTTTTTATTCTAGCTAATTATTATTATATCGATACCCTTCTCCGGGCTAGATAGTTGATTATTTGGACTTTCCTATATAAATATCGAACCGTGACTATTATTTGTTATTGTACAATTTTTACACGCGACATAACAAACACATATACAAGCATGAAACAGTTATTTTTTCCACAAAATAAAATATTGCAGCAGTTTGCGCGTGATATCAATCATTAGATAAGAGATAGTAAGTAACTTTTATATCGGCAATCATGGGTGGTCTTGCTAGATAAAGGCTTATTATGCCTTCTTTGAAAAAATACATACCATCATTTTAAATGTGTAGGGTAGGTTAGTTAGAAATGATGTTTGACATTGTTGCTAGATAAAAAGCTGAATCTTATTGATTATTGTAGATATGAAAATTAATAGCAAACATTCACGTAACTGTATATCAACAGCCTACAATTGCTATAATGATGTCAAAAAAACAAAACTCAATTTAATCAATAAGAAAAGTTTAGATCAGCGAGTTCGATAAAGTGTGTTCCTTTGTGTTAACAATGAAAGTACGTAATACACGGATATTCGATAAGCACATAAAATAATTAATATGCACTAAAACAGCTACAACTGACGAAGCAGTGCTAACCAAATCTGACCTTAACAAAGAAGAAAACCACAACGACTTTAAATGTGTACTTATTTACTAAGCATAAGGAACTTAGTCAGTCACTAAGCTAAGAAGCGAAGCTAACGAATGCTTAGTACCAAAAATAATGAAAATAAACACGATGAACACAGGCGATGATTCATTAGATAATCAAGGGCGTGAAGGTTTAAAATAGCACACATGCAGGTGAGGTGAGTATCATCGACTTTTTATGGTGATGGTGGCTCAGGAATCATTCAAACAAACATAATGGAAGCTGTATTGTCTCAATCTCAAGACAATTAAAAATCTGTGATAGTATAAAAAGGTTTTTGGAAAGAGGTTAGACTCGACTTTTATATTTTTCCATCCATGATTTCAGAAACTTTGCTGCAATTGAAATTCTGGTTACAAGGAGAAAAGGATAAGAAAATATGCGAAATTTATCTATCAGTCTCAAAAACGAATGTTACAACGAATGCTTTTATTTTAAACCAAGTCCTTTTAACCACATGATAAAGTTAAACGAAAAGCAACCAAAAAAACTACGACTGGCCTAGACGGGATTTCCCCGCACACAGGTTGACATAAGGCAAATGTTTTAAAATTGGCGAAACAGTTATTTTACATTCACTTCACGCAAGTCTGTTCAAAATTTTTAGATTTTTTATCAATGCAGATGAAGTATCTGATGTACTTGCCTATAAAATCCGAGTAGAAAAGTAACCGAGTAATAAAAATTAAGTCTATAGAGTCCAATTTAGTATCAATGAATTCGACGATTAAATATTTCAAAGACGACTATTAAAGTTATAATAGTTTAGGTTTCTATGTAGAACCAGTACTAAATTTATAATCACGTGTCCTATTGATTTATCGATTACTTTCAAGGCTTCCACTATTTGCGTACCATGTGAATCGGTTAACATTTAACGGCTGTGTGGGTGCTGTATTATGTGTATTTACATTGCATATCAGTCAGGGAGCAGTCGACGCTCGGTATCGAGGACGGCATCGCTAGCGGCTGAAGCATGCTGGCCAGGGGGGCCTGCGCCGCGGGCGGCGGCTGCTGCTGCCCCGGCGGCGGCGGCCGGGCCCAGTTGATCAGCGCCGTCACAGACATCGTCGGCTTATCCTTCTTCGCCACGCTAGACATGGCAACCCACTAGCATCCTCACATCACTAGCAATCCACTGCACTTCTGCGACAGACGTTATAAAATGCACTTCACACGAGCGATAGGACGGCCCGCGTCTCACCGACACGATCTTCACGATCAATTTGCGTCCTGGCGAATCAAATTCGTGAGTTGCGGCTGTGACGATAAAGGCTCTAAATAATACGCAGAAGGCGATCGAGCGAGCCCCGAGAGCGATATGGCGCACAATAGCGTCACAGCCGGGGACGGAGCAGACATCGTTTTGACATTGTGATAGCGATAGTTGTTGCACCGCGCGACGCTATCGCTGGCTGCATGCACTGCAGCGATGCGCCGAGCTTCGACACTGATGCTTAACAACAAATGACTAATGCGCAATTCAACGAGCTCGAATTTGACAAAAAAATATAGGTACCGGTCGACTTCCGCGCGGTTACTGGCGTGAAGGTCTCACCCGGGCCCGGCGCGCTCAAGGTCCGCATACAATCATACGTGAATAAATCTCATTTTATGTAGAAAACGAGTCGCTATAATCCCATTTTTTGCTTTTAACAGGCAAATGATACCGAATTGAACTGTGTAATTTTAAATATTTTATAGTTGTGTCGGAGGAATCATCTAAATAATTGGAGTTGTTAGCAGTTGGCCTTCGTGATCGTAGCTGTGCGGCGCGTTTCTGTAATTAAGTTTTACGTCACTCATGGACCGAACTCCCTGCGATAGCCTCTACCGTATAAAACTTTTCGCTACCGATGTTACTCAGCACAAACCGCAACAATGGATAATGGATGGTGATTGTTCATCGTTTCCAGAGTTAAATATTGATCTAAGTAAATAACTTCTACACTTTAAAAAATCGTCACATCAAAAATTCATTACCATGACTTAATAAAATTACATCGATAGTAGGTAGACAGCTACATAAACTTGCATATGCCTACATAAAAGAGCAAACAACGTTTCTTGCAGAAAGCGAAACGGACGTAAAAAAATTTGGCACATAATGAAAGATATGCCGTATTTCGTCCAAATATTTACGAAACCTATGCTGCCATTTTTGGTTTGTTTACCCATGCTCGGGGACATGTGTGCGGCCTTGGGGCTGCCGTGTGGAGGGATACTTACATCCACTGCACGTGTTTTAGTTTGAAACGTACAAAAACTCGTATCCGGACTGTCCGATACCATAAACTCGAGTTGATGTTCAGCATTATTCATTACGGCCGAGACACAACTGACAATAAATCAACAAGTGCTCCCAACCTGACGAGTTTTAATAACGCTTCACATCGTTAATGCAAAGATGTTTATAGAAATGAATTCATCATTCTTGACCTAAGTGTAAGTAAAGTAGGTAAATATTGATAAACGCCTCAAGTCACAAAGAAAATAGATAAGGATAACAATATCGCTTTATAGTCACTTCACTTTTGAATACTTAGTAATATCATTGAGTAAAGGTCACAGAAAGACGTAGGTACTGTACTGTCGACTGTCGTCAACTTTTGTTGAAAACTTGTTCATACTGTAATGAACTTGAAAACGTACTCTGATGTAACTCTAGTTATAAATTTGCAAACGACATTTGACATTTTAACGAAAAATATATTTCAGCAACTGTACTATTTCGATTAAAGTAAATTGTCAACTGAAACAGCTTTAGCAAGAATTTCAGCCCGTCAGATGTTGATTTCATTGGAAATCAGCCACTTATTGCCGTTAGCACTTGTCATACGTAGAAAGCTTCGTGTATGTGGAATATATTGAACCACATTTACAAAGGCGTTCGGTACTTCGTTCGGTCAGAGGATGAGAACGACCCAGCCGATATTAGATTACGGATCGACCGCATGTGGGCGATGTCGGTAATTAAATTTTTATGATATATACCTCGCATCAATCCCATGAACGATTCTCTTACATACAACATGCAAGGAAAGAGTACACAATTCTCAAGAACATAATCTTAGAACCACGCCTAACAAAAATTCATTAAACTTGTAATCTCTTGTTTGGTCCACCACAATTCACAAATATTTTGCTTTATTCTTAATGATTTAACTTCAAGAGAGTTAAGTTTCATCTGTTAACTTAAATGTAAGATGTTAACAGCTTTTACTGAGATTACTACGATTAATGTCTAGAAACACAATGTAGTTATTAGTGAATGAACTACTTTATATAATAAATAAAGAGAAAATCTAACAATTTATTCAAAAAGATTTATTGTGTAAACAAGGCATGAAAAATTAAATGGTTGACATTAAAACCAGATAGATGTAAAAGAGCGCGAAGAATATCTTATTTATGGCGTGGGCGGTCGGACATTATTCACGCCCAATTCAAAGGAATTCATCCAAGCGCGAATTCATATCCTTTTACGCTTGGTGTGGAGTGTACATTATAGGACCGCATTACCCGTACCTGTCAATCAGGCAGCCGGTATCCTTGACAACCACCGACTCTATGAAATTGATAGCCTCTCTCTATCTACTCTAGTGAGTGAAGAAGAGAGGCTTCTTTCTCCGCATAACACGTACACTACATAGACGTGTACATTACGTTCCAATAAATAAAGCGACGAATCAATATTAAAGGCGGGTAAACGAACACCATCGTCAGTGCGACATAAAAGCTTTATTGAAACCCAACACCATCACCTCCACATACGGAGTGAATGGATTGAACTATTACTTTATTGTTGTATTGATGGATCACACAAAGAGAATTACTTCAACAATGGCTATAAGAACATCGATACTACCGATTATAAACTGGAAAAATAATATTTCGCACAAAGAATTTGAGTCTTAAGAGAAAATAAAGATCCAAGATGAATCCAATCCAACGAATCCGAAATCCGAACGCTCTCAAATCTTTGGTAACAGGTACTTTCACTTAATTGAACAGCAATGAAATGAAACGGGAAAATAAAGGATGTGACAGCAGATAGCGCGCAGAGATTTATATGCGAATGTGAAAGATGAGTGGAGGAAAAAATAAACGTCTTATTACGCAGCGCTCATCGAGCGTAGAGTTGTTGTGTGTTATCATGGAATGTACTTTCGTATACTTTCTTCGGTACGCATGACGTGCATACATGCAAGTGGTGCCGATATGCCGCCCCACTCCGCGCGATCGATCTTCGCCGACCTTGACTTGACGCGCCCGCCAGCCACAATTAACATTGACAATAGCGACGCGCGCGCATACCATCACCTTTCTGGTTGGAGAAGTTGACACTTTCTTTTCAAATTCAAAAGTTTTAATAAATGTTATCAATAATTTACAGATACAATAATGATGTCATCAATGTAGATAAGTTTTGTTATATGGATTTCAAAGTTAATGGGGACATAAAACATCATTAGATGCACAAGCAAATCGGATGGTGCTATTACATGCATTCTACCTTGTAAGGCTTGCAAGTGTAGTCATCAAAACGCATTCCTAAGGATAATCCCGGAGTTGATGAAAGTCACACACTCGATCATAAAAGATGCATGAGATGGAATCTCTGAGAAAAGTATCTTGAAAGATTGTAATAAATGGCTACTCTTTTAAGCTTGCAGAAACAGAGTCAAATGACTGTGCTAGACTTGAATCAACGAGCGATCGGGTGCGGTGAGTCAAACGGGCGGGGGCGGCGCGGACGCGTGCATTTGCCGCGAGATATGGGTAAGCGGAACGCAGAGAAGCGCGCCGCGGGGCCTGCGACCTTGGCGATTCGCTGACGACTACAGGTGTTTTTTGTTTGTGCTCGAGATCACAGAGCGATGGTGGCTGGCCACTCACTGCCTGGCCGTGCGCGGCGCGGGGAGCGCAACCGGAACTCAATCAGAAACAATGCCTTCGTTCCTAGCTAGGACCAAATCGAGATGCGATCATTGGAATATTTTTATATGGAAGAAGGCAGAGTTAGATTTTTCCCTGCGATGAGCATGGTGGAGTGCATATTTTAAGGAGTACAGTAAACAAAGGCATTTTTCAAACTTTTGTTATTTTGCGACTTTCTCTGGATAAACATTCATTCATACCCAAGACACAATTTTAAATTGGAGGTGATAAGTTCGTTTGTAAACATTGGGATTCAACAACAGAATACGACAACATTAACGATCTATTGTTTGCAGATGCCCTAACTAAAAAGATAAAATCCCATACTATTTACTCCGTGTGCCTAACATCAATCAGATATTCATAGGACCTGATTGCCATCTCGGTGGAATTATTAAGCAATGGTTACTGTTCGTCTCTGTTCGTGCATTTAAGATTTTACAAAATCAAAAACATATTATCAGCCTTTAAAATACGACAACGTGCCAGCACATCTTAAACGGTTAAAATAAATCTATTGATTATATCTACTATGAGATAATACCAGAGATACATAACCGGATCTAATAAAACAGATAGAAAGACAGGACAAAAATATGGAAGATATGATAAAAGCCGGCTGAGGCCACGGCCGGGAAGCCGAATTAGATAAATAAACATTGTTGATGTAACGAGCACAAACGCAGCCGTTTTATCATAATAATATACCCAACAACGATTACGCAATGACGAACACCGAGCCAGAAAAGACCTTGGCCGTGACCACCGACACAGAGTAACGCTTCCCGCGTTGCCGCACAAACTCGCGATTGCTTGCGATTAGACGACACGCCATAAACGATAACACTAAACACACCACGCAAATATAAAAATTATTGGTAGACTCGTATTATAACAATTTGTCGAAAATATATTGTACAGGGACGAACTGGAATAAAACGCTTTGAATTGTAACCAAATTAAAATATTGAATGAGTATTCTAATATAAATTTTCTAAATTTATTTAATGATCGAAACAACTGACAAATTAATGTGCAATGATTACTTTATAAAATATGTTATGTTTAGACTTTCAGGCAATTAAATCACGTTGTTTAACCTTATTTGGGTATGTATAATTTGCATAATCTTGGGCTTGGTATCATCGCTATTTGCAGGCATTGCTTGATCAGCTACATTTAAATAGATGTTTTTAGTCCTATTTCAAATTTTGGGTTGGGTTGGGTTGGGTTGGTTCATGATTCATGATATCTGTTGTTAATGAGGTTTTTGGTTAAATCAAATACGGAAGATTGGTTAATTGCAATTTTGACTCATGATGATCAAACAACAAATAGGCTCAGTAGTACACAATGAAATATATCCATTGGACTATTTATTACCTGGAGAACTGTTAAATCAGAGTAGTAGTAATTAAAATATGATGCAGGGACGAGGAAACCATTTGGATAAGGATTTACAGATTAGCAAAAAGTAAAGTAACAAATTAGTATTCCAAAAGTGAGTTGCGTGAGGCTGTACTGAATTCTAATAAAGTGGAAGACCTTGACAATGATACAATCGTCTTGGACGGTCTATAAAATAATAAACGTTTAATAGCTGCAATATTTTTTAAATTACGTCCTGCATTGGAAGTCTTGAATCAACACTAACCAGCACACAGCAAACCCAAAAGCAACGCGGAAAAAGATAAGACGAACTGACGAGAAGACAGACGACGTAATATCATTTTTAGAAGCGCAATGACGACTGATGGATGATAGATAGATACAGTATTCAACCATAGAACCACTCAACGATTAAATTACAAACGTCTACTAAACGAGGATGGCGGCGAGGAATGACGGTGTATCATAAATTTACAGAGCGATATTTGATAGTAAGTCATCATTAGCTTAAACTCGTGGCGATATTTGATAAGTTTCAAGATCAACATTCACAAGATTGGGGGACATTATTATGATTGTTGAAAAGATCACAAAGATTTAAAAATTAGATGCCATTATAAGTCGCCGTCTTGTTACGGCCTCATGAATTCATGGTAGGTACTATGGTGGGCATCATCAGTGCTCCGTTTGGCACGGATTCTGTTGTGGGTTACATCACCTTGACGTCAAACTAATAAAATGAGGAAAGTTTTGCGTTTTCTGCAATGAAAGAAAATGCCTTTTAATAGACTTAAAAATTGAAAATGCACTGACTAGCTAGAGCGATAGAGTCTCCACTCTCCAGATAACTAAAAGTATTCAAAACACCTAGAGTCAATACACTTGCAACCTTGCAATGCTCTTTACGACTCGCGTCAGATAAAGGCATAAGGGCATCAAAACATTATAGCTTTATATGTTTGATGGAGAAAAATACATTCGGGTCTTGGTTTTACAGTACTAATTTGTTTTGTGTGATACTGTTGTAATCGGAGTTCGGACCCTCCGGCTTTTTGAAAATTCGTACATTTCAGAAAAAAAATATTTGTTTATAAAGCTTTTTAAAACAGTAGGTAGTTACCACACCTATTTTTAATCTTTCCTATTCATTAACCATCAGTCTGTTTTGCAAAAAAAAATGCGCAAATACCTTGTTAGAGGACTTAATATTTTAAAAATATAACACGTTGTGTATCAAATTCTAACAGACTTATTATTGTAGTTTTTGCATGCGTGTTAACAGGTTTAAAATCACGTTTAATTAGCGACATGACGTCAACAAGGGTCGCACCCACGTGCAGTGCAGTGCATACGCAGTAACAAGTCGAAGGGGATTAATTGGTAAGACCTTCAACATTCGAGATCATAATAGGCTGCTTTAACTCCCAAGAAACACACGGCATTTACATCCCTTGGATTGCTCTCATGGGTGGACGCATCACTAGTGTCAGAGAGACAGCGGGCCGTCGCACCGCCACGCACCCCGTAATGGGGAGAACTATGGTAATTAGTAATTACAGTTGATACGTGATGATGACGGTCGGTAGCGAATCGTGCATCGATTTTCGAAATCGTCGCGAGCGGCGCCTCGCTCGCGGCCGGTGCGGGCGGCGTCGCTTCTCTGACTGGCGCTGCGTCCCCGCGCCAACCCCGCGCCGCCACCGTTGTTTTGCTGTATTTTCGTTGTTAATCATTCTCCTTGACCTTGTGCGACGTCGAGTGGTCCACTGCACACGACTGCGCACCCCTCGCCCTGCCACCCGCGCCGCCTGTCGCCGCATCACACGTGCTACTTGACAACCCAGACCACAACTGCACCATGTATGTATTAATGCCAATCGATGGATCTTATTCGGAAATTCATAGGCATTAATACATACTGGTCTAGGCATTAGCTAGAGACTTGTAGGTCTAAACCTACTGGTTGTTAGGTAGCTATATCTTTAGTTTGCTATAGGTACTTATTTATTTAGTAAAATAAGGATAGCATTCCCTTGGACATTCCCTAATTGGCTAAAAAAATATAATCAACACAAAAACTGTTGACAGGGATCAGAGGAAAATTTTGGGGTGGCCTATTTGGCCCAGCTTAGAAAGATGAACGACAAATACTTAACACGTTCCGGGACACTACTCCAGACACAATAGATGTTTTATTGTTTTCACGCCTGTAGGCGGGCACTGTCCCGGAACGTGTTAAATGCCTATGGAACAGAAAATATAGTCTATGATAATATAATTTATGCTAAGTCCAAAATAAAAAACTTGAAGTGATGGTGATTTCATTTAATAAAGTTGAAATGGTAATCTGATGACTACTAACTATAGCTTCTAAAATAAAAATCAATTATAGTTTATTTTTGTTTTTATAGTGTTTTGTCACCATGCAAACTTAATAATATAAATTGCACTTGTAAAAAGACAACTGTGAACCTGTGACAGACGAGGAATTGAACCCCGTGTCTTACGCTATCCGGGCATATGCCTATACCTACACTAAAAATCAATTAATTATATTTAAAAACTAAGGGCAAGTGTTTTCTCTGACGTCAGTATCAAGTAGTATCAAGTTAGTATTGATATACCATATTAAAGCCTGTTTACAGTATTTTAACCAACTTAATAAAAAATGTTATTTCAATTTTTATTTAGCAATTTTTATATTTCTCACAAAGATAAAACAAGTTACAAGTGACTAGTGCTGCCATCTACCTTGTTAGTTGTAATCATAAAAGTTTAGATTACTTGCGCCATCTATGAATGGCACTTTGTACAAGTGCCAAGCATAACAATAATTTAATTTTCACAACAAAGCAAAAAAATAAATACAAGACTTGTTCCAATGCGATTATATTTAAATAAAAAACATGTAATAAAATTAGTGGGAAGTCATATTTAGTTTTAGTAATTTTATTTTACCAATGTAGTTTTTTAGACAACCACAATTTCATAGGTTTTTAAATTTATAGGATAATCATTAGTAGAGATTAATTACTAACTCGGGAACAAACATAATGTTTAAGTAAATGTTGGTAGGAACCGCAATCATTACTATTATAGAATGATATGAAATACTAGGTACACCTAGTAAATGTACCTCTTAAGGGGTTATAATCCTTATACAAAACACGAGTAAAATAATATTTTAAGATATAAATACCTGGTGAAGACATAATCCTAAAATTGTGACCAGATTGATAGTAACTAGTACACTTAATATAAACTCAACAATGTATCACTTCATGTAAAAACCTGAGTCTATATGGAAATAGTATGTCATTAAATACTATTATAACTATATATTTCGTCTAGCTATGTAACAAACGTATGTTTTAGCTTTAGCAGTACCTACATACAGCCACAGATACATAGCCAATTAACAATACAAAGGCTTGTACCTGTACAGTTTAACTATACAAAAAGGTAGAATAGCACGTACCTGGTTCTCTTGAGGGCTCCATCCTCTTCAATATAGTTATCTTCTAGTGTAGGTATACCACTTTCATAAATTAAATACAGTCGCAAGCAAAGATGAACCTGTCAGTAACAAGGTCGTTGAACTAAATATACCTATAGATGAGCCTATCCCGCCTCTGACGCAGACGGTGTTATGGGATTTCTAGGGCACATATAGTGTAATGTGTGCTTTGAAAACTAATTTAGCACTGTTAAACACAAATTATTAATAATAAGCTGAATTTCTAATTTTTAACAAAAGAGCTACACAAATGACATAGCGTCACGTCACGGTGAGTTTCCGTTTTGTTTCTTCAAAAGGCCAACCAATACTACTATTACTACTACTACGCTAAGATCGCCGATTAAACCTACCTATAATTCCTGAGGTTTGTTCAGCCTGATTTTTACTTTATTTTGAGTTTTCAACTAAAATTGTAGTGGCCTTTAAAAAACTGCAATTTAGTTGAAAAATACATTTAGATAATTTAGATAAACAAAACGCAAAACTTTTTTCTATGAAGCAGGGCTGCAAAGGCGTTATGGATTTCTGTTTCTAGAATATAAATTTAATAAAATTTAAAAAATTGTGATACTGCAGTTTTTTTTATGTTCATTGTTATTTATGCTAAAATAAATAGATAGTTTTATCAGTTTATATTTTATAAAAAAAATCTAAGAAGCATGAAACGGAATTGTGTACAAAAAATTCAATGTCAAATAAATGTCATTTGCCAAAAGTATTGCAAAACTAGTGTGTTTTCGTTGAGTAGTTTATAGTTTACATAGTAAAGCATACCCGTTCATTGGTCAGTTGAATCTTTTCGAAAGTTTTCTACTGAATAGGACCAATCACGTTGAATAATAAAAATTGTGTAAAATGGAACGAACTTGAAATTCAGTATATAAAGTGGTTGCACATAGTGCCGAAACTTTTGATTATTTTGCATATTCACCGTGAAATTAAAATCTTCAAAAAAGTTATAAATACTTAAGTGTAATTTTTAAAATAAATATAAATAATAAGAGCTAGTGGACAAGAAGTTCAAATTCGGTGTCAAGTGAGGTTAGGTTAACTGCAACATGGAAAATAAAGCAGATTTTCAATATCCACACACTTTCGTGTTGTTAGGGGCTTCAGGAGACTTGGCTAAAAAGAAAATCTACCCAACGATTTGGTTTTTATATCGTGACAACCTTTTGCCAGAGAAGACTAGATTTATTGGTTATGCACGCACCAAACAAACCTTGGCAGAGGTACGGCAAAAAAGCGAAAAGTATATGAAAGTGCGCCCTGGCGAAGAAGAACAATTTGAAAAATTCTGGGCTCTAAATGATTATCACGCGGGATCCTATGACAAGCGCATTGATTACGAAATGCTGAATCAACTCATTGCAAAGTATGAAAAAGGTCCTGTTGCCAACAGGATATTTTATTTGGCCGTACCGCCTACTGTATTTTCGGATGTGACTGTGAATATCAGGAATGCTTGCACAGCTCTAAAAGGATATACCAGAGTTATTATTGAAAAACCTTTTGGCAGGGATGATGTGTCATCAAACAAGTTGAGCCAGCATCTTTCAGGTCTGTTTAAAGAAGAGCAGATATACAGAATTGATCATTATCTTGGAAAAGAAATGGTACAAAATTTATTAACTCTAAGATTTGCCAATTCTATATTTGACCCTTCATGGAATAGAGAAAATATTGCTTCTGTCCTTATTTCATTTAAAGAACCATTTGGAACTGAAGGCAGAGGGGGATATTTTGATGATTTTGGCATTATAAGGGATGTTATGCAGAACCATCTCCTTCAAATCCTTTCTCTAGTTGCTATGGAGAAACCAGTGTCATTGAACCCTAATGATATCAGAGATGAAAAAGTGAAAGTATTGAGACACATTCGCCCTATCCATCGAGATGATATACTGATAGGCCAGTATGTTGGCAACCCTGAAGGACAAGGTGATGAAAAGTTAGGGTATCTTGATGATCCAACTGTTCCTGAAGGTTCGGTCACACCAACATATGCCTTGGCAGCCTTATGGATCAATAACTCAAGGTGGCAAGGTGTTCCATTTATCCTACGTTGTGGAAAGGCACTTAATGAGAGGAAAGCTGAAGTAAGAGTGCAGTACAAAGATGTGCCAGGTGATATTTTTGATGGCCATGCCAAACGTAACGAACTAGTGCTGCGAGTGCAACCTGGTGAAGCAGTGTACTTGAAACTGATGTCTAAATCACCAGGAATGAATTTCGATATTGTTGAAGCTGAGCTTGACTTGACTTATAGCTTACGCTATAGAGAAGCGAATGTACCTGATGCATATGAAAGATTGATTTTGGATGTTTTCATGGGCAGTCAAATGCATTTTGTACGTAATGATGAGTTGACTGAAGCTTGGCGTATATTTACCCCAATTTTGAAAGAATTGGAGGAGCAGAAAATCAAACCCCTTTCTTACGTTTATGGCTCTCGAGGACCAATCGAAGCAGACAGTAAACTAAAAGGGTATGATTTCAAGTACTCAGGTTCCTATAAATGGGTTAAACCTGCTCTACCCTAATGATAAATATTTGCTTCTTAGTTGTAACAACTATTGCTATTGGGTGATGGCTTCCTGCTTTTGGTGATATTTTGAATTAAAGTAAAAGCATAATATGCATTTAATCTTATCATTCCAATTTATATGAAATGTATGTATTTATTCTCTGAGGTTATTCTAGTATATTAAGGTCATTGTAAGGTCACGTAAGATCTGCATAATTTGCATAAATGTATACACTCTGTTTTTATCCAGTAGTTGACATGTTTATACTGTTACATAAGGTTGTGTTGAGTGCCTTATTCAAGTAGAAGTAAAAGCAATGAAATAAAATAGTCAATTAAATACATTTCTTATTGTTGAACAAAGTCTGTGATATATACAACTTCCATTGTTTTGTCAAATTTTGTAAGAAAAGTTTTAGTACTATGCATTGTTGAATAATTAACTCACTTTTGTATAGGTTTTTTAAATAGAGCTCCAAATCCTCACTTTTATTTAACTCAGGACTCATACAAGAATAAATTGAATGGAAATAAAAATATTTTCCATTATGTACACATTATTTTAATGTTGTGTTGATTAATTGCATATTTAAATTGGATTTTAATTTATAGATACTCATTTAAATCATTATGATGTCTTGTATTTTATTTTGCATTAATGCTTAAATTTTATTAATAATGAATCTATGCAATGAATATTATTTTAGCTTTTAGATTATAGTACTTAGTTTTAAGAACTGACAATTTGTTTAACAAATGTTTTTGTACAACTTACTTGTTAAGTATCTGACAGTAATCAATGTTGTTACCTGAACTTTAAAGTATCTTTCTTCTGTGCTCAATAAAATAAAAAGGCTAAAGTTTATTTTATTTTGTTCGAAGTGATGTTATGAAGTGATCTGTTCACTTGCGCTAGTCTGAGAGGTCCTGGGTTCGAATCCTATGTCGGCTGATATTAATTCAAGGTTTAGTCAGTCATATTATGACGATGCATGACATGATGTTTGTTTGGTTCTGATTAATTTTCCAAGTTTTCGAGCGGATGGTGATGAGTATGTATGAATGAGTGTCAATGCGACACTCATAAAAGTCTGAAATAACTCATAATATCTGTATTGCTCTCAGATTAACTTAAGGACTCAATGAAGAGTATACTTCAACGTTACTCCTCTGAAATAATTGTTTTAATTAATTAGTTCACCATCAATCAAAGCTAAATAACTTATTGTTTCGTGCCCTGCTATAAAAGTGCCTATATTTTCTAGCCCTGATACCTACTAGTTTATCTGGAGTCGGCGCAGTACTTATGTTTTTCTCTTCCACACTATTCTATCACCCTGACTCATCCACTTCTTTCACGCTCATATCGTATTTTATAAAAATAGTCCTACAATTCTATTAGGTTTAACCTTCCTTTCGAGCCACGTTGAACGAAGAATTGATATTATTATAAATATTTTTATGACTACGCGCAAAACGCTTGGCTTTCTTTATTTATAATTCAGTGTGTTATGTAGAAGCGCCACGTGTCATCATTCATACGTTCGTTTTGTTCGTACCTGACCATCCTACATTTCAAGAAGTGTTTTTTCATCATAATAATGCAATTAATTACATTACATAAGTGTCACCCACCCACCACCCATCCAGTTCATGATAATCTATACTTATAAAATGCTTTGTCCTGAACTACTGACTTATTGATTGACTGACTGACTGACTGACTGACTGACTGACTGACTGATGGATCAACGCACAGCCTAAACCGCTAATCGAAGAGACCTGAAACTGGGAGGGTGTGTTCTTTGTATGACGAAGGGATCCGATAAGAAAGGATTTTCAGAAATTCCACCCCTAAGGGGTCAAAAAGGGTTGCAAAGTTTGTATGGGACAACCAGATCCCATGGTCCAATCTACTTCAAATTTTGCATACACATTGTTTTACAGAATTGACGGAAGACCTATTTTGTAGTTTATTGAAATTCATCTCATAAGAGGGGAAAAAGGGTTACAAATTTATTCTGGGGGTGATTTGCTTCGAATTTGATATCAATACTCTTTAGTGCTCATGATAAAAATATTTTTTAAATCTGTTTTGACAATCATTTGACATCACAATGTTTTGACACATGTTTGTTATTGATGTGGCTCTCGAGAAAATGCTCAAGAAGAGATTTTATTCCTTAGAACATTAAATAATATTTTTTTTGTGTTGAAACAAAGGTTGAAACAGGGTAGGTATCAAGCGGTCTGTGTCCAGTGTAGATTGCAGATCGTTTGTTCATATTGTCGGTGGACATTGTACGCTGGTTCTGTGGTCAAAGGGTGTCCAATCTGAAACTATTCTGCAAACTTTTCGTGCGGGTCTATGTTTAGCAGTGGACGGCTTTTGGGTGTTGATGATGATGAAGGCGTAGATCCCTACATAGAATTGTCCCTTTGAATTCAAGAAAGTAGAGTATTCGCTATGACCATAAACAAAGCTCAAGTTCAAACTCTTAAGGTAGCGGGAGAAGACTTGAGGGAATTTGCTTCTCCCACAGTCTGTATGTGGCATGATGCTGAGTAAGCGCACAGAGTATAGCCTGGTCTTTTTATTAGCACCCGAAAGAAATGTACGATTGACGATAGGCGAAGTAAGTATTTCCATTTTGTTGTAAAATAAAACGATATTATCCCCGTGTAAGGTTGACCAGATTAAAAACCGGGCTACGTGTTGTGTGTACATAAAATATAACATTAAATACGCATTTCTACGCATAATTTAAAAACTGGATGTTTTTGTTTGTTTGTTTGAACGCGTTAACCACAGGAACTATTGGTCCGGTTATAAAATATGATAGATATGTTAGATAGCTAATTTATCGGGGAAGGCTATAGTTTAATGTGTATCGGCTTATAAATGTTTTCGCTACGATCTATGGGAACGGAGTAAATAGTTTTACTCCGTTCCCCCGCGCGTACGAAGTCGCTGGCGGGCCGCTAGTTTATTGATAAGATACTTAAACAGAATGAAACTTTTTATGCTACCTAGTAGGTAACTTAGGAATGTTAACTTTTAACGAATCGGCTGAACGAGTGCACATCTGTTCAGTCGGCTTAACTTGAAATGACGTACTTTTCTGAACTTGGACTGGTGCTTAGCTTAGAGTATTCAACATACTCTATGGCTTAGGGTTTAAGTTTAAGTAACATACTTTTATTTATTTTTGATAAAAATAAGAGTGATAAAATTCAAAGATTTTTCATTATAACGCTGGGATTGGTTTGATTTATTAATCCATAGAGTCATTCTTAAGAAACAAACTTGTAAAACGATACTTACTTACTTACTTGTTAAAGCTATTTGAATTTGATTTCCTTCCGACGAAAAATTTATGTCTCCAGTATTTAGGGTAGGTACTTTCCCTCTATATGTAAGTAGTATCTAAAACCACCTGATATTATTGTAGTGACTTGCAAATACAGTTTCTAAGTGCCTACACTTCTATGCTATCTATAGCATGTTACTAACTAATTATAGTATTTGATTATATATAATGCTATAAATTATTTTCTACAAGGTTTTGCTACGTACGCATGATTATTATTATTAGTTTTTCCCTTATTGATAAGCAAACATAATCGTATCTACATAAATAGAAGATTTCGTATATTTACCATTAACAACTTTTATGCCACGTCACGCAGCGAGTAGGTAGCTAAAAGGTATGACTTGGAGGTCGATGAAGTCATTCACAAAAGCATTTTTATGCCTACTCTTAAAGTGAAGTGCCTAAAAAGTAAGATTCGGTAGTAAGCACTGAATAGATAAATAAGGTTAAATAGATAAATAAGGTTAAATAGATAAATAACCTTATTAATCTATTCAGTGGTAGTAAGCTATGCCATTGCCCATTATTAGTAGGTAGTTAGTAGGGACGTAACGAAACGACGAATAAAGAAAGATTGCCGACCTAAGAAAATGTAGTTAGGAAGTGGGTTCATTCAGCATGTACGGAACTACGGAAAGCACTTTAAGGTAAACACTGCGGTGTATTATGCAGTTGTATTAAGGGCCTGTTTGGAACAAAAGTGGGTAACCTGATGTGCTTGCGCTGTACCTACTCACTTATATTTTTAGGTACAGCGCCAGCACATGGTTATCCACTTTTACTGCAAAGTAGCTCTTGTTACAACTGCATAAGATACCGCAGTGTTTACCTTGACGTGCTGTCGTCCGTACCAGTACCTACATATGTTTTGGTACCTAACCACAGAATATATACCTAACTATCTATGGAGGTCAGCATGAACTTGCTTTTTCCACAAGCTTACCTACTATAGATAGAGCATAGAGCTCACCGCATAATCACCTTGAGTTATGAGCTAAAATCGCTTGCACCCCACGCCGTCTTTTGTTTGTAGTGGTGACACCCTAAGTATATTTCTGTCGTGTGTGCTGTTGAAATTAAGCAAAAACCAATTATTATTTGGTAGTGCTTTATTATGAAAATACTGGTATCATTGCAACACGGAAATACCAGCTGGCAACACTCGTCACTATGGAGATCCCGCCATCTTTACTGTGTCTATCATCTCCTGTTTGCATCGTGTGTGTTCACTGTATTGTAATTAAGCTAGAGGCAGATTTCCCCCATTACTTATTATATTGAGTAGATAAATCCATGTGATAGGATCCAGACATTCTGCCTTCCAAGACACTAAGTATTTAAGGAATATACGTTCCGATATATTCCACTAAATCTCTGCATTTTTCTTTTCGCCCAGAATCCTAAAACCGACATGTGCAAGTGATTTTCGATTAAAAGTGGTTAGGCGCAAGTGACCTCGATACGAGCCAGAATTAAACAAGTGATTTTCTCCCGCGCAAACTCTGGTATCTGGCGGTTGTTGGTATATCTTGGGTAGGGCTGAATGTACCATAGAATTAATAACCCTTTCGGAATATTAATTTTATGGAATGAACGGACTACCTAAGATAACTACGAAGCATCATAAGACATCTCTAATCTGTGCTACTACAAAAGATGTGTCATTTCATTCTTCATCATCGGTGACGATGATGATGATCGGTGTAAAGAAGCTTGTCGAAGTCCCGCCCGCGATGACTTGCTTACTTGAATTAGGTCAAAAATAACATTGAATTAGGTTATTGAGGAACCCGAAATCAGAATAGAGGTCAAAGAGTAAAGTAAATTACCTACTTTACTTACTGTAGTTAGTTACCACTGAATAGATGATTATCTATTCAGTGTTAGTTACTGTACTTAGCCTACCAGACACCAGCCATTTTTGAGCCGAATCCCGGACATGTCAACAGGTTTTTAGGGTTCCGTAGCCGAATGGCAAAAAACGGAACCCTTATAGTTTCGTCAAGTCTGTCTGTCTGTCTGTCTGTCCGTCCGTATGTCACAGCCACTTTATTCTGAAACTATAAGCATCACATAGCTGAAACTAAGTAGGTAGGTGTATCTTGTTTACCGCTTTCCGATTCAGATACAAAAAATAAGAAAAAATAATATTTAAGGGGGGGCTCCCATACATGAAACTAAAACCTAAAATTTTTTTTTTACTCAAACCTATGCGTGTGGGGTGTCTATGGATAGGTCTTTGAAAATGATGTTGAGGTTTCTAAAACCATTTTTTCTAAAAGTGTAAGATTTGTGATATAGACGCTTCCAAAGTGGTAAAATGGGCGTCCCCCCCCATCTAACTTTTGAACTAAGAAAGCGAAAATTTTGAAAAAAATATATGATGTAGATCTCAATAAAAACTTGCAATGAAAATTCTGGAGTGTCCGTGAAAAGGGGTATAACTCGAAAATCGTGATTTTTGGGAAATGACGTTTGAAGTTTCAAAAAAATCCTATTTTGTTTCTGGCGAAGATTTTTGAATAAAAGTTTTTGTAAGTGAAAGCTACAAAATCAATGATTATTTTAACGGTGAATTATATTTTTTTAATGTAATAATATATTTAATATTTAAAAAAATCTAGAAAAGTTATATCACTTTACACAGTAGAATGAGTATTTATCATTTGGTGTATATTGATTTAATTTGACTTAAAACATTTTACACTATGAAATTGGTATTGGTGTCTAATGATACAACTTCCATAAAAATGCTCGTAATTTTTCATTGGTACTTTATATCACTGAACCGACAAAATGTAAAAGTGCAGTTTTTAATGCAGATTATTTTGGGCTGTACGTATTTTCAAATTTACTCGGTTTTCATAAAGTTGAATCAGCTTACACATCATTTAGATCTCACACGTAATGTGTAAAATGGTATAAGTAGTCAGTTTGGTGATTTAAGTAGCCAAAAGCTATGTGTATTCTGATATAAGTATCATGTCATTTATTGCTACACTAGTGGACCCAGCGAATTTCCATTTTACCCCCGTACCCGTCCCACCCCGGCCCCCTTTTACGGTTGATATCCTATTCAGGGCCAAGAAAAATCCAACAATGTAAAAAATATGAAAATCGGTCCACCCATTCTCGAGTTACAAGTGGTGTGTCAAATACAGCTTTGTTTTATGTAAATAAGATTTTAATGATGACTTTGTTGACTTTAAGCTTGCAGTTGCGAGATAAAAGTATATTATATGGGTATTTTCATACAATTGATGAGTCATCTCCGGTTATTAAATAAGCTGCAATATAGCGGCAAATAAATACTTTGTCCTTTAGGATAAAGTATTTTTTTATTTAATCAGTCAGGTATCAAACGACTGCCGGGAGTCGCATAATAATGGAATTTCTATTGTGTCTCGTTCACACATACTTGACGAGTTAAAAGTTCTCCTCTCATTCATATTTCAAAAAAATTAACTAATAATAATTTTCTAATCTATCTATGAATCTATGAATGAGAGGAGGCCTATTTTCAGCAGTGGACGTCCTTTGGCTGATAATGATGTTGAATGATGGAAGCTAATATTTATAAATCATTAAGAATGAAAACAATTAAAACTTAAGAAAGTTGGTAAAACTCGCCTTAAACACTTTAAAAATACCGTACTTCTAATAACCGTACGTCATGTATATTTGTTTTTTTCCCTTGTTACTATTTTTGGATCATGGATTTCATTAGTACGTTTATTGAAATGAATTTTCGCCTGGGTGCAATAAAATTACAATCGAGATTTAATCTAATGACATTACGAAACCAAATTAAACAATGGTTTATGTAACGTTTCATTTTGAATACCGAAGACAAGAAAAAATGATTTTTGTGCTCTTTGAGTCTAATTAAAACCTAGATAGTTTATTTGCTTTAGCATAATATTATAGGTATCAAGTTAGCGATTTTAAACGTGAATATCCATAACTTTCATGGAAGCTATGGCGTTGAATAGCATAACTGGTCTTATTAATAGAAGATCCCTATCTGAAAAGCTAGATTTAACTGCAAAATATTAGGATATTATGTTTTCTTTCTGCTCTCTGTGCATTATTGTTATTGTAACTGAAGTAGAGCAATAAACGTCCAATAATACGGATACCAAAACAAAATACTCATTAGGTTGCCGTGAAGAAGATACTCAGATAGCACCTGAAATCACAAGGCTAAGTAGATTGGTTGATAATACGAGCATTAAATTCATTGATAATACGAGCAAAAAAGCGCAGGAAAACAGCACAAGACAGCATCACTTATTCTGTCCATCACTCATCGGTTATTATTACTGAGGCAAGCCCACTATATTACCGGAGGACCATAAAGGAGATTTTACGATATTACATAATAAGCAATACGAAGTAAATGAGCAATACTAGGGCGGGAAATAAATAATTATGACACACCGATCTTTTAGCTACTTTAGAACCTGGAGACTACTTTGCGTACCAACTGTTTTTCCCGCCATTGAAAGATTTTGTTAATGTCATTTCCCTCTCAGTATATCGTCACGCAAACCCAGTGATTTTACTAGTAAGTCACTATGACCATATTGATTTCATTAGTCCAAGGTTAAATTAAAATAGTACTTAACAATTGAGTACTTTATGTCTGCTATGCATACCTACGTTGTACTGTAATGCGTGCTTTTAAAAAAATCCTTTGTTTTCTTCTACGTTCGCATTCTTTTTTTACTGTAGTATTTGTCTTTCTCCCCAGTAAGAAGCGTGAAGGTAAATAAGACACGCAGCCTCATAATACTTTTAACAATAACATTATACTTTTGTTATAACTATTCCTTGTATTTCGTTCTAAGTGATATAACTTAATTTATATCAATGACTACAACTTCTATATGGAATTTAGTAATTGTGTATAAAGTTGTAACTCAAGTTGTATTATTATACATTTATCAAAAGTAAAATTTCGCTTGGTGCAAAATGTTATAACTGCACATGTATCTATATACACGTATTTATTTGTGGAATTCTCAAAAAAATGTCTACTTACATCACTTTGCACGAAAACTATCTTTGCCATTTTAAGCCGTAAGAACACGCGGATAAGACAGAAAATTCGGTAATTTTTTTGTCATTTGTAATTTGCCGTAAAATCAAAAACGATATAAGTTGAGTTATACCCCTTTTCACGGAGACTCGGTTTGAAGGAGATCGAACTAGTAGTTTTTGAGATATTGCACATTTTTATCAACCACAAATATAACTTTGTCTTTCATACAAACACTATGAAAAACAAAGTTATTTTTGCTGTCGTAATATATTGTGATGTTTTCGTTAAGTGAAAGTAAGTGGACCCTGAATTCAGTTAAGGGTGGCACGGAACCCTCAGTGCGCGGGTCCGACACGCACTTAACCGGTTTTTTTAAACATAGCCAGTGTAATAAAAAATCTAATTTTCCGACCTCATTTTTTTATCAGCATTTCAAATGTATCTACCTACCAAAACGTAATCTTTTTACGAAATTTGAAGAGATGAATTTTGTTTTGATAATCAGTTAGATTTTTATTTATTTAAATTAAGGCACAAATACTTTGTCATGAAAACAAAACCTTAAAAATATGAATGTGGGGGTCAGCACAGTGTTTTTGGGACAGCCCAACTTTATTTAATGATCGCAATAGAGAAATATACTAATAAATATGAGAGATAAACTCCCACTAGCCTCGCTATCATAGTTTTCGAGAAAATGCAATCCTTATATAAATACCGGTAAATTAGTTTTTTTTATTGAATTATTATTTATTTATTTATACTTTATTGCACAACCACAGTTTGTACAAAAGGTGGACTTAACGCCATTTGCTATTCTCTACCAGTCATAATTATTTTAAACATTAAGCCGTAGTTTTTCCAATATGCATTGCTGCAGAAAATAATTGTTCTTACTATTGCTAAAAAGTGACATTAAGAACATTGGCCAAATACCGGTAACTAAACCGGTACTTAAAAAAACATATTATATCCCAAAGTCCATGACTTTATAAATCGATTTTTTTGTGGAAGTAGTTCATATAGGCAGCTGTGTTATGGAGTAAAAATAAAGTGCTAATACTAAATACTTTTGCCATAAAAAAATAAAATTCATTTTATAATATTTGCGATTTTCATGAGATCGTGATGTCGTAGCTTCCCCGTGCATGGTTTACCTCTAAATTTACTCTATAGCAGGCCTTTATGGCTACCGTGTAGAAATTGATTATATTTATAAAAAAAAAAAAAAAATTAAATTTAAAAAACTATTTACCGGTATTTCTATTCAGATCGCATTTTCTCGAAAAGTATGACAGCGGGGCCATCCAGTGGGAGTTTAACTCTTACATTAGTGATTAAAGTTGGGCTGTCCCAAAATGAGGGTAAAAAAACACGTGTCCCTCCTATACCTGCACACGTGCGAACTTGTACAATTGGCTGTGACTGTAAGCAACGCTACTGACAACGCTCTGTCAGTCGCCGAGTAGGGTAAACATACCGGTTATCGACCGTTTAAGCGACTTGTTGACTTCAGAGTTGATTTCTATCATAATGCTGTACGTCAAGACTTTAGAAAAAAAAGGCATTTGGGCTTACAATAGTCTAGTTTCATAAAACCTAACGTTTATATACGTAGCAGTGATACATAATTTTTAAAAAATATATATTTGTAAACATAGCAAATATACCGGTTATCGGCCTTTTTACACAGTTATCGTCCACCAATGCACTGGTTATCGGCCACCTAATGCTCAGTAGGAAAATGAGTGTTATTCAATAGCTCATAGGGCTCATAATAGTATGAAAGTAAAACAATTTATAAATTTTAAAAAACGGTATATTTTTACTTTCTTCTGCAGCTTAAAAATACAATTGCGTAAAGTTATATGGGCATGATCGATCATTGATTCATTTTCATTCGAATGATTTCGATCATTGATCATGATTGTTTTATTTATCCTATCCTATTTAAAAAAAAACAAGCACAATTCCAATACCAAGCAGCACCATCTACCATAATGTATGTATCAATTATAACATACAACGGGTAAATAAGGCGGCGGTGTGGTGATAAAGGCTCAAGTGCTAATTTATTTGTGAATTAGTTTCGCTCGTATTTTAGAGTGCCAAATTTGATTAAAATCCATCTGGCAATTGGAAGCATAAATGTTATCAAACATAAACATACAAACAAATGTAACAGTCAGAAATAAGTTACTTTATATCATTTATCGGTCTTAATTTTCTAGGTTGGAAACAGATATTTTTTTTACCAGTATTCGGCCGCCTTTTTCAAGTCGGCCGGAAATAGGTTTTGTTTAGACTATTTATTGGCCGCCACACTTTCGGTATTTTTAAAGGTCATATCTTTGGAACTATGAGGTATACGGGCGGCCGGAATCTGGTCTCCACTTCACAAAATTATAGCTGTTCACTATTATAATAGAATCTATGTTGGTGAATATAAAGTTTCCGCAATAAAAAGAAATGACGTAAGTAAACCGGTTTTGCGACCACCCGGTCGGAAAGTAGATTTTTAACCTAAACGATAACCTATTGTCCGACCACCAAAAAAATTACAAATTATTTAAAGTTTGGTCAGTTTGGGCACTTGAATATTGAAATTAAACATGCTAAGTACCCACAAACCATTACATTCACCAATAAAACAATCGTAACATTTAAAAACTCAATTTTGAAAATCAACCCACCTGCTATTTTTTTGGCTAAATTTGCCACGCATCCACACACCAAATTTTGAAATGGCGACAGGTGGGCTCAGATCGCAAATTTCGAGGATATACCGTTGGATTATAAACCTTGAGGTTCGTCCGGGTCGAATGTCGCAAAATTGGAAAGGAGCTGTCTATACACTATTTATTATTCGAAATAATGTGCGAAGTGGCCGAAAAGGGGTAGTGGCCGGTGAACCGGTATGTTTACTACCTACTGGTCCTCAAAAATATAACGCCAGAGTCGACATGAAAAGAAAAAGACGCTGGACAGTGAAGCGTGCGTGTATGGCGTCGCGGCCCCGCGAAAAATTTAAAGTTGTGGGTCCCTCGCGGCTCGCGGGCGACTCAAGACTTTACATTTGAGAAACCCGGACTACAAATTAAAACCCCCCCCGGACGCCTTCTAAACTAGGACAAATCCGGAGAAACCCGGACGGATGGCAACCTTACTATGAACATACAGGAACAAACGGCTCCAATAATGTCCTCGCTCTATGTACCTTTCGAGTAGTAAGTAAGTAGTTAGTTATCGTTTTTTTTATGTACCTATTAGCTTATAAACAATAAATGATTTATGAGTATTATAGATTTCAGTAAACTCAGGTAGGAGACCGCAGGAGTTTTTTATACAATTTAGAGCTGATAAGTAAGTCTTTTTGATTCACGGCATGTAATAAAGCTGGCTTACGTTACTGGATGCGGAGTTAATGAGCTGATGATTCGAGCTGATTCGAGGCACGGAATGGTGTTGTGGTGATTGTTGTGTGAGAGACAGTGTTGTGCCTGTAATCACAAAATATAGATAGTAATACTCTAGCTGGCACATAGAGAGTCCCGCCAGTCCCGCTATTCCATTCCATCCAACATTTACATAACAGAAAATGCAAAAGTTCGTTCAGAATTAATTAGATGGCGAAATAAGTAGCTATGCGTTTGCTACGCAACCAAAACATTATAAAAAAGAAAAGAAAATGAGGGTTGCCCGCCACTATAATATCCTATATTATGTGTAATATTTATTGAACGAGTAGGTGATGGATGTATTTACGAACGAATATAAATGATGTCTTTTTTAGAGTTCCGTATCCTAACAAAGAACCCTTATAGTTCTGGCATGTCCGTCTGTCCGAGGCTTAGCTCAGAGACTAGAGGTACTAGAAAACTGTAATTTGGCATAGATATGTACCTTTCCTAATCGCTTTGCCTAAATCAAATAAAAGGGTAAATATTTTGTATTGAGTACAACTCTTACAAGTAGAGCAGTCGTTTTTTTCTCTTGCCTAACCAATCATGCATGCATTTGGGATGAATAATCTGTTTCTGTAACATTTATTCAGTTCTCAAAGGCCCGCCTTCACTCAACTACGCGGTATTAAGTGGATACGTGAAAAAATCACACTGTAGATAGCATTAATTCAAATTCAAAATTCAAAATTCAAAATTCTTTATTAGTATTCTTTATTAGTTTAACGAAATGATTTACTTTCTTTAAAATAATATATATACACACTATACAGGGTGTAAAAAAAAGTACGAGCCAAATTCAAGGGGGTGGTTCTCAATCGAGTTTAGAACACGGGAAAAATATAAAAAACAATTATTTTTTTAAAGAAAATAATTAAAAAATAATTAACGATTATTTTAATTACTACAAAAAAGTCCTCTAAAGGGATGTACCCCTGATAAATAGTGTATTTTTAAATTATTATTAAAAAATACTATATGTATGTATGATGATTGTCAATCCAACCAAACTAGCAGCCGCGCGCTCTATCTTACGCAAGGCTACGTCACACAGTTCACTATCATTACTTCATTTTTGTAGGTAAGTTATGTTTACGGCTTGAACTGGACTCCAATTTTCCCTTTGTTCTTCACGGGCCCAGGACCATCAAAAAACACAAAAATGTAATTGGACCAGTGAAAATTTAGCATGTAGGGTACCTTGGCGTACTTAAAAAAATGGAATCAACTACTTACAATAATTCACGATAGCAAATAATCAACTGTCTGGTAATAACTTACACTGGGCGCATGATTTTAACCGAAGTCATGCCAATTTTGTATTGCTCTGAACACAGTTGATCGGCTAGGCTGTGGCGGCACACACCGCCTCCTTTACTATTTTTAGAATACCAACGCACTGTTTCACGCACACTCATGTCACTCTGACCATCTAATGGTAGGTACCCAATATCTGAGAACCTGCGTCTACGATCCATTGCTCACGCGCACGCATCCCCGAGACAACCGTAAACAAATAATGCACTTGACCTACTGACCAATATTACTATGAACACTCGTTATTTGAAAATACACGTTATCAATGTGCGAAAGTGACAACTAGTGAGGCGGCTACCTGAGTTCAAAAGAGACAAAAGTTCTTTTGTTTGGTACCGGGCGGCTTGCATTGCGCTAGCCATCTGTTTGTTTAGCTTTTTTATGAATGAATGACGAGCGCGCAATCTAAGATGTTTTTCAGTATGATTTTGTACAGTGCTGCTTGATTTAATATTAATCAATTATTATTGTTGTAAATAGCAGGATCATTATTTTATAGGACGCCCGTTAGGATGGGTGGACCGATAACTGTTCTGTATAACAATTAAATGCAAATAAAAATTGTATGTAGCAAAAAAAAAGATTTTTTAAATATTTTTTCTGTATTCTAGACTCGACTCTTAACCCCCCCTTTGATTTGGCTCGTACTTTTTTTTACACCCTGTATTTAATCTCATCGTTGTACACTGAGATCTTTATAAATCAAACAGTTCATTATTTTAATCACTGATATTATTTTAAAAGTTATCAAAAGATTGTTTTCATTCTTCGACAAACAAGTAAAGAAAAACGAACTTTACAAAAAAGACTATTGTATTGTTGTATTTGTTGGTATTTGTGTATGAATAATACTTCTATCGCCTGGTAACCCTCCATATGTCAGTTGAGCTGAGTTGATTATCGAGCAGCAATGGTGGTATTATGACCTCAAGGGTTTGATACAAAATCAGTGCATTAATTATTGTGTTGTTTTGCTTCAAAATCTACCGAATTACAGTGCTAAATGAAACATTTTCATGAGAAACTGATGTTACGCCATAAGCTGTTTTAAGTTGCTGGGATATAAAGGGATTTCCAACGTATGTTTTTGTAAGTGCAAAATCTTTGTTGTTGAAATGTCTTCAAACGCAAAAAACAACACGTTCTACTTTGATGATTATTTGTGGTATTATTATATACAGATGTTGATATGTATAAACTAGTGTTCATATTCTAGTAAACGACCTTTGGAAAATGTGAAATTGCTAGAAAATATTATGGATTGTTTATATTTTGAGAATGATGAGTTCTGAGTTATAATATTTTGAAAAAACAAATTCTACTGAATTTCTTTCTACCATGATTATGGTGATGATGTTATAGCAATAATTTATTATTATTTTGCTTGTAAAACAGATTTTAGTAAATGCACTATTTATTATAAACTACTGTATGGGCTATGTATGTTCATGATATTATATTAATTAAGGTTGAGTACCCACAGTCAAGTATGTCTTAAAAGCTTCATAGTGCTTAATTTTATGCATAATAACAACAACAACATGTTGAGTGAAATCTCTTGGATGACTTTGCAGTTATTTAAAGTATTTTTTTTGTTGTAGCCTCCATGGAGATCACTACCAGATATACAAGCGGTAGCAAAGGACTACACTAGTTTTAAATGTTAAACTGACACCAGAAAATCTACCACGATGTTGTACATATTCCATGTAGACGCTGGGCAGATGGCCACCTATGATATGAATCTTACACTACAAAGGTAAGACAACTAGAGATGCGCCGAGTAGCACTTTTGCCGAGTACCGAGTACCAAGTATTACTTGGTTCATTTTTTTTCCAACCGAGTACTCGGCCGAGTAACTCGGTTCAATCAAATTCCTGTTTCGGGTGTGTAAACAAGTACAAACCAAGTTCGCGCAGAATAAGCTTTCATCAAGCCACTAGAGCGCGATGATCCTAAAAGCCCCATCACTTTTTTTTGTATTATAATCCACAGCATCATAATAACATAACAAGATTCCTTTCGAGTGGTGGGCAGGGCCCAAACAAGGTATTCAGAACTGGCACGCTTAGCAAGAGTGTTTCTATGAGCACTTGCAAGCACCATTCACAGCAACTGATTATTTTCGGAGGCTGGTAAAGTCTACGAAGAAAAAAGGAATTGTCTGTTACTAGAAAGTGCTGAGAGCTTTGCATCAATATAAATTTTCATATATTATTATTTTTATTAACGTTTTCCTCATTTTGTCTCTACTAATTCATTATCATAATTGAGGTTGTGAAAGATTTCCCCACTTGTTTAGATGATATCTACCTAAATATATTGCTTTACTTAAACCGAGTATACTCGGCATTAAAACCGAGTTACTCGGCCGAGTACGAGTATCAAAAAACCTGCCGAGTATGCCGAGTACCGAGTATTAACCGAGTACTCGGCCCATCTCTAAAGACAACTAAAAGGACAGAGTAATTTTGAAGTGTATAAAAGTTCTCTATTTATAATTTTTGGTTCAGTTGCGTTTATGGCCTGCAGTAAATTATTTTACCCATCTCATGCACCATGCTGTTATGTTAGAAATATGATTTTTCTCATAAAAATTACAAGGTACAATTTATTATACAATAATTTGTCACATTTCACTGATAAAACTAATGAACTGAATTCTTTTAAGTGTGGCAAGTCTAAAAGCGGCAATAGAAAAGAGGACAAAGATTTCAGCAAATCTGTTGGTTCTGTTAGTAAGTGGCGGTGAAGTCCTACAGTCTGACCATATGGTGTCTTCATACAGTGCCGGCACCGACACCAATCCCATCTACATGTTTAGCAAGCCTTCCATCAAAGAAAGTCACCTCAAACAGTCAAGTGAGTAAATAATAATATTTTCCATGTGTTTTTATATTAGGAGACCTATTTTATGAGTCATTCATAAGATTTAGTTTTCATACACAACAATTGTAAGTTCTCCTTGCCAACATCCTGCTGTTATAACAAAATTCAATGTAGAGTGCCTATACCATTGTGGTACTTATTACTTATTGTGATCCACAATGGGGTTGAAAACAACATTACCAAGAATCTTATATTTTGAGTAGTGGGATCGATCATTATGTTTTTTTACAGTATGCAGCGACTTAAGTCCCATACCAGAGTTAGAGCCAGAGTTCCGTGGAGACGGACGCACAACATACGAGGGCAAATCGATAGCGGACCTGGCATCGTTGGTTGAGAACTGCCGCTCAAAAGGGCCGACCGTCCACACCGTGATGGCGTGTACGCAACTTGCGGAGCAGTTCAGTGACCTCGCACACGAAGTTTCTAGAAGCTGCGAGAATCTGGTGCACGAGCAACATTTGCAACACCAGGTATGGTAGATTATATGGTGATAACACACATCACGTGAGCCTGTTATTTCCTACTTAATTTTTATTCGGGTTATATCAACTACATTCAGAAACTATCCATCTACTATAGCCAGACATTTAGATCCCATTGTCAAACCACCCATAGTAATTGACATGCAGCTAAGGATGGATAGTGAATGAATGATATCCCCTTCCCTTCTCGAATTTGAATACAAAAAATTTGTAAAATTATTACATATTTGTACTGTAAATAAAAGTGAACTCCCCAACAATAATTTCGTCTGCTCCTCCATTAGATAAACAAATGAATCAACTAATTGTCCATGCGTTTCGCGGGTGATCTCCTGCGCACAAATACGAATTTATTTGGTTCACTGACACATTATTAGCGTAAACGATGGACCTATTAATTAGTGAACTGATTGATAAGCAGCCCGCTTGCACCGGCCGGAATAACCGTGTTATTACCGTTTCATGGTCGCGCGATCTCGACATTTAGTAATAGTTTTTTTTCTGAGAAAGATAACACAAATCTCTCTCTACAACATCAATCTTATTGTATAAAATTCTCGTGTATTGTATAAAATGTTCGTTCCCGTACTCCTCTAAAACGGCTTGACTGATTCTCATGAAATTTTGTGAGCGAGCATATTGAGTAGGTCTGAGAATCGGCCAACATTAGCCCATATACGGATCCGGGGCTGGGGTGGGACGTGGCTGGGGGTGAAACAAAGTCGCTGGATCCGCTAGTATTATAAGAAATCCCAAAAAAATATAATCTTATAAGGAAGTATAATATCTGTTACGTTTTATGATAACTTTATCTTACAATAAATTGACGCAATGTTACAAACACATCGATATAACTTTCCAGATTTTGAACTGTCCTCCTTATTTACAACTTTTTTATGTATATCTGCACTTCGTTTTTGCTAAGTTAAATAAGTTCATTATAATAGTTTTTAAGCTTATCTGTGTTTAACAAATTATTATTTAAGAGAGATAAAATATAAAATGTGTCTAAGATAATGTTTCGCACTATCTCGGCCAGACAAAAGGCAGACACTGTTTATTGCGCATCATTACTTATTGTGATATTTCTATTACTGAATTTTTGTTGCAGTCATCTCATTCTAAGATTTATAGCTTAAATTATTAGCAATTGATTTAATTTTGAAATATTGGAGGAAGTAGTAATTTAGGAAGAATATAGAGTGTGTTTACACTCGCAAAATAAGGTAATCTGTATAAATCGCATCCGTGAAAGCGACAATGTATTTTTAAACTACGATTACTGAACTCGCCAATTTTACTCTACGTAGCGTGCGTTTAGATAAGTTTGCTTCTGAATAAATGTCACTAGATCGCGTTAAGTCCGATCACGTAGGTGCAATTGCGTGTGGTGACGTGACCGTGCGACATGCGACCCATATATTAGTAGAGTACTCGGTTTGATTATGTGCAGCCAGGGTATAGACATAACAGTGCTAATATTGCACCAATTACTTACTCAAAAAGTTATGGACAATAGGCTAGTTTTCACTAAGAACAAATCACAATGTTGGTAGTTTCTAGTGATTAATTATGGTTTGAAGATATCATGAAACGAATTAATTTATGAATTAAAATTAGGATTAATAATACTTTAAATAATTTATTTAGTTCAAAACGCACATTTGGTCACCTGAGACCTGAACGCAAACGCCTGTCAGAGGATGTGACGTCATGCCTTGTGCGATGCCGGTTTTTTTGCTATTATTGACAACTTTTCAAAGAATTTTGCTGTCCAAAAGACTTTCGAACTTCCGCTGTGACGTCATTAAGTACGCGCCATGACAGTTCGAGCGTTTTTGAGACCCATTCAAATTATTATTTTTTAAATCATTATTAAATCATGTAAATGTTGAATATTTTAAAAAATTATCAAAGTATTTCATCAATATATTTACTAAGGTAAGATATTATCTAGTTTTTGAAATTAAGTCACCTAGCCTATTCTAATCCGGTTATGGACAAGGAAACACTTTAATGCTTACTTTTTTGAGAGCTACGTTGCTGGTGTCAGGGCGTAAGAGCTGTTACAACCGTTTGTCACATTACAGCTTATAGAAGCCACGATCTTAGCAAGTTTATTTCTTAAACAATTTTAAGGTTGTAGAGGTAGTTTAGATGAGCCCCATACCAAAACTTTAGTTTTAGTTGCTATTCAAATTCTGTGCTATTTTTTGGTTCTAATATGACTTTTCTTTCACAGGGCTGGGCAGCGGTCGTGGCCAATTTAGAAGACATATTCAATGAGTTCTGTGAGAGGTCGAGAAATTTCAAAGAATCGTTCAGAAAGCACCGGCTAAAAAGAGACGAGTACCACGAAAAACTAAATGCGTAAGTTAGTTACTTCAGTTTATGTGAAACTTATATTTATGATTTTTCTATAATCGAATTAGCCTCGTTGGTGTAGTAATCAGTTCGCTGGTTGTTACCCAATATAGCCTTAGGTTCAAATGCCGGGTCGGGTCGAAATTGTTATTTTAGGACTTGAAATTACTAAAAAACAGCTTGGAATCGGGAAGTTAGTGGTGATGACACCCTCTTGTCTCGGAAAGCTGTTGGTCCTGCATCTGATCTCTCACCGGTCATGTCTGATTGCCGTCCACCGAATTGATGAGAGTGTATTGCACACACCTGGGCTTTAATATCTCCTGCGTAGCTGGCCTATCACTGTTGTGAATGAGGTTGCCGCCGTTACCGAAAATCGCTAAGAGAATATTATTGATTGTTCATTACAATAATTAGATTGAAACCTGTGTTGCCATCCTAATCTTGCGGCGCGCGCTCCTACGCACATCATTTTGAGTACTTACCTATTTTTTGCTTGTATGAGAACCCCGTAAAGTAGTTGCTTCCGAGACGTTGTTCCCCTGACACTGAACTGACCTACCAGGGCTCAATTTTCGCGTGTGCTTTCCCTTAAACTTATCTGAAGACCTGTGTGACTGTGCCTGTGTCCTCGGTGATCACCTGCAACCTGGAAACCATTTACTGGCGGATAATAGGTCAGTCCTGACAGACAAAACCTCCCTTATATTTTTTGCCTACCACGTTGAATCCACTGCCGATCTCGAACATCTTTTGGTAGCAGAGCGTAGTTTATTTTGGACCTTTGCCTAAATAATTATTTTAAAATTAACGTAATTAATTAGCTTCCACCCTTTACATAAAACGTCTCATTCTATCTTAGTAATTATTGTGAAATCTGCATTCCCCCTTTGCACGCGGTAGCCATCTTAGTTCCATTCATTTCTAGTAGTTACATAATGACGATAAATAAATAAATATCCAAATTCATCATTGTGTTACAGGGTGCGCGAGCGCATTTTAATTACTTGCATTCCTGCCTATTGTTGTGCTATTGATAACGTTCGCCGTCCCTCCGCCACGTGTGTGTTTATACGAGCTATTTACGAGTTATGATTATTCCTTACCTATTTTATTCATTACACCTTCACCGAGCCGTCCTGCATTCCTTTGCCTTTTGATAATTACGTGTTGATAAATTACCATTGATTTAGTGTAAGTAAGTACATATACCTACTTCAAACATGCCTGATTCTGAATCGAGTAACGAGACCGTGAGGGCCCTACTTTACACGGACACGGCTGAATACCATGAGGCTATAGGTGAAATTCGTTATGTGAGTGATTGGGTTGATGATTCCCATCGCGTCCTTGAGACCCTCTCCGTTAATCGCATGCGTGCGCGCCTTTCTGACCTCCCAATTATGTGTGATAAGTTTAGAGCTGCCTGTTCTAAGTTGTTAGGAAACCTTGACCCTGCTATTTATGAACAAGAATATGTTCAAATTAAAACCGAGATGCGCGTTTTGAGGGACAAGGTAGATGACCTTAAAATAAGATTGGAGGAAATAAAACCCCACCAGTTCGAGTCTCCCCGTACTAGTACCCCCTTGAAGGAAAATAATTCCATGATTGTTGACACCACGGCTAGTAAATTACCTGACCTACCTATACCTAGATTTGACGGCCGTCCCGACGGATGGATTAGTTTTATAGACCAGTTTGATAGTGTGGTCGACAATCAGCCGACTTTGACCCCTACCTTAAAGCTTCATTACCTAGTCGGTGCCTTGTCTGATGCACCCCGTAGGTTGATTCAGCACCTTAAGATTGAAGCGGGTAATTATACTGTGGCTCGTGACCTTCTCAAGCGTAGGTATCACAGCCTTCGCGTCCTGGCAGATACGCATATCGCGCAGATAATGATGCTACCTAATATTTCACCTAAGTTGTCCGGCTTACGTGTATCGTTTCTTAACCCTCTTCTCTCAACTTACCGTTGTTTAGAACGATTAGACCTGCCTGTTAATCATTGGTCATATTTACTGGTACACCTATGCCTTGCGAAGCTGCCTTCTGAATTAAAATCCCGTTTTGAGCGTCGTTTTGGTGATGACCCTAATAAACTTCCAACCTTTGATCAACTTATTACCTTCTTAGAGGATGAATGTAGGCATCACGACAATGTAGGTAGTGCTTCGGTCGTCGACACTACTGCCTCACTTAGTACGAGCTCCACTCGATTCCCGAAATCTAACGCGCGGTCTCCGCCTCCTACGAAGACATTTGTTACGTTTGCACCCACACCGAAGTGTCACGTTTGTAATAGTACGTCGCATTACGTACGCGAATGCCCCGAGTTTGTTCGCCTTCCTACACGTCAACGTGTCAATGTAGTTAAAGAGGCCCGTTTGTGTTATCGATGCCTAGATAAACACTCCATCTCTCAATGCAAGCGAGATTATCGCTGCAATACCTGCCGTCGTTCTAGTCATCATACGTTGCTGTGTTATGCCGATGACGCCCCCGTGAAGCATCAGCATGAACGCTCCTACCGCGACGTCGCAGCCTTACCTTCAAACTCGCCGAGGACGTCCCCACCGCGTGACCTGACGGAACGTACTTTCCCACGCACTAGAGCCTATAACAGCTTTTCACCTCGTAATTCCTACAGAGCTTCACCCCCGCGTTCGGGCGGGCGATTTTCGCCTGTACCCAATAGTGATCGTGTTTATCACGCTCCTCCTCCAAGATCTCAGGATGAACGTGCCTTCCATTCAAAACCAAACGACTCTTCACAATTCTGACTAGATAGCCCTCCTGTACCTACCCTTACTTCAGTATCACGCAATTCTCTTGTTCTTTTACCTACGGCCTTAATTCACGTTAAAACTTCGTCTGGATATTACGCAGAAGCCCGTGCCTTATTAGATACCGGCGCCCAAGGCTGCCTCCTTACTACAGAGTTTGTTACGGACCAAATGAACTTACCTATCACTCCTTCACATGTGCCCGTTCGTGGAATAGGTAATATACAGTCAGTCCATTCCCATGGAACTGTATCCCTTTCTTTTAAACCTGTCAATTCTACCCTACCTGTGATATCGACTACCGCCATAGTTGTCGACGTGATTGCTGCTCCCGGAAGTAGATGTACCTAAAAGTGTTGTTACCCCTACCAAGCATCTACCACTTGCTGACCCCCTGTTCCATAAACCTGGTCCTATAAGTGTACTACTTGGAGCTGACATCATTGGCCGCCTGTTGAAGCCTGAGTTGTTTGTTTTACCTGATGGCCTTACTGCCATATTGACAATCTTTGGGTTCGTCTTGTCAGGCCCTGTTCATGGACGTCTTTCTGAAATGGAACCTCCTATGACTGGAGTCTCATTGTCCCAAATAGTGGAGAGGTTCTGGAAGATTGAAGAGGCCCCCCAGCTGTCTAATTCAAACCCTTTGGACTTAGAATGTGAGACATTCTTCAAAGCAACCACCACTCGTGAGAATGATGGACGTTTTATGATTAGGCTCCCTTTTTTACAAGATCGTCCACTCCTCGGTGATTCTAAGGCCAATGCCGTTAAGCGATTTGGAAGCCTTGAAAGGCGTTTGCAAGGTAATCCTCATTTTCGTGAAAAATACATATCCTTTATGCGTGAATATATTGAGTTGAATCACATGTCCCTTTCGTCATATGATCACACCCGTGAACATTATTTCATTCCCCACCATGGAGTTTTTAAGAGCGCTGGTGGCAAAATACGAGTTGTTTTCGATGGGAGTAGCCCGACATCCAATAAAGTGTCCTTAAATCAATGTTTACACACTGGCCCTAAACTTCAGCGAGATATCTCCCATATCCTTACGAATTTCCGTATGCACGAAGTAGTGTTTGTTGCCGACATTCGTATGATGTTCCGCATGACCTGGGTACACCCCGAGGATAGAAGGTACCAACTGGTACTTTGGCGCGAGGACCCTTCTCATCCTCTCCTCACATACGAGCTTAACACCAATACGTATGGCCTTCGCTCTAGTCCTTATATTTCGATTCGCGTCCTTCTTGAACTCGCAGAACAAGAGCGGTTGAACTTTCCCCGAGCTGCTGAAGTTATTGAAAGGGATATTTACGTTGATGACTGTCTTAGTGGAGCAGCGTGTATTTCTTCTGCACGGGCCTTAAAATCAGAGCTTGAAGGGATCATGGCCGCTGGTGGGTATGAGCTTCGTAAGTGGATATCTAATAGACCCGAACTCTTGGATGATATGCCCCTAGACCATTTACAACTTCCTCACTCAATCGTAGATCAGGGTAATCCGCAGACTATCGCAGTGTTAGGTGTTCAGTACAACCCTGTGAGCGACTCATTTACCTATAAATGTTCCTATGATGCCTGTGATACAGTGATTACAAAGAGAAAGGTATTATCTGTGATTGCCCGAATTTATGATCCCTGTGGCTGGATATCTCCAGTCGTGTTTAAGGCCAAAGAGTTTATCCAACGTTTGTGGCTATCTGGCCTTTCCTGGGATGATCCCCTTACGGAGCCCCTCGCTTTAGAGTGGGCTACCTTTATTCAAGATATGACTAAAGTGAGCGAAGTGGCTATTCCTCGTCATATACTTTCTAGCGGTTCCTCCTCCTTATCACTACATGGTTTTTGCGATGCCTCCGAGTTAGGTTATGCTGCGGCCGTTTATTTACGCGCAGAGCATACGTCTGGTAATTGCTCCGTCCATCTTGTTATGGCCAAGTCAAAGGTTGCACCCGTTAGGACCCGTTTAACAATTCCCAAGTTGGAATTGTTAGGAGCCACCCTCCTCTCTAAATTATTACATCACGTCGCTCTTTGTCTGCAAAGGACGTCTGTGTTGACTTCAATCCATAGTTGGACGGATAGCAAAATTGTTTTGTGTTGGTTGAAAACACCTCCCCACCTTCTTCAGACTTTTGAGGCAAATCGTGTTTCCCAAATTATTAATTCTCCAACATCTAGTCATTGGAGACATATTCCTGGCTATATGAACCCTAGCGATTGTGCATCAAGAGGCATGCCCGTCTCTAAATTGGTAGACCACACTCTTTGGTTTTCTCCTTCGTGGTTGACCGAGTCTCCTAATCAGTGGCCCGTGACTGCGGAACCTACCTCGAATAATGACCTCCCGGGACTACGTTGTTTAGTAGTGTCTGCTGAAGTTTCTCCTCCGGACCCTTCCTTTTTATTAGAGCGGTATAGCTCCTTGAACAAGTTGATAAATGTAACTTGTTACCTAAGGCGGTTTTTATACCCTAAAACTTACTCCTCATTCCTGAGTACTGAAGAGCGTAGAGAATCTCTTATATATTTAGTGAAAATTGTTCAATTTACCTGCTTCAGTGATGAACTAGACCGTTTGAAGAGGGGTGATACAATCACCAACTCCCTCAGGAAATTAAGCCTGTTTTTAGATGACAGAGGCCTAATACGAGTGGGTGGCCGTTTACGGCACTCTGACCTTCCTTATGACGCTCGACACCCCCTGCTTCTGCCTAGAAATGGTAATTTCGTGAATATTTTAATCTCCCATTACCATCGTGAAAATGCTCACGCAGGTGCGAATGCCCTTCTGGCTATTCTAAACAGAGAATTCTGGATCCTGTCTGCCCGCCGCGCTATTCAACATGTGATTTTTAAATGCCTTTCTTGTCATCGACTTAAAACGGCTGTCTCCCAGCCTCCTATGGGTGACCTTCCTAAGGACCGTGTCACCGCGGCTAGGCCATTTGATGGTGTAGGCACTGACTTCGCGGGCCCCTTCTACACCAAAGTTCAGGCCTATAGAAATAAAAGGTTGGTTAAGAGTTACCTTTGTGTATTTGTTTGCCTCTCCACCAAGGCAGTCCACCTTGAGGTCGTGTCGGACCTAAGTACCGAAGCCTTTGTTGCCGCCTTTTCCCGATTTGTTTCACGTCGTGGTTTACCTCGCCTTATCCGCTCGGACTGTGGCCGAAATTATATCGGTGCACGTAATTACTTACAGGAGTTAGAGTCCTTCTTGTCTCAAAATCAAGCTACTATTGGTTTCGAGCTTTCCAAGCGCAATATTAACTGGGTTTTCGATCCCCCTGTCTGCCCCCACTGGGGGGGTCTTTTCGAAGCTGCTGTGAAATCGGCAAAATCCCACCTCAAACGCGTGATAGGAGAAACCCCTCTTACCTTTGAGGAATTAACAACTGTTTTTACCAAAATAGAAGCAGTTTTAAACTCGCGGCCTCTGTGTCCACTTTCTCCAGATCCTAACGACGTCGAAGTATTAACGCCCGGACATTTTTTGATAAGTCAGCCTTTAACCGCTTTACCTGAGTACCCTTATGAGAATGTTAAGCTTCATCGCCTCACACGGTTTCAGCTGATCCAACAACTTACGCAGCACTTTTGGTCTCGTTGGCATTTAGAGTACTTAAATACCTTACAGGCAAGGAATAAATGGACATCTCCTTGTAATCCTCCCCAAGTTGGCGAACTAGTTCTAATAAAGGACGACAACCTCCCACCTTTGCAATGGCGCCGTGGTCGCATTGCTCATTTATACCCTGGACAAGACAAAGTTGTTCGCGTCGTTGATGTGAAAACTCCCACAGGTATCCTTAAGAGATCTGTGACGAAGCTGGTTCGTCTTCCAGTTTAGTATATAACTTTTCCTTTTACCCTTCCTTTCTCTCTCGTAAACACTTAACGTGTTTAGGGCGGGCGATAAATGATCAAAAGATGTTCGAGATCGGCAGTGGATTCAACGTGGTAGGCAAAAAATATAAGGGAGGTTTTGTCTGTCAGGACTCACCTATTATCCGCCAGTAAATGGTTTCCAGGTTGCAGGTGATCACCGAGGACACAGGCACAGTCGCACAGGTCTTCAGATAAGTTTAAGGGAAAGCACACGCGAAAATTGAGCCCTGGTAGGTCAGTTCAGTGTCAGGGGAACAACGTCTCGGAAGCAACTACTTTACGGGGTTCTCATACAAGCAAAAAATAGGTAAGTACTCAAAATGATGTGCGTAGGAGCGCGCGCCGCAAGATTAGGATGGCAACACAGGTTTCAATCTAATTATTGTAATGAACATTGATAGAATTACTATTAGCTACCTGCTATGGTTAGAGCATAAACAACAAACAATTACTTTCAAGTAGTGATGTTTATATAATTATTATGTTGCTTACGAATTCATGGTCAGTCCAACAATTACAAAATTACAATAGAAGTATAGGTAACGTGAAGTTAACCTTATCTCTTCACTCTATAACTCGAATAGTTTGCGCTTGGACTTCCGCTAACGCCGCAAAAGTATATCAATCAACCCACCTAGAACTGTCATATTAATACAATTAAATTTCAACCTTACATAGATGAGCTTACAGTTCAATATGTTTTAAAGTATTTTGACAGATTTAGATAGGTTGTACCGTACGTTTATGATCACCTCCAAATAAGCAGTGTGTAGTTTTTCTAGCCGGCCTTACTCGGCTATAGATTTGCGGAAATTCTTGCAGCCTTGGATGCGAATCCAATATTGCTCACTACGAATCTAATTATAATAGTACTCAAAGTGATTGAAGATAAATCTATTTTAAAGTATAACTTAATTTAATTGTTCTATAAGTTAGTAGTTATTTATATGTACAACTAGCGGCACCCCGGGACTCTCTCCGCGCGTTTTGAGTTTGCTCTCTCCCCTCCCGACGATGCAGCGTGATTTTTTATAGCCTTTACTAAGGCTATAGGCTTTCCCCAATAAATAAGCTATCCAACAAAAAAATATATTTTTTAAATCGGCCCGGTAGTTTCTTAGATTAGCGCGTTCAAACAAAGAAACTAACTCTACAGCTTTATAATATAAGTAAAGATTATTGCTATTCTGTACTAAACTTGACCTGCTAACCTACAGCAACCTATTGGTTAGTAAAACTACAAATTATCATACGTTTAAACAATGACTACAATTTGATAGTGAAGTGGCCAAACGAGCGCGGAAATTGACCGTGTTACGTCAGGAACATTTTAATAACTAAACGCTCTCAATCGATGGACAATGGTAACTGGGCGTCTACTCCCTAAGCCCGTAGTTACGGCCGTATTTACGAATGAAGGTGTTTTCTTTAGCCATGCTTTGCCAAATATAATTGTAATCTATTATTAGACAAATAATCAACACCCATTTGGTCCCAAAATCTTATTTTTAGTTTTAGATACTAATCAGATTAGAGAAATAAGTATGATAGTCAAATAAAACACCTTCGCCCGTACGGCCGTTATTACGGGCTTAGGGAGTAGACGCCCTGTGACGTTGACGTGTATGTACGATTTTATACTGTGCATTAGATCTAGAATGATACATGTATTGCACCTGACATTGTATCCATGCACTGTTTAGTCTGATTTTAGATATGGTGCATCTATTTTTATAGCGGTTATAGTACAAAGTGAGATGAATCGAACGCTTTCTGTTTCCGCTATGAATACGACGTGCTAATGTGTCCATCGCTTCCGCGGGCTCTATTTTTAGTCCACATAAACGCCGCTTGACTGAATACGTTAAATATTATTATAGCGGTCATCGCAACTCATTATTTACCATATCTTTCTGTCAACTTATTTATGAAAATGTAACACGCTCTCAACGTGTGCTACTGTTATTCAAAAACAAATAAAGCCTAGGCATTGACTCATTATTACCTTATTTGTATTGAGTTTAATCATTTAGAGACCTTGTCCAATTGTGTTTATTTCGTTGATAACTGTTCCTGGGTAGTAAGAAAGAAAACAAAATGATATTGGTTCTAATAATAATACTAGTGATACAAAATGATAATATGATAATATTGTTTTAATTTGATAAGTAATCTATTTTAAACCTATTATTTGATAATCAAACAAACCAGAATCAATTAAAAAATGTTCATCGTCATAGGTTTTACACAAGAATTTCCTGAGAGACCTAGCTTTCTAGTTAATAGAGTTGCATTGTGGCACTATACAAGATTTTTCGAGATGTTTGTACATTGAGAAACATGTCCTCAGAGTAATCGGATTTTATGCCTATTGATGTTATATTCAGCTGAAAATTTGTATACATAAAATAAAGTCTTATCAGCTACTCCACTTATAACTGTAGATTCCTTTTGGCCACGAATAACAGAATACTATAAAATGAAACGATGTTCGCTGGGACCACTAGTTTAATACCTATCAATGTACGCCCGGGGAAGACAGGGGTGCAGATAAACAAGTTTAAGTCTCTTACGGTTTATTTAACCCATGTCTTCTTCCTCTTCGTAGCAACTGTCCCGTCTGATGACAGAGTCTGCTTTCCGACTATACTTATCCTCCATTTTGCCCTATCCTGGACGTCGTTCTCGGTTAAGTCACAGCTTTCTAGGTCTTTCTTAATAACACTCAACCATCGCAGTTTAGGTCCTCCTCTTCGCCTTTGACCCGGTAGGTTTTGGTTGAGTACTACATTGCTGATGTAGTCAGATATGGTCTCCTTTTCACGTGTCCAAACCATCGCAGCCGGCTTTCTTGTAGTTTATCGGCGACGTCGCGCACGCCGAGGCTACCGCGCACGTACTCGTTGCGGATCTAGTCGAGCCTCGTCACTCCCGCACTTCCACCCCCGACTTAACCGATTTAACCAATGTCTTCGCATAAAAATATACTTAGCTTTAGCACACGTCTATATCCTTTGTATAGAACTACAATGACTCTCACTCTCCTCACATGACAGCCATAACGTCAACTCACGCATTCCTCGTTTATATTGAAATAAAATAATAATAAATATGCGCCAGTTAACACACCAATTGTCTGGTGTCGTGGTAAGGAATTGTCTTCCTTGTGTTACGAAGTACCAGACAACGATTATGACGGGGCGTCTCCCATAAATACTTATATACATATAATATCCATGACTTAGGTACAAATGTTCGTGCTCATCACACAAACATTTGCCCCTTGCGGGATTCGAACCCGTGACGGCCGGCGTAATAGTCAGGAGCGCTAACCAATACACCAAACGCGTCGTCGAAATGTTCTTCTTCTTTCTCACTCTCTCTAGTCTTTCATGTCTTACTCCGTACGTTCCGTTTCACGTCCATATCCCACATAAACGTCTCTGGCCGGCCAAAAACGTGGGAATATTGGTATTTCTCTTAATCATACTCATTACCTATTTTTCCAGGCTCAATGAAGTGTTAGAATCACTAGGCAAGATCCCTATACTGCCAGCCTTGCAGTTGAACGCCGAGGCGCACAGGTTTTCAGCGTTCGACGTGTTTGAAGAGACTGATTTCGAAGGGCAGCCGTATAGAGTCAGCCATCCGTTAGACAACAGTTCCGAGACCAAAACCTGCCAGGATTTTGGTGTGGAGGCACTTAAACTTTCTGAGGAAGAAGGTAAATATCATCATCAAATTTAAGAGCTATTTTCTTGCTTGGCGGTGGAGTATTTTTCCATTAAGCTTCAAATTAGAGAAGATTGTATTTAAGAACCGGGGGTGTCCCGCCTCAATATCCAGTCAAGAGCCTTTCTTGATACACTTCATATCTACTGCATATGATTATATATTACTATGCTATTCATAAACATAAGGTGAAATTCCTGTTAATATAAATTGCACTTGTAAAAAGCCAACTGTGAACCTGTGACAGACGACTGGTATAGGCATACGCCCGGATAGCGTAAGACACGGTGTTCATTTCCTCGTCTTTCACAGGTTCACAGTTGGCTTTTTACAAGCAATTTATATTATTAAGCTTGTATGGTGACAAAACGCTATAAAAACAAAAATAAATCTATGAAATTCCTATATTAAAATAAGTGAAAGAATCCAGTAAAATCCATCCATTCCATATTGAAAAAAATAAAATAAAAAGGATTTCAAGCAAATCTTAATCAGTTGACAGTTTTCAAAACTCATATAATATCTTCGCTCTGCAACCTTTTTATTTTTTATATTGTTTAACGCCAACTATGGTTAAAACTAGTTTTAATAAATACCTGGCTAGGCACATGTCATGTACCCTCAGTTCAATGTAACTTTGATATATTTTTTACAATCCTAGTTTGTGATGTTTAAACTCGCATCTTGACCTGACTATGACGTGTATGTACAAGTTATTGTTATGTTTTTTGTAAGAATAAAAAAGTAGTAAGCAATGTTTTAATAGGAAATTACTTTCTTTATGTACCAACATACATTTGTTGGCCTTATGATCTTTTGCTTTATAACGCGCGCTGTAAGTTTAATCTTACGACCTAATTAGGAGAAATCAGAATTTAACTTTATTTTAGGCCATTGTAATTTTTTTTTTAAATTATATTTTTTATTCTCTCGTCTTTTTTGAACTGTGTCAATGTAGTATTTTTTTTGTTTGTTACAAACAAATGTATGTGTAATATTGTGTACGTATGTTTGTGATGACATGTCTCTCCAATAAATACTTTTTCTTCTGAAAGTAAAAGTTGATCATATACTCTTTTATTGAGTTCATAATCTGCAAGCTGGAACTATTAAGATCGATTAAAATGGTTGGGTATGTTATCTGCGTAGGGCGTATAGTTTTCTCCTACAACAACTTTTGTAAAAATAACCCATTATTTTCAGTGTTCGAAAACAAAGATGGCGCGTCAAATAAAGATGTGGTACACTCATCAGAGTCAGAACCGCACATCGAAGAATCAGACGAAGGGGTTATATTCAGGGCGCAATCCTACGAAAATGACGACCCTACGTTACTTCACTGGATCCTTGCCCAGGGTAACAAAGCTTCCCTACAAGATATCCTGGACTACTGCCAGAAAGGACTAGCCCTAGTAAGTATAGCCGCGTTCGAATAAACAAACATTATCAGAAAAGGCATAAATCGTTATCAAACTGTGTTATAAGGTTAGATTCGCATTGGTAATTCGATTCTGTTTTGTTCCTATGTTAGTTTATGTACTTTCTACGGTAACATTCCTGTGATTGCTAGCTAGTATTAATTAATGCGTCGCATTTGATTATTAATTAAGAGCAAAACACAAGTAGCGTGTAGGTGTGCACTTCACAATGTGTTGTTATTAAAAAAAAACAGCTATAAAACTTGCCAAAATGGATATGATGACTTTGTTTATCTCTTCCTTCAAAAACAGCCACCTTATTTTTGTAGTATTTACTTAATCAAAGCTGAGAATCCGTTTGATCTTGCCATTGTGGAATTCTAAACTGTCTACGAATTAGTCAACGAACCCGACACTCAAGAGATTTTTGATTGAACTTATAAAAGCTACCGTATAGTTGTTTAGTTGTTTTAGGTATTATTTACATATAACGTAGTCTGGTTATCTTTCTAATAGTCTAGTATAATCGCAAATAGTATACCTATAACAGTAACCTATAAAAAGGCGCTAGCCTCAAGATTGCCGCGCCCTTTGGCGTACTTCACGATTTAAATACTAGTGTGCAATAATAAAGTACTTTACACAATAATACACACATTACGTACACAATAATAAAAGGTAATAGTAACAAACAAAAGAAAAGAATGGCAATTACTCCACCGACTAGAGCAAAGCTCTTAAGTTTCGGAAGGAAAATAGTTATAATAGTTGTACTACGCGATAATACACGTAAAAAATCCTTGTTAATATTTATTAATAAATAACTTTTTAATATAATCTAAGACGTCTGAAACTGATATTTTTGTCATCATCCATTGTTTAGATTTTAATTAAAATATCCCAGTAGCGTACATAAAATAACATTGCTATGTTTAACTGGGGTCCAGTTATCTATTTTACTTTAAATTTTATATAAGTTAAGCATATACCATATCCTGTTGTATACCTAAATAAATTAATAACCATTTTTCTAGATCGACGTGGAGCCTCTAAAAGAGCACGAGGACCAGCTATGCCACATACTCCAGTACGCGAACGACCACGGTCTTAAGCAGATCCGCGGCATCGAGGACCGTCTGTTCGGCCTCGACCAGATACTCAGCGAGGTCAAGAAGCTGGAGCGCGACCAGCACGACCAGGCCGCTTCACTGATACAGGTAATTGCTATGTCACTATTTGATGAGTGAGCTCATGGCATGAGTAACACTTGACGACAACTGAGGTAACTATAAGTAGACCGGTTCATTGGGACCTATCCATTCCATTATTTCATTATCTACATATACTGCCTTGGTGGCGCAGCGGTTAGAGGCTCGCGTTTTAAAGCGACGGCTGCGCCAGAGGTCCCGGGTTCTATTCCCGGGTCGGGCCAAAAAATATATACTTACCTGGGTTTTCTGTTCGGAAATTCTCAGGGAAAGCCCGGAGTTTGGAAGTTGGCGGTGTTTCACACCGTGCCTCGGAAAGCACGTAAAGCCGTTGGTCCTGCGCCTGATCTCTCTCCGGTCGTGTCAGATTGCTGTCCCATCGGGCTATGAGAGTGAAAGTAATAGAGAGTGCGCCTGTGTTTGCGCACACACTTGTGCACTACAATATGTCCCGTGCAGTCGGTTAGTCGTTTTGACTGGCCACCGTAGTCGAAATCGGCTAGGGGGACTATTATTATCTACTTATAGTATGCATAGTAGGGAAGGCTGGCACTTTCACGAATAGTAGTTTACAGTTCGACGGTATGTGTCGACCTCTGTTATATTTTTACGTTCACTTGTCTTGGCTAGCAGTCAGTTATTATTACTACGTATAGAGAAACTATGCCAAGCAAAAAATGTGACGCAAATACGAAGACAGGATTATGACGTATTCCTTGAAATCTGAATTTCGAATATGAAACCATTCGTATGAGTTGATGACAAGTGGCGTCAATTCATGGCGCACGAAATTTGTAATGTCAGTTCCATACGCTAGCAATAGTCTTTCAGTGACGGCTAGGCGTCTGCAGCTACTTAGCCGTCGTATTGTGCGTGTGTTGCGGGTTACAGGATACTACATTGTTACTGAGCTCTGCCGATCGGTATGGACGGTATATAAGTTTGACATAGGTGTAACGTCATCCAAATACGGTCCTTATCCTAACTACTCGACAAAATCTATACCTAAACCTAAATGCTACTATGTAAAACAATATAAATGTGTAATCTTTTATTCTCCAGTACCGCGACCGTCTCAACTCGGCCCTGGACCCATCAGTACTGCCGACCCTCGTGCAATCCCACTTCTGCCAGCTGGAGAAGCTTCTCAAAGGTCACCAGACCCTGGTGGACCGCCGGCGGCGTATCGCTAAGTCGAAGGAGGAACTATCGCAAGTGCTGAGAGCGAGATTAGAGTGAGTTTTATATGCTTTTGACGTATATATTATGCGTTTATGTGAATTGCCCTTTCAGGGCACATTTATTTTTATTTTTTTCACTGTATATTTTGACGTTCATAAGTGTCATTTCATGACCTAAATTGAAATAAAGATTTTGAATTTGAATTTGAATTGATTGAGTACGCAGGCGTAGGTTAAGATTAAATTTAGGTTGAATGACAAAATAAACTTATAATGTATTGATCTCGAAATGATTATTGGCAATTTGAATAGTAACTCGTATTTTTTATTTTGCTCTTTAGTCAGCGCCACCTATAATATTCGTGTTATCAACCGTGTGAGAGCGAGTCAACTTCTGATGTCTATCTCGCTCGCATATTTCTATCTCTATCGACATTATGACCACACGACTCGGTTGCAAACGCGCCGACTATAGTGACTGGTCATTGACGTTGCGTGATAATTTTCTATGAACTTGTGTAATGCTTAATCACTTTTTTCATTCTGCCATGTGTATCACTTAAGAATATAGGGTATTTAAACCTCTTTTAAAAACAGGGCTATTCTAATAAATTGATCTATTTACAGGGCGGTACTGAAGATAGAAAACTCGATGTCGGTGCAAGACGCGCACGCGATGCTCTCGTTCCAATGCTTCAACCGGCTTGAGCGGTACTTCAACATAGTTGCGCAACTGCACCGCGCGCCTGCCGTCTTCGTACGAGCTGTACATGAAGTGGCTAGAAGAAGAACCTTCTCCGAGGCTCACATTATGGTAACTATTGTAATATTTTTTATCACTGTACATAAAAAAGTCGTGTTAGTAACACCACTTATAAATAGGAAACGGGTGGACTTGTCTTGGACTCGAATAGGATATTAAACATATCACGGGGCTGGGCGAAACAAAGTTCGCTGGGGCCGCTAGTACATTATATGGAAAATGATGGTGTCATGATACTAGGTTACGAGCGGTACTACTACATAGTGTTGTGAGTGCTGTGCTCAAAGTTTTCAAAATATCCGTTCAGAAGCGTAGATTATGGTATATGCTACACACACGTGTGGTCTATTTTTCATTTCTATGTTTAATTTTGCCAAAACTTTTAACACCTCTGATAAATACGCAAATACGCGCTTTAGACATTTAACCCTTTTTATCAGGACAAACCATTTCTGTTATGCCTTTAACGAGATTTCATTATATTTTAACTTCACTTACTCAATTATTTCTACAACTTTCAGTGGGCAGCAGACCTCGCATCAAAGCTGGTCAAGATCCACGAAGAAGAGGTCGGTCGCCGGGAAGAGTTCAACGCACTATTCGAAGGGCATTTCCTCAGAAGCCTCTTCCCCGGCATGACGGATCTACCCCCCACCTTCGCGACGCAAGTGCCCCCGGAGTTTGATGCGAGACTACCGAAACTGTCAGAGGAAGATGTGGAGTATATAGCGACCTCTTTTCCGCATCTGGCGAATGATGTACCTAGCTGTGATATGGAGTCTGTTGTCAAGTTCTTCCGGCAGAGGTCAGTGTCCTTTCCTTGATATTATTTTGACTGTTTAAAATAAAGACAGCTCAAGGAGCGGCGTTTTTAGACCATCCGTTTTTGTTTTTCAGGCTGAACGCTTCAGAGCATGAAGAGAAAGAAGTTTACATCCAAGTAGATCTAGATAAGTAAGTAGCTTTACAAATTGCACACCTAATTTCAAACCTAAGTACAGAAATTTATAAAAACTTGGCGTAACTGGCGTAAGTGTCCGGGTAGCAGAAATGCTAGGTTTTCACTCGTTAATGACGCTTGCGATGCAGGTTTTCTTTATTCTGGCAAAGATCCATTAGTAAGAGGCTTAGATGTATCTCTTGTAGTAAGGCATTTGAAAGTAACACTTGTCTACAGTTGATTAAAGTGTAAAATTTATGGTACTTCCTGTATTTTTAACATTTTGGTGTTTGCGAGGCAAGCAACTAACCTTGCTGTCAGATTTTACCAAGCCGCCCATAGGGCCTCCGACTAGGCTTAAAGACTAATATCAACCGATATTAGCCAGGACTAACTTAACGTCACTTTATGGTCGGAATGGTCACCCATCCAAACACGACCGCGCCGTAAGTTGCTTACCTTCGGTATTACTACCAAAGCGCTGCCACCACTGCGCTACGAGCACCTCTTACTTTTAAATAAAAAATAACAATGAACTGTGTATTCCAGGGATGAGTCGGAAACCGAGACGGGTGAATTTGAGCGTCTCAGCGGGCCGGGCCTGCAGCGCGCGCGCCAGGACACAGCCACGAGCTGCGAGATCGAGACCGCCGCGGCCGCCACGATCACAGAGGTACGTGATATACTTGTGCAGTGATGTTATGTAATCTACTTCAATATCTAATGTATTTAACAGTGGCTAGCGATACCGAACTATCGATAGTTGACCTCGAAAATCGTCTATTACATACATAGTATCGGTAGCTCAGTTCGGTTCAATACTATCGATACACAGCAATGCTGTCGATAGTAGTAGCGATAGCCAGATCTGATACTGTTGGTGGTAGCAATAGTCAAAACCGATACTATCGAAAATATTGATATACTAAGGCTTATATTCAACTACCAACAGTTCAACAACTGCATGCTACTAAGCAACAAACACGCATATTAAAGTAAAGTATTTAGACCTTACCTTCATCTGATTCGATGTTATAGTGAGTGTAATATCTGAAAAATTCGAATTCATTTAACTTTATCGATACATATTTTTTGTGTTTTAGTATCCCTATGTCATAGACATTCGGAATGTCATAGACATTCGGAATGTCATAGATATACGGGATGTCATAGATGTACGGGATGTCATAGATATACGGGATGTCATAGATAATCACGACGTCGTAGATAATCAGGTTGTAGAATGGTAGCATTTGAAGCTAAAGTTAGTGAGACGTGGCATAATTTTTGGCAAGATGGCGTTACCCACACCGGTCTCATCGCGCGGTCTCGCGGCTATTGCCGAGGAGTTCGTGACCTCTGAGTTTTACATCGACGAGTCGCTTCCTGCCAGTTTGGATGAGCGGCAGGTTATAAGCACCCTGTATCATTGTCGCTGTAGTCGCAACACTGTATCATACCACCTGTTTATAAGTTCCGATACTCTGTGGCAGCCTGCAGCTACTCTCTTATCGATTCCTTATTTGTGATTTTTTTATCTCCTACACACAGTGTTTAAACTTTAAAGAGACAATGTTCATGTAAAAAGTTAAAACAGGTGTTACGTACTTGGATACGCTGTAGTTACTTTTCAACCGACTTTGTTAGTCCACGGTCCAGAAAAGAAAACATACGCCTGACTCGTTTATATGTTATGTGAAACCAAAAAATATGCCACATTTCATTGATCTTATGATCTCAGCTCTGCCAAGTCGGTTGAATTGTATTTTATAAGCTCTTTTCACCGGCCCCGTACAAGCTGTAGAACTTATTTTATGTAGCATCAATGTGGCAGAGTATTTTATTTATTTACGAATTTTTAAATTTTATGTATTTCATGACATCATTCATGCTTATTTTGTTCTCAAGCCACAGTAAATATGTTTTGCGTAGGCTTAAAACATATTTCAGTAGCCAAATTTTACTATATTTCTCTTTTGATTCCAGGATAATATGGATACGCATAAAATAAACATAGACAAACTACAAGAGTTCCTCATAAAACTTTGTGCGCTGTGTCGAGCGAATATGATATGCATAAAAGAGGAATTGACTAAACTGAAATGTGATGCGGAGGAACAGAAGAGCTTTGTTAAAAACTGGTATCTAGAAATAGTCGAGGCCTGGGAGAAAAGCAATCAAGAAATAGCGCTCAGACACCGCGAACAAACGCAAAGGCTAACTGTAGACCATGAGCTAGAATTAAGCGATATGAAAGCAACTCTTACACAAAAAGACGAGGTCATAGAAACTCTAAAGAAGGAAAAGGAAGATATCAAACTAGAACATCGGAAAGAGATAGAGAAACTTAACAACGAACACCAAAGTACAAAGGAATTGTTGGAGAAAACTCGAGAGGAGATAGCAGGCTTTGAGAAGAAGTTGGAAGAGATTGAAGTCCAGAAACAGAAGGATATAAAAGATATGCAAGAGAAGATGCACTTGGACTATAAAGCTGAAATCGAGTCAATGCGATCGAGGTAAGACATCTGTATACGTAGTTCTATTACTTTATTTTTTTATTACATGCAAAAAAAGCTAGTAAACGACATCCCATAGATGGCTAGATCCAAAAACCGCTAACATCCACCTTCGTGCTCTTATGGTTACGCTCCAGACTATTATGCCAGCGGCTGCGGGTTCGAATCCCGAAATGGGCAAATGTTCATGTGATGAGCATTAACATTTTTACCTAAGTCATGGATGTTTATATGTATTTTTTTTTAATTCATTACCCAAATTTTTTTACAGTTGTTTGTTTAGTGATAGATAGTATTTAAAGTATTTATGGGAGACGCCCTTGTCATGTATTCGTGCAACAACGACAATTGGTGTGTTGTCTGGCACATTTATTTTATCCCTACTCTTACTTTCTCAGATTCCGCCTAGTAGCCCTAACAAATATGGACAGATCACCGTCCGAATCCAGCTTAGAAAAGATCGAGCGAACTGACGTGATTGAGATATCGTCCCACAACGCGATCGTCATGCAGACGAAAGAAAACGCCGAGGTGGAAAAAGAAGTGGCTGTCAGAGACGCCGTTGCGAAGGCCGAAGCTGAATGGAAGGCCAAAACGGAGGCTGAACTGTCCGCAGTTAAGGCCAAGCTGGAGAATGAGAAGCAGGTTAGTGTTCTGTCATCAGCGTAGCATCACCGTATAAAGATAATCAATACCCAGGCATGTAACTTCGTATTATGAGCTACTCTGAATCTATAAGTAAAGCCCGATTTACAAGACTATTTCTATTTTTTCTATAACCAGGATGATCATACTTTTAACAAAATAAATACAAATTATACTCGTGCTTCGTCCTCGAGATTAGTATTCCTACCTAATTATATTAAAACCTAACAATATAAACAAACACTATGTAGTAACGCGTAAGTGTTGCCACTTCCTTGCACTTAGTTTAAATATTTTTTAACATTTCCGTGTGAATAAAATAAATTCACACGGAAATGATAAAATGACACAGTTTCCGGCAGAAAATTAAAATATTTTCTTAAGGAAAAGGAAATACGTCATCTCCCCACCAACGACCCCACCTCGTTAGATTCTCGCAGTCGTGGCCTCATTCGCAAGTTAGTGCTCAACCACTTCGCACTTCAACGAAAAGAATACCATTCAGTATTTGGCAAATACATTGAAACAATTGGAAAGAAAGATAAAACGCTCAAGAAAAAGAAGATTGTTGACGGATTCATCCAGCTCTTCGTAAAGTTCAAGAAGCAGCTTGTCTCAAAGCTCAAGTAACGCTTCACCAGCTCCATCAACTTTATTAGTGTTATCAGACCAAGGTTAGTTTTTATTATATAATATACCCAGTGCATTTAACACCTATGGTGTCATTCCAGTTAATATTAACTGATGTGAGGTGAATTCAACCTCAAGGAATACACACGCGGATATTTTCGCAGTATTCCGTGCACCCATGGTGCATTAGCGACTCCATGAGTTGCCGACACCCATGGTGTCGTACCTTATTTGTAACCATGTTACATCACGCTGACAGTCAGCCAAACTGCGCCCATGGCGCCAATTCAACAACCATGTTGTTGATACAATCCGTATTCCGTGCACCCATGATGCATTAGCGACTCGATTGAATGAGTTGTCGACACCCATGGTGTCGTACCTTATTAGTAACCATGTTACATCACGCTGACAGCCAGTCAAACTGCACCCATGGTGCATTAGCGACTCGATTGAATGAGTTGCCGACACCCATGGTGTCGTACCTTATTTGTAACCATGTTACATCACGCTGACAGTCAGCTTAACTGCACCCATGGTGCCAATTCAAATAACCATGTTGTTGATACAATCCAAATGCTCATCAACTTTTCGTTCTTCATGCACATCGGCACGAAGACTACGAAAATGTAGCGACAGCAGAATCTGGTCCTGCCACCGCTTCATCCGCACCGAGGCCTGCCGCGCCACCCGCGGAGCCTGTCGCTGGTACGTCGGCCAGTGCCGCCGTGGGGATGCCACGACACCACTGAGCAAGCTTCAACAGCAATAGAAGCAGGTTTAGATCCTGATATTCTCGACATATTGGGTATCGACTCATTATCTGTCGTAGACTATGGCCCAAACATCAACAATGACTTGGCCACTCGTCTGAATTACAACGCCACATAGGGTCTCGATAAAGACTCGGCTAAGAACTGTTGCAGAAAAACCTGGTTCCAATGAACAGTAAGTAAAGTTAAAAGCCTCATAGACGTCGGCAGAATTCTATGCGATGTCCAATACTTAGAAGGTAGATCCGAATAATATCTATTCTGATAAAACCTCACCGAAACCATGAAAGCCGCTAAAGCCGTCTCCAGATCGGGCTCCGATATGAAGACCGACTCGGCAAGAAACCCAAACAAGGAGGGGAATCGTCGGGCGGCTGTGGGCCCTGCGCGCTCCTAGCCGCCGCCCCCAGCTCGAGTGACGACGAGCTGCCAGCCGCCGCCGCCGCCGAGCAGCGCGCGCGGGCACTACTCGACCGCGTCGTCGTATGCGCCCATACCGACGAGGAGGCGCTAAACGCAGACGAGGTACGTTATGCAGGCAGACTGCATCACTTTTATAAATAATGGACGCTCATCACACAAGATCGAGCGATCCTTTCGTGGATAAATGGATACCGAATACGATTCGATAAGCCGGTTTGTCAATCGGACCCCCCTGTCACGTATAATATCTTCAGATTCAGACCGTTCACAATATTTTGAGTCTATAACTTGTTATCTCGTGGAGCTATCTCTCCGTGTGAACCCTGTCCAGACCGATACGTATCGCGCGTATTTCTGATTCCTATACCTAATGGGAAATGCGATTCATATTAAATCTTAATTATTATTTTTTTTATAAATTCATTGTAGAGGACCTGCGCACAATTTTAAAATTAGTTACAAGAAACGCTTATATGACGACTATCGATTAAAAAGACGCCTAATGTTTTAATTAAAATTTACCCTGACTCGCGCAAATGTCTCCGATTTAACACATAGTAAACAAATGTACGAACTTAATCAGTCAGGTATCAAACTACTGCCGGGAGTCGCATAATAATGGAATTTCTATTGTGTCTCGTTCACACATACTTGACGAGTTAACGTTAACCCACCGTTTGGTATATGTACCGCCCCATATAATGTATATGCACAAATTGATGAAACCAATAGTAAATTACTTAGATTTTGCAGCTATCTATCATCAATATATGTCGGTGATTTATTTTTAACTGAAACTTTGTATTCAAAATGTTTAGAAAGCATACATTTGACACAAAAATTACTAGAATCCCTGAGCTTAATAATCAATAAAGAAAAAAGTAAATTTACTCCTGCTATACGCTGCAACCAAGTGTTTTGGATGCATAATTAATTCATAAAACTAGTGTATATCTTTACCACTCGATAAAAGATCAAGAATTAAATGTTACAAATTCAATCATTGACAAATTAAACAATTCTTAAATTTGCTCAGCTAGTATCTAGGATTATTAGTTTCTGCTTAGTGCTTGCCCAGCAATTGAATATGGGTGGTTATATACCAATCAGTTAGTACGTTGCAAGTACCTTAACTTGAAAAACAAAATGATTTTGACAAACTTACGAACATTCCAGATTTTTACACTCAGATCTTAATTGGTGGTTAAATGTGATAGAAGATTCTGTTTATGCTATAGAAATATTATCTGACGCTTCAACAACGGGGTAGGGAGCGGCTTGTAACGGTCAAACAGCAAGTGGACAGTGCACGGACCACTGTAATGGTACAAATTGGAAAAAATCTGTCATATTATTTAAGTAAACTTGCTAGTAGCGTTTTTAGCGCTTAAGTTTTTAATTGAACATATTAACAACTGTCAACTACTTTTACAAGTCGACAACATCACAGCCTTGAGCAACATTCATCGAACGCCACCCGTTCAGACAATTTAACGAACAGTATTTGACTGTGGTGTGAAGCTCGCTGTATATATGTTTCTGCGGCTTATATAAAATCCACCAATAAAGTAATCGCTGACCGTGAGTAGAGATGCTCACATCCCGATGTTGAATAGGAATTATTATCTGATAGATTTGGAAAGTTTCAAGAAACATTTAAAATTCCTCATATAGATTTATTTACAAAAAATGCAACATAATATAATTCATGATCTCGCGATCCTGACGCTTATACACCGGATGCTTTCACCTTCTGTTGGTTCAATATTTTTTTTCTTTACATTTCCACCTGTGGCAATCATACTTAAAACTCTAAGAAAAAATATCACTGCTAAAGTTCGAGGTATCGTGGTTGTACCAGTCTGGCCGACATAACCATGGTACCCTTATTTAAAACCCTCATTATCTCTGATATTGTGTCACTTAGATCATCAGATATAATTATTCCTCATTCCAGCGGGAACATACATTACGAACTTATCCTGGAAGCCGCGCTCTTATCCTCTCTTCCGCTCTTATCCGCGCTCCTTGCGGAGAAGCGTCCTACTGACAGCCATAGATGTAATGCTTGCATCCTTATCTAATAATATATTAAAGCAATACGATTCATGCTATAAAAAATGGTTTGCGTTCTGTGACGAAAACAAAATCGATTTATATGCACCATTGGTTCCTAATTTTATTCAGTTTCTTTCTTATAATGGTTTTAACAATGGAAATCAATATCAAACCATGAATTTGTCATAGATACGCAATATCACTTTTAGTTGAATCTATAGAAGATGTCCTAACATCAAAATTTTGTAAGGATGCATATAAACCTAGACCACTGAACAAGGAAATTACATTAAACAAACTTTCAAAAAAAAAAAAAAAGTGTAACGTTGCTGGCTCTTGTAACTAGTCACAAAGTCCAGACTCATCAAAAATCAAATTAAAAATCTCGTAAAACTTCAAAACCAAATTATCATTAAAATTCTAAGCCTGGTGCTAATCAACCAACATTACACTTACCCTATTTTACAAATAAAACATGTATACACACAATAATACATGTCCATCACACACAATAATATCTTACATTAACAAAACGATTGATTTAGAAACTCTTAATAATTTGTTTATTAGTTGCCTGCCTGTGAGTTCTCAAACTTTAAGCAGGTGGATTAACTCTGCAATGCAAGATAGTGGAATTGACGTCTATATTTTTAATAGCGCATAAAAATGAAGTTAATGGTGAACTTATAAGGAAAACTGCCGGTTGGAGCGGCAATTCCACTGTCTTTGCTAACCTTAATGATGCTTTTACTGTGTTTGCGCGAACTATAAGCTCATTAAAAAGATAAAATTAAAAAGTTATTTTATGACGGTATGATAATCATATTTAGTACAAATTTGATTGTATGTTGATTTATTTGAATGTTTGCTTCCTCTATGGATGTAATATTTCCCTAACAATTCTCTCAACATCTACATAGTGTTTGTTTATATTGTTAGGTTTTAATATAATTAGGTAGGAATACTAATCTCGAGGACGAAGCACGAGTATAATTGATGATTAAACGAACTTACCTGTAAGTGAAGTTCGATCACAATTATACGAAGTGCTTCGTCCGAAGAGATTAGTATGCATTCCCACCCACCCAATCAATTGCCTTTGACAATTCCCAGATGTTGGGGAAATATTATTTATCTTCCTAAACTAAATGAGGCCACGACTGCGAGAATCTAACGAGGTGGGGTCGTTGGTGGGGAGATGACGTATTTCCTTTTCCTTAAGAAAATATTTTAATTTTCTGCCGGAAACTGTGTCATTTTATCATTTCCGTGTGAATTTATTTTATTCACACGGAAATGTTAAAAAATATTTAAACTAAGTGCAAGGAAGTGGCAACACTTACGCGTTACTACATAGTGTTTGTTTATATTGTTAGGTTTTAATATAATTAGGTAGGAATACTAATCTCTTCGGACGAAGCACTTCGTATAATTGTGATCGAACTTCACTTACAGGTAAGTTCGTTTAATCATCAATTATGAAACCTCTAAACCACTTAGAAGTTCTAATACGAAACCAAAAATTCCGCAGTAAATCCTTCCGCGTGACATTTCTGGTCTCTTAAATACGCCATGACGCGTGACGTCAGCGCCATCAACCCAAACTGTAGTTATAGATAGTGCCATCCACGACGGCGCGCCCCTCCACTCGTCCAAACCGTTTATTGTACATGTGTGCAAGGTTTTTCCAACATTTGAATTGAATTTGGAACATCATAATGACTTATGAATGACAAGCACACTACAACACTCAAAGAGAAAGATACTCTACTAAGATATAGTTTCAAGTAGGTATGGTTAGCTACTAGACGAGTAATATTTTTTTTTAAATTGCACCAGTAAAAATTTTACTATTGAAGTAAACGAAACACGTAAGAACGTTTTATAACATTTAAAAAGTTTAAATAAGTTTCTTTATAAGAGAACTGTAGGTCCACCGAGACTTCATATGCGTGAATTGTTTTTTCTTCGTACATGTTGGTCCTAGCGTGATGTTTTATAGCCTTCCCCGATAGAGTAAACCCCGGTAATTTTATAAGTACCACATGTTTTTTTTATTTGAAATTGTTTATGGTGTTTAAGCTACCATTATAATTATTTAAGTAAATTTAATAATGACAGAAGATTATACCAGGTTTATTTTTTTGGTACAACATACTGGGTTTTCCTTGACATTTTAAAAATAATTTAAGTAGACCCACTTTCGTGACGAGTCTGAATTTTTGAATGACGGCCGGCTCGCAACTGACGCGCGTGCCTCCACCGCACCCCGCACCTTCCTCAATCAAAAAAAGAGTGGGGCGCGCCTTCGTGGATGGCACTATCTATAGTAAGAGCGTTGGCCCGGTACGCCAAAGGTCGTGGGTTAAAAACCCCTGGCGTGGCGACCTTTAAAATCGCGGCATTTTTGGTTTCTTATTTAATCTTAAAAGATTGATTAAAATTAACATTGTGAGTGCTAAAAATATTCAAAATCACTTATTGTAACATATACATTTTTTATTCAAATCTAAGGTGACAATAAACGAGGTGACGCGGCGACTGCTCTCAGAGAAGAATCGTCAGTTAGAGCTGTTGCGTGAAAGAGAGCAAGTTTTAACTCGCGAGTGTACCAAGTACAGGGATACTATACAGCAGTTGACTGACCCGGAGACTAACGATTATGATGCGCTGCTCAAAACTCAGGTTAGTTCATTTCTTGTACCGCTTTATTTATCATCATCATTATCAGTTAAAGGACGTCCACTGCTCTACATAGACACAGTTTTCCACATCGACCGATCACAAGCGGTCCCCGCATCTAGTGTAATCCTGCGATCTTTACTAGGTCGTCTGTCCATCTTGTCGGTGGACGTCCTACGCTGCGTCTTCGGTCGAAGGGTCTCAAATCTAGAACTTTTCTGCCCCAACGGCTATCAGTTCTTTGAGCTATGTGCCCTGCCCATTGCAACTTGAGCTTACTGATTCTCAGGGCTATGTCTGTTACCTTAGTTCTTCTACGTATCTCCTCTCCTCATTTCTGATTCAATCTCGATTGACCATAACATTTGTGAAATTATCAGCAAACATGCTATAGGTAAACCGCTTCATTGAGACTTCGCCTGCGGGGTATAGGGGCGCGGGCGGAAAGACGAGAGCAGGGAATGTAAGGGGTGCGGGCGGCGGTGATACGCAAGAGACGAAATTTGCCGCGACAGTTCTTAAGATATGTGACGTCAGTGGTCACAATAGTTGTCGTCAGTGTCGACACTTCATAACATTACGTAACATATTGGAAAAAAAAATTCGATTCAATACAATTACACCAATAAGAGTAAATTAATTCTAAATATTACTATCCAAAATCGTGGATTTTGATCAATAAATAAAATGGAATTTTAAAATAAGATAGATTTTTGGCAAAATTAAAAACTTCAAATAACATTCCCTGGTTACTTTTGCGACTGTTTTGTTTGAGTGTTTTATCGAGTTCATATTTATATCTAGTTTATATTCCACTGAGTTTAGATCTATATTTTACTATATAATATTCGTATATATTTAGAGCACTTATTTAAACACTGTTATTTAACAGTGTTCAAACGGTGGACTTAATGCTAGAATGATGTAAAATAGAATTAAAAAAAACACGACAAAAATACAATAATATAGATTTTGTGTCCGAATATACTGCGACTCTTCTTCAGACTGTATTCTCTTGTGTACTTCTGTCAAAGTGTCCGCAACTGTCAACAGATGCTATCGCTACCTGTGTAGCGAGCGTACTGAATTTTGAAAAGAATGTGCCTGCCGCCCGCACCTCTCACAGGCCCCGCTCTCGCTTCCCCCCGCGCCCCTGTACCCCGCAGGCGAGGTCTCAATTTCGCGATTTACCTATAGTACTTAGTTATGTTTGTTCTAAAGTGTTCTTCAAACATGTTTCATGTTGAGTATGACTGTGTTTGTAATTGAAACATCACTCGTACTTAACCAGACATATTGTGTAATTAAGAGTGTTTTTATTTTTAGTTTGCAACACTCGAAAATGAGAAAGCCTTGTTGCACCAACAAGTTCAAGAGCTGAAGAAAGAGTTGGAAAAGAAAGAGGAGGCTGAAAAGAGCAGGACAGACGACGATAGTGATGGCAGGTACGTGTTTATTTATTTATTAACGAGTAACACAAAACAAATTACAACCGAATTAAATAAAAAAAATATTATCTAAATCATTGGTGCGGAACTGTAACTAATGCAGTGTAAATTCATCTTTTCGTTGATTGGCTAATTTTCTTAACAATCTTGACATTTCTTTTGCAATGTAATACGGATCTTACACAAATTGATAAAAAAAGTGACCTAAATCGATGAACGATTACCTAAATGTTTATTAACTGTGCCACATATTATGTTCGAATCCGTCAGGTCGTCTCCAAAGAAAGAGGAGGTGAAGAAGCCGCGGTCGCGGTGCCACACGCCGTACGGGCTGTCGGCGGGCACGCTCAGCCTGTCCTCGTGCCTGCCCGGACACACCGTGCTGCTGCTCTGGGACCCCGCGCACCTCAACTACACCGTCATGCAGGTACTGTTGAGGTCACCGCCGCGATAATACTTTAGGCCTCTTTCAAGGAGACGCGTGGCTTCTCGTGTCGCTTTGCGCAAGCGGGCCGCCAGAAACACAAACATATGGTGAAGTTTGCAGCGTTCAAGGAGAAGCGTTTTCGCAAGGGTGAATCGCTTGCCGTGAGCGTCGCCGCGACTCGCTTGCACCGCGCGTCGTCTTTTGTTTGAAATGACGCCATTTTTGGGTCGTGTGTGCAAGCGTATGTAAAAGTGGTTAAGCTCCAGAAACATCGACCGCGCACTAACATGCCGCCAAGCTTAGCCGTGAAATTAGTGTAATGTTCAAGAGCAAGCGCGCAAAAAATAGATACTTCTTGTTTACACACCCCGCCGGCATGTGGTTGGAGCCTGACAAACTGACTTTCTTATTTCCCTAGGTCATGATCGCCTGTCAAAAAGCATACAAAGATTTACAAAGAATACTTTATTGTCGCTTGATTGAGCAACCGATATTACTATGGCGGAACCGTGGGTGACATTGCGTACTTAGAGTGTCAATGTTTTGAGCTCACCTATCTTGTCAATACGAATGTAAAACTCATTCACGCATATATAGAGTATAATGAATATGTACACAGAATAAAAGAGCAATTAATAAATATGCGCCAGACAACACACCAATTGTCTTGGTTTCAAAGTAAGGAATTTTCTTTTTTATAGGATATATCTTCTGATGATTGTAGGCGAGGAGAGAAATATACTCCAGACAATTGAAAACCGGAGAGGGAAGATGCTTGGACACTTGGTACGGCACGATAGCTTGATTAGGATCATCATAGAGGGAAAGATTGAAGGGAAAAGGAAAAGAGGAAGACCAAGAAGAGCGTATATGACCTAGATAAAGGAAAAGTTGGACGTCGAGTCGTACCAAGAGATCAAGGATACGGCTCGGAATAGAGATAAATGGAGGAAACTTCACACTTTAACGGGATTTTATGCAACTTTCACTTGTTTTAAAGGTAAAAATGGTGTTTACCTTCCCGACGTTAGTGTTGTTTGTCGAGCTGACTGTACTAGTGCAATAAATAGTCAAAGTGTGCGGGTAGAAGAAAATATTTCATCGCGCATAGGCAGACGACGCCGAGCTTCAACAGTCGCCCCGAGACCATGACTCGTGTAACCGGGTCGAAACGTCGGGAAGGTAAACACCATTTTTACCTTTAAAACAAGTGAAAGTTGCATAAAATCCCGTTAAAGTGTGAAGTTTAGTTTAAAAATGCAACAAAGTTTAAAATCTTATAAATGGAGGAAACTCCACCGACAAGAGCATAGCTCTTAAATGAAAAAGAAAGAAAATAACTTTTACGTATACAAAGTTCTTTGTGTGCACTAATGTCCCAGTGATGATTAAAAGATTTTTTTAAATATTTGTTCCAGGAAGCGCCGATAATGTACTTCGTGCACAGCGGCTGCCTGCCCGCCTTAGACCTCAGCATACACGTTAAGAACGAGAGCGAGCGGCGGCTGTACGCCGTCGCCACGGTCGAGTCCAAGGAGTATTGTTATGCTAAGAAGGTAAATAAATAGTAAGATTATTGTATTGTAAGACTGTGATTTATTTATTTAAAGACTTTATTGCACAAATTTAGTGTACAAAGGTGGACTTAATGCTAAAAGCATTATCTGCCAGTCAAACCTTTAGGTCATGCAGAAAGACGGCAACGGGTGATATGCAGTAAACAATAAGATATTTAATAAAACATCCTTAACATAAAGTTACCGCAAAGAAATGAAATTATATAAAATGAAATGTTTTTTTTGCGTATTGAAACAAGGTTGTTTCTATGGTCTTATATGTAATACAGGTTTCACTTGGATCTACCTTTTCATGTGTCTACACATTTTATTGAATTTAAATGAAAATAAAAACAACGTTATGAAAAGCTGCCTGACTTTTAGTAGTGTAAATAAAATAAATACTGATGTCAAAATGAAATGAATTAAAATGTAATTGAACATTAATACTATATATAATTATTAAAAAAGGTTTGAGAATTCAGACTTCGACCCTGATAGTTCCTAAAGACTATTGAAGAAACGAACTTTACGATCAAGACGTGGCAGTTATGCTCGACGACTGGTCTAGTGCCGTAACCGTAAGCAACACTGTTTACCTCATAGGGTTCTGAACCGTTACCATGAGTTTACGACGGTTTTACTCGCTAGCGACTACGTAAAAAAGTCTATGGAAAATTGCACAGCGCCTCTAGTGGTCACTTGCAGAACTAAAATTGTCTATACAAAAGTTACATCGTCGATAGCGAGTAAAACCGACGTAAACTCATGGCAACGGTACTGAATCGGACTATATTCTATTAAATATTTACTTTATCTTTGGCTTAATTTTCACCCCGTATAAAACCTCATTTCTTTTGTAATTTGATTTGATTATGCTTTATTTCCTAGAGCGGCAACCGGTACGGCATGCCGCGTGGCTCGCGCTTCTACCGCGTGCGCGTGCGACCGCCGCGCGCCGCGCCGCCCGCGCTGCCGCCCTGCTGCGACCACAAGCACAAGCAGGGTAACTACTTGCCACCGTCACGCTATGACACACCATTTCATGACCACACATTCGCAAGTGGAGACAGCGGGGAGACGATCGTGCAGACGCCATTTTAAAGATTTTATTTATTATATATTATATTATATGCATCATTCCGGGCATGCAACGGTCTTAACCAAAAGCTAAATGGATAGATACTACATTGATTTAGAGACGTCGAGCTAAATAGCTGTCGGTTACTAAGAAAAATTAAAAATTTATTTACAACACTAAACTACGCAAAGAAATGTATTTTTCTGAGGAGCAACTGACAGCTTTTGAGTTTGACATTTCTAAAACATTTTAATCAGCCTCTTTTTATTTCTGTAGAAGAAAAAGAGACATTTATTTTAATATTAGCCCGTCGCATGCCTAGAATTGAGTACAATGAAAAGAAACGACTTTGCAATGCAAGTGATTTGATCGACAAAACTTCCAATCACTACGTTCTACAACTCTAGAGTCATACGCATTCATACATAAACATTTACAGGCGAGAGGCGAGATACAAGTATACGTTACTGCCCGATACGGCAGATAGTGGGTTTGATTCCCGGCAGCTCTCATTAAAATTTTCAGATATTTTTATCTCAGTTTTTAAATTAAATGTTCGAACTATGACAGAAAACATTTTACTTCTACGTTTATAGTTTAAAATAATACGTGTAACAAACTAGCAAGTGGCTTAGCGCTTGTTCTATGTCGCAGCTATTAGTGTTTAGTCGTGCTTCTTATTGTTTGCCTATTCTCACCCGTTACACAAACCCTTATTACTATTATTTGGCTCTAGTTTTGACTGTAGCCTCAGTGGTCTTTACATGTCTTTAAGTTGGTCCGAATTCCACCAAAAACTACAAGATTTATGGATATAAATCATTAGTTTTAGTTAAAAGGCCAGCTGCGAATTCCATCCATGTTTCAATGGATATATCCAGAATCTGAAAAATAATTAAGAAAAGTTTACGATACAATTGAATATAGAGATAGAGCTGGCATTATTGGTGGCCGGAAAATTGCCGTGTTCAACTATCAAAAGCTTGATTTCGTCACTACAAATTCAATTGAAATTGAATGAAAATAGCAAGGCATTTTAAAAGCAGGCCTACAATCAGAGCTCATGGTAAATGGATAGATCTGCGGTAATTTAAATTCAGTCTAGTAGCGACTTTAGATAGCGTGTTATCAACTGAGTCGTGTGAGTGTCATTGAAAGCGGCGCGCTGCATAATCCTATCTATATTTATTTTTCGGGCACAAGAACCAGTTGCTAACGCGCCGACATTAGCATAGTGAAGTCTGTCTTTCTTTGCTAGTCGAATATTGTAAACAACCTTAACATTCCTTTTTAGGGTTCCGTAGCCGAATGGCAAAAACGGAACCCTTATAGTTTCGTCAAGTCTGTCTGTCTGTCTGTCTGTCTGTCCGTCCGTCCGTATGCATCACACCGCTGAAACTTTGTAGGTAGGTGTATCCTGTTTACCGCTTTCCGATTCAGGTACAAAAAATAAAAAAAAAAGATATTGAAGGATACATGAAACTAAAACCAAAATTTTTTTTTTATTCAAAGCTATACGTGTGGGGTATGTATGGATAGGTCTTTCAAATTGACATTGAGGTTTCTAAAACCATTTTTTTCTAAAAGTGTAACGTTTGAGAGATGGTCGCTTCCAAAGTGGTAAAATGGGCGTCCCCCCATCTAACTTTTGATCTAAGGAAGTGAAAATTTAAAAAAAAATATATGATGTAGATCTCAACAAAAACTTTCAACGAAAATTGGTTTGAGCGAAATCGAACAAGTAGTTTTTGAGATATAGCACATTTTTATTAACCGCAAATATAACTTTGTCTTTCATACAAACATTATGAAAAACAAAGTTATATTTGCGGTCAATATAATATTGTGGTATTTTGGCTAAGTGGAAGTAAGAAAGAATCCCTAATTCAGTTAAAGTTGGCACGGAAACCCTCAGTGCGCGGGTCCGACACGCACTTAACCGGTTTTAACGAAATGATTTCTTATAAAAAAAGGTAAACACATAACTCACAGCCTATACAGGTAATTCATTGTTGAACACTAAGATCTTTTTAAATCAAATCTATTTGTGTTAGTCTCGCTAAAACTCGAGAACGGCTGAACCGATTTGGCTGATTTTAGTCTTGAAATATTCGTGGAAGTCCAGGGAAGGTTTAAACGGTGATGAAATATAGGATAATAAAATAACTATGAAACGGGGACGGAGCCGCCGAGGACAACGAAACGAAGTTCGCTGGATCGCTAGTAGTTAAATTATTTTATTTGCTGATATTATTTTAAAAACTATAAAAAGGTTGTTTACAATATTCGTCGAGCAAATAAAAGCGGACTTTATAGATGTACAGTGCCGTGGACAGGGCGACTAACCGCGCGCGCTTGCGTTGCAGATGCCATGCGCGGCAGCGTGCTCGCCGTGTTGGGCGAGCAGCGGCCGCTCAAGAAATGGCTCACCTACATGCATGCCCCAGGTCTTTGCCTTTTGTCTTCACCCGCTGACCCTTAACGTTGGCAAATAAGTTCGCATAAAGGCTTGACACAATAATGTAGCTGCTCAGTAAATGATATTTTGAGGTTTTAAATTTTTATTGAAAATGTATAGGAAAAGTGTCAAAGTTCTTTAATTCTGTCATTTCAAAAAAAAAACGCTTATCTGTCAAATACGATACGATGCGCAGCAATATCTTGATAAAACTAAACAATTCACTAATGGTGAATTGGTCATGGTAATGTTGCCAGGATGAAAAAATATAAACCTGTAAAGTTGACACATGCAAACTTATTTGACATTAAGTGTACGTTGGACTGCAGTGACTTATTACAACACTTATATTCATGGTTTAATTTTCGTCTATATTAAAATTGATCTATAACATACTTTATAACTTTTGGTGTGAGTAAAGTAGATCCAATGTACACAAAATATCTCTATGAATAGGGGTCAGCTCTTCACCTCATTTTTTCGTTTCGTTGCATCGCTTGCTTACCTATTACTCCATAACCCACTAACCTCTAACCGCACTAATAATATAAATATATAATATAATATATAAATATAAATATATAATATAATATATATGTGTAATATAGTTACTAATCATACTAACTTTTAACGCTTTAATACTATCAGGTCACCATGTAAAGAGAATAAAATACTCTAAACTACTTAGAACGTGTATTGTAGGAAATATTCATGTTATCATATTGTATCTATCGAAAGTGACTGAATAGTGTATTTAAAAAAGGAATATTTATTGCGCATGAGTATCTCAGTGTATTTATTAATTTTTTTAAGTAAAAAGACTGCTGCACACATGTGATTTTATTTTGTGTCAGCCAACAAAAGCAATAAATGGTGGTGGTTTTGGGGCGTGCTCTTTCGATCTTCAAGCCATCATACCACCTAACTTAATAATCTTGTCTTTATAGACACACAAAAGTCAGTCGACACAAGTCAGTCAACCAGTTCGAACACAGACGAGGCAAGCCGCGTGGGGGAAGTGGCTACTGGGACGCTGATCAACTTGGACTCGCCCGTATCGACCAGTGAGCCGGCGTCGAGTGGCAGTGCTAACGTGCCTGGTGAAGATCAGCTAGACTCTATTGAAGCGAATGAGCAGTGGCACAGCTCGAAGATACAGCTGTCCACTGTCAGCGCTGTGTAAGTAACAGCTTCCGGTAAAAGCTGGTTTTTGTTTTCTTTCTAGGTAAGAGCATTGCAGGTCTTAAACAATAATTGCCACTAACTAATTTTATCACATACAAGTATAAATATATTCTGTTTATATAACACTGTAATATCTTGCCATAAACAAGTGACGTAAATGCTATGCAACACAGTTTTGTTACTAGTGCGGAGGGTAGGTGCCACTTTGCCATCATGTTCTTGAAGACAATGTTTATGATTGCACCTTTTTAGTGCAAAATATTGGTAAATGGTCTAATGAAGTATTATTTATTATTAAGCTACAACTAATTCATTCATTCGTCGAGCAATAGCAAGAAGTTTAAGATGCTGTAGTTTACCTGTGTTGCGAAAATTATATTATGGCCATCTAGATGAAGGTATCATTTATCAGTTTGATCGCTTCAATTTCCCTTTCATTCCATTGAACCGATATTTACATCGACGTGAAACTAACAGTGAACTCCTCCGTTCCAGAACGGACATGGAGTGCAGCGTGGGCCGCGTGGTTCCCGAGCCGCTCGAGCTGACAGTTTCAGCAGTTTCCGTGGTCTCCCGCGGCGGGGCGCTGCAGGGCTCCGAGTTAGCCGAGGAGGCCACACCCTGACACCAGGCCGGGGTCCCAGCGCCAGGTGAACCCCTCATTTAAGGGTATTGCTGTAGGAATGGCACCGTGACGCGACATCAGTACCTATTGTGATTGGTGATTGTCTTCTTTTTCAACCTTCAACCTCAACTTTAAAAATAACTTGAGATGATCCGTGGAGCTCTAAAGCAGGTTACAAATGGTCATACAGTAAATTCAGTTCAATGTATCATGTCTTAACTTGGATGGTAAAGTTGATTTTTTTTTGTGTCCCGTTTGAGAAATAAAATCTAGGAATGAAGCAATTTAATGAATACACATGATACAATCAGTCTGTGAGTTCTCTCACAGACTGATTGTATCGGATGAAAATTAAATTTCACTAAATGACTAATAAACCGATTCTCCATATGATCTTATTTAAATCGAGCATAGCTGAGACGAGAAACAACTTGGTCACTTTAATAGCACACTAAAGTAGACATCCGTGATTTAAAACTATTGCAATCGAGCGATAGTTCACATTGGTCAGACATTTTCAGCAGCGTGAGCGGGTGTTTCCGCGCTGCCCGCACCCCTCACGCGCCCCGCCACCTGCAGGCGTGGTCTCAATGAAGCGGTCTACCTATATACTACCTATACTCAATGAAGCGGTTAATAAATGTCCCGAATCAGTCTTTGAGAGCATTTACGGTCAACATCACACAATATACAATACCATTTGTTTGAGTATTTGTCTTATCGTACCGAAAGGGTAATTTTATAACATTATAAAAACAGGGAATAGAGTTATTTGTACACGAAAAATTCCGTATTGTTTTCGAAATAACAATAAATATAGTTCAAAATAGTGATTCAACTATGTAAACTACCGTTTTCATGGTTTGAGTTAAAATATTGAACTTGTAATTTGCTACATTATAAAACAATATGGAATTACTGATTTCAGTTGTTGTCCTAACATTTAACAGAATGTAATAAAACCCGATTTGAATATTGTGTACTCTTTATGTGTTAACGAAAGAAACTATGTATTAAATCATCACCAAATTGATGTGTTTGGGGAATAATTGTATTTTGTTGGATTTTATTTGCAAAGTTATTTATAAGAATCACAAATTATTGATATTGATTTCATATAGTGAATGAATAGGGTATTTGACTTTGGTTTCCTCCTTAGACAAAGTAAATGCATGAAGTGTAATGCTAATAATATTTGCTGCATGATAAATGAACTTTAACCCTTTCGATAGTTTTAACTTGTTATAAATAATTTCAATTTACGTTGTATTCACTCAAATACCCTAAGACATATAGGTGAATTAGAGCGTTTTATATTTACTTAGTTGGCATACAAACATACGTCAATTTTATTGTTTTAACTTTTGAGCATCAGTCCACCTAGTCGATGTCTTCCAGGCTTCACTGATAGTTTTAATGATTAGCCAAAAAAAATGTTGGCAAATCAATCACGTAATCAGTTTACGAAAAAGTTAATAAAGCTTTCCCCCGTAGTGAGATGCGGGAAAGAAACATCTTTATTTTTTGTAGGGATTCTGTAGTTTTGTTTCATGAAGTTTATTTACATCAATATTCATGAAAACAACATAAAATATACTTGTATGCGATAAAACTCTTCATATAGATTTTAACCTTTATCTCTATGATGTTAGTTTTCGAGTACTTCGATTGGACAGTGATTTTTCTCTATAGTACAAATTATTTAGTCGTCTTAAAGCTTTATATGATTTATTTTGATCTATATCATATTTATTATTATGAGTTGTGTTATATTTTAGTTGATCTTAATGATTTACCACAAAAACACTTATAGCGTTATTTTTTCTATGTTTTTTTTTGGAGTTTTAATGATAACATTGGTGATATATTTCTAGAGCAGCACAAAATTGATAGAACGAGAGAATAAATTATAGGTTAACTTTGTCGTAGTTTACAGGCGAATGTATAGACGATGTTTGTCTAGTTTAGGTGAGATGGAGATATTGTTGAGTACGCAACAAAATTAACGTTGATCTAACCCACAGATCGATAGACTTTTTGTCAATTATTTTCCAATTAATGGCGTTCTCTTAAATATCAAGTTTCATGTCTTAGTTTCGTCTGCGCAAAAGGTTCTAGTGATTAATCCTGTAGTTACCGGTACGTTTTTTCGACGTGAGCGAGAGAGACGTCTACAAACGTGGTCTGTTTCTATAGTGCAGTCCGTTTTCGTCTCGCCTTGCCTTACTGCCGGATACCATACCTACTGTGGGTTTAGAATAGCAAAGTTGCCTAATGTGTCCCTACCTGTAAGTCTTCTATCTTGATACCTAAGTCATAGTGATTATTTAGTGGGACGCCAGTTCCTCGTCTTAGGATTTCTCTTTAGGCTTCTGCAATGATAACGCTTAAACACTCGATCTCGATTTAATAACTCGACGAATCCCTTTACTCCTAAAGATTTGACACTAGCTAGTATTATAGTGCTCTTCAATAGATCTTTTGATGATATCCAACTTTCATAAGAATTAGAATTTAACGTCTATCCTTATATTATCTATGACACGCCAGTTAGCGGATGAAAGTATTAAACAGTCTTGTATAGAATGAAAGCAGACACCCATTTGCGTCCGAATTGTTTTAGCGTTTCAGACTAATTGGTAGACGTCGAAGCACAATTAATGTTGTGTTGTGTAAGACATGAGAGCATCGCTTCGTGTAAAATTAAATTTGTTTGTGGCCTTATTATAAGTGGCGCCCGACGTGGGCTGCCCGTGCCACCAGCCTCGTTTCTGCGAACCCTCACACGCGAGAAATAAGATTGGTGGCGCCGTACTCGGCGACCGCCGACTGCTGTGATAGTGCGTGCTGTGCTCTCCTCGATTCCCAACGAATAGTTTTGTAAGTACAAAACTAAAAAGAAAAGTAATTTTAATTAATATTAGGGCCTATTGTTAAGAACGTAATTCGCATGTTATACTAAAATTAAGTCCGTTTTGTACTGATAAAACTGTTCGTCGTCTTCGGCTCAAGCGGTATTCGATGATCGAAGTTGTTCAGTCATGCGACTTTTGTAATCGATTCTTGTTGTCAGAGTCAGGTTATCGGGTTAGAATGTAAGTTTGTCGGATTGCTACGCTTGCTGGAGCTTATTTACTATTGGCTTAATGTGAGATTCGGGATCTTTTTAATTGGCCCCGGTATCCTGACTATGACGACTGGCAATCGATAATTCTCGATTAGTCGAAGGGTGGTATGCTTTGGGCACGAGTGATTGTACACATACAGGCCCAAGTACCACCACCACTGAAGGATTAATGTATTGTTATTGTAAATAGTCGTTCGATGAGCTAAAATAATGATTCTTTAACATGTGGATAGCAGCCGAATTTGTTTCATTTATAGTCATTGTGTGGTGGTGAACTGTCATGTGTTCTGCCATTTATGGAGGCGCGGAGTTTAGGGTATATAACAGTTAATGATATTGTGTTTGTGCTGGACACAAGGTTACTCTGTTTTTATCATGTTGACGAATTATCTTTAGTTTGCAGGAATGTTCATCGTTAAAATTATGATCATGTCATGTTATATTGTGTCATAAGGACAGTTTTTGGAATGTTTTGCGACTGCAAATGCATAATAAATCTACCGTGTGATTGCTTAATTAATGTACTATTTTGTAGTGACCAATTTTATCGATAGAAAATAAAAAAGTGTAAAATTGATAATTTTAATGTAATTTTTATATACAATAAATAGACGATTTTGTACAAATTGTGTATTTTATTTTTCACAGATCCAACTTATTCTTAACAATATCGAGATTAATGTGATTAACTTTCGACATAGGAACCAAAGGCTGTAGCTAGTAATATACCTAATATAGATATATCAGCAGTACAATCCAATTTCGAAATAACAAACGATAAACTCACGAATATTTACACTGTACAGGTATTTACATAATATATAACTATTATAACAGGGTACTGAACGCGTTCATGGACTGATGGTGTTGCTGCTCGAAGTACTGTTTGCACTCAGAGGCGTCGTTGGACGGGTAGGCGCAATCCGTGTAGTTCCATCCCTGTATGTCCATGTTTGTCTGCCCGCAGTCCTGATATCTATAGTACCTTTGATCCTGCATGTCCATTATGGGCGAGGTTCTATTCTCAGTGGGGTAGTACTGAGCTTCCTCAGGGTAGTACATTTGAGGGGGGTAGTTCTGCTGTTCGCAGTACGCTTCGGCTTGCTGGTAGCCGTGGGTGAATAGTTCTGGTGAAGGTGTTTCGCTGGACTCTGAGCCGCCGGGGGCTCGTTGCCAGTCGAGCCAGTAGGTGTCTTCGGGTCGCGAGTTGTCGTTCAAATCGGCGAATGTTGGTGGGGATTCTAGTGTGTTTTCTTCCATGGGGAAGTCTAGTCGGATGGGTTGGTCTAGCTGGAAGATTTCTTCGGGGTGGAAGATGTCGTCAGCGGGGAGGGCGGTGGGGTCGTACTGCTGCGGAGGCGGGGCGGGCGCGGGGGGCGCGTACGCGTATTGGTTCTCTACGGGCGACCACGATGGTGCGTACGCTTCCGTCGGGTGCTCCGTGCGCCATCGACACGAGCACTCGAATGGTCCACAGGTGCATGTAAGACCTAGAAAGAAAGAAATAAATGATTAGTCAAGTATGGTGATTAATTGTGAGGTAACTAATTGAAATTTCGAAGTAAAATGATTTTATCTATTCTGTTTTAGCATCTAACTGGCTAACTCTAAGAGCGTAGGTCAGATGGCTAAGAATATTATGGCGTAAGTATCTGTACCATTTGCTAGGGCTATAGTAATAAATTAGATTGGAAAAGATCTATGTGCAAAAGCACCGGCCAGTTGCTTAATATCAAGGCATGAATTGGAAATCCATGTATGTATAAAAGTTATATATGCTGTGGAAACAGTGCAGGGCTTCTTACCTCTTTGGTTATCAGGAATAAGCGGCGGCGGCTGCGGATGCGGCGTGCAGATCTTCTGCGGCATCTGCTTATCAGGTTTCACCGTCAATATCTTATCCGCTATCGCCGCCTCTCTTGCCAACAGTAGCGCTAAACCCCTCACTCGTCTCCCTGCGCCCATGGTCCTTCGAACCTCACTCGCGCCCTTGGCCTCGGGGCGCGGGTGGTCGTGAGCGCCCTTGGCTTGGAAGAAGATGGCATGTTCCGTGTGCCGCCAGAAATGTGTGACTGGGTACCCGCAGTGGCCCCGACAAGGTTGGACTTCTAAGCGACCGCCGTTGCAGAGCCGGTTTGGGCAGGGTTTTCCTAAAAAGAAAGCCGTTGTTAGTTTCATGTTTTAAATACGGATTATAATGATACGAGTATTCATTTAATGTCGATGCCGTATTATTTTTTGTATAAAGCTAGATCACTTAGAGCATTCGTAGGATGATCGCGCACCTAGTTGAGTAGAATCTCGCACGTATCCGCATTGCATCGGAGAGTAAGTAAGTGCAAATAACAAGATAATATTCGCACTGTCTGCATTGGCTAGGATAAGTGCGCGCTCATTCTCAATCACTTATTGATAGGATGAATCGGAAAACACTGTACTATTTCGTCTTGCTTGTGTTAGGTAAAAAATATACAATATATTGCGACTTTTTATGTAAGTAGTGGTAATTACCTTGCTGCTTCTTCCGCGCCTTATCACAAATAGCCGGTCGCAGATGCACTCTCGATCCGTCCGGCAATCTACATCTCGCCGAGCAGACCAGCACACCAAGGCAGCTCTTCTTCAGTATATGCACGTTATGGTTATTCGTGTTCCTCATGGCCCAGCCTGAGGCGTGTCTCCTGGCTTCCTCGCAGCCTGGTGGGTACACGCGTCTCACGTGACCGTCGCACCACTCTCCGAAGGGGTCGAAGGTGGTCACTCGCGGGACTACTGCGTCGTTGATGTCCCACTCTGGCGTGGTTGAGGCCTCTGACATGTCCGATCGGCTGCTGGTACTGTGGAAGAGGGGGGATGTTAGTTGAAGTTGCTACGTCACAACGAAATAAGTAAGGCATTTATAGATTGGGTGATGGAGCAGTTGCGGCGTTACCAATAAATATAATAAAAATGAATTGCTATTTGTGTTAGTCTCGCTAAAACTGGAGAATGGCTGAACCGATTTCGATGATTTTGGTCTTTAAATATTCGCGTCCAAGAAAGGCTTTAACGGTTCAAAATATAGGAAATGGGGACGGGGCCGCCGAGGGCCACTAAACGATGTTCGCCGGGATCGCTAGTTAGGTATAATTTTGGCTATCGTTTAGTTTGACAGGGTTTGATTTCATTGGTTTGTTGTAGCTCGTTTTGTTGTTACAGTTCTGTAGTTCTTAACTTTGAAAGCATGAGAAGTCCTCTTTTTAAGTTTTCGGTGGGGTGTGCATAAATAAGTAAGCGAATGTGAATGGTTATTTTAGAGACTGTTGAACTTCGGAAGTTAGTACCGACTACCGATCTACTTACATAGTAAGTTTACCCCTGTTATTAAATAATAGAAAACCAATAAGAATTAAATAAAACCCTTGTAATCTGATTAAATTATAGTTAACTGTATGCGTTTGCACTATAAAATAATAAGTTGTAATAGTTATACGTTATAATTTCATTGAGCTTAGTTATTTATTTTATTAAATAAACGATTCCATAAAAGCTCACGAGTTGTTAAGAAATACCAATAAACAATTTCTATTTATTAATCTCAAACGGTAAATCTGTACGTCTCTACATAGCTACAGTTCAATGCAAACACGATAAACAAAAGCTCGAGACGCAGAAAGCTGCGTCCCCTCGCAGGCTCGTTGAGCCAATTGCCAGAATTGCGTCTGAGGGGCAGATCTAATTGGATAAACAACGAGAAATAAGTCAACACAGCCGAGACTCTCCCATAATATAACGTTGAGAAGGAGGAGAAATGCTAGGACTGTATTCTTATTCTTCATCAAAGTTTTAATGTTATCGTTTTGTCGTCAAAGTTTAAACGGGGAGAATTGTCTAATAAGATCTTAAATATGATGAATATATTCTTATTATTATATTACAGACGATATGCTCGTTACTAGACCTTCTTGCACATAATCATATTTATTCTGAATTCATTCAATAAACCAAGAATAAACAATAATTGAAAAGTTTAAGTAGGTATCTACCTAAAGATCTAAGTTTAAAAACTTGCTCTTTGACTTCTTTTTAAATAAAACGACTTTATTGATACTTTTAAAGATAAATTTTAGATCTAGCGGGCGCAAATCAGCTTTTGATCGTAAGTCAGCTTTTAGTATAATCACTAGGTGTACTTGTGAAAAGTGAGAAGCCTAGCCTACAATATTCTTCAAATTGATAGAAATATAGGAGTTAAAAAAACTTAAACAACTATATTTAGCGTAATGTTTGTATCTGAGCTTTTTTATCATAGGCTATCGAACTGACTGACCAAAGTTGCCTCAAGGGTGAGAGTTGGAGCCAAGACATATATTTTGATAGTAAGTATTATGTATAGCTTTAGGGCTTTCCGACGTCACCATAGACGCAAGTCGCCTCTCTTCGTCACGCCAATGATGTTCAATTAGGCCCAATTGGCTTCCCTCCGGCACCTTCCTCAATGTACCCTCCTTTGACTATTTATTTATTTTATGGGCTGATTGACATCGTGTCTGTTAAGCTCGGTGGCACTGACAAAATTAACCTAACTGTAAACGTTAGACATATTTTTCATGTACTTAGATAGAGTTTATCCAGAAGATGTGGTCTATGGTAGGGTGATCTCGTTCAGGGCATTCGAAAACGAAGGAAATTTTTTAACGTAAAATTTTTGTAAGCTTAGTATTATCGAGGCCACTACTACCTAACCACCTTAAGAGCTAATTTCTAACTTGCTCCATGCGTCGACATTTGTTTGAAGTCACGCTGATTTTGTGTTGTCTTGTGCGTGCAAGCGATTTTCATTGAAAAGTGGTTAGGCGCAAGAGACCTCGACAGTATTTATATAAAAAAGTAACTCATGATGTCTCACCGTATAAACAAAAAAAGAACCCTTAATCGGGTGAAACTTATTGGATAAACTTTAAAATTTCTGTCTTATTAGAACCTACACACCTGTAAATAAAAATCAACTCAGTATTCCTGAAGTCTTTTCTACCAGTTATCCAAAGGTTTACCAATGCCAACCAAAAAATGAATTAAAACGTCCTGTCAGTTATTATAAATTGGCGGACTTAATGCCTTATGTCATTCTCTACCGGTCGACCGCTTGGTAATCCGGAGAGTTTAATCGGTTTATATCTCACGAGCGAGGTCTAATTTACATCAATACGAATTATATGTTTTGCAATATCAATAATAGCAATATCTAAATAATTGAAATTTTGCACGTCTGCGAGCAGACTGAACACATTGTACTACTTTTAAATGTGATCTTTATTTACTGTGTACTTAACTAGGTATATTATTTAAATATTTAATTTATAGTCGAACATCAATTGACAAGGGACAGCAGGATATTTTACTAATAATTAAGTAAAATATCCTGCTGTGGAAGTTAGTTAAGTAAGCGGGTTCCCAACATGTCCTATTAAACGCTGATGTTTTATCTAATGTAAATTAACATGTTCCGGGACAGTAAAAGCCTACAGGCGTAAAAACAATAAAACATCTATTGTGCCTGGAATCGTGTCCCGGACCGTGTTAACTTATGTTAAGCGGAAAACTTATTTAATAGTAATGCAAATTTTTATTAAGTTCTTATGAAATTATAGAAAACTTACATGGTGGACGAGGATTGACTTTTTATTATTAATTAATTAATTGAAAATTAGTGTGTCTAATTAGCGCTAACACTGATCAAATGGTACGGGCAATGAATATTCAGTTAACCTGTTAAAAGCCAGCGTTGGTTAAAGGTTTCCCTAAAAGTAAACCGAGTCGTTCGTACGCGATCTCCAAATTCTCTACCATATTTATTAATTGAAAGTAATTTCAATAAAACGAAATGATTACCTAATATGTTATTTATTAATACTTACAGGATCACCATCTCCGAAAAAGGCACTCAGCAGCACATACAAAATAATCCACAGTCCACCACCACACAACACTTTAATTTCTGTCTTTGAAAGGCTTTTGTAACAATTAATATTGTATAATATTTTCGCAAAGCAAAAGCTCGTTTAGCGAGGCCCATCCATATGCAGCGAAAGCTCACGGCTCACTAACTCGAACAACAAAAATAAACATAGGGATGATTCCCCCCACCATGGGTTGAGGTGGGGTCGGGCTTCAACCAATAGGAGTACACATCTCGCTCGAAACCGCCTTCCAGCCAATTAGAGGCCGCCGTTTAACCGTGTTCCATCGCCAATCGGAATATTCGCGACGGTTTAACGTTCTCGTTTTCGCGAAAAGCCTTGTTGGGAAATTTCAGCGATGCATTGTTTGAATGCGTGAGTTGAATCGATTTTTTTGTAGTTGCTAATGTGTTTTATTGTGTTCTACCTACAGTAGTATACATATCAGTAAATAGAGACTCTGCAGGAAGCATAGAGGTTCTGCTTTGTCCTCATTGATTGCTTTTGTTTCGTATCTTTGTCATATCTTGCATTTGTTTTTGAAAATAGGTTGAGATTTTTATAATCCGTAGAAAGTTTTACTAATAGATTTTATAAGATTGGCAAAAGAATTGGAAAATAATTGCAGAAAAACTATGTAGGAAATGATAGCTGCGAGCAACTAATGTACTTAGTATTTTAGTCTCAACTGAACTGTTGCAAAATAAGGGTAATAATTATGCGCAAACCAATTAAGTTAGTTTTCAGCGATTTTCTAGCTACAGAATACTTATTTTTTGCTGGACTACAGCTGGCAGCAGAATTAGTCACGGTGGTTGAATAGCGTTTAAAAGGTAGTTTATTGTGAGTGCATAGGCGAATAGAGCGCTGTTTCAGCACTTTGCAGCGGTGTCAAATGCTAAACATCAAACGTATACAAATAAAAATCCGTTTGTAGTTACACTATATTTTGTAAAACCATGTAGGTATATAAATGTTCAAATTCAAATTCTTTCGTTTGTTAGTCATTTTTTTATGCATTGTCTATGAAGCTCTAGCTAGTTTTTGGTTTGATGACCTTTAAGAGAAGGCAGTTAGGCACTTCCTTTTCTAATAGGCGGTACCCATTCATCAATTCGCAATGATCTCGCGTAGAGTAGGGTTGATACCATTGTAATTAAAGAGGCACCTTTGTCCAGTAGTGGGATGCACAAATGGCTGCCTAATTGACAGCTTGACACTCACTATCACCGAACACTCAGCAGACAACGGTAAGCGTTCATCATTTCGCTATCAAGCGCCGTTTTCGGCGCGATCATTGTGAGGTTATAGGTTGCGCAGGCGCACGGGCTGGGGTGAGAGATGCGGGTACACTCGCACGCGCTACCATTGTTGGTGTGAGAAAGTTAATAAAACAATAAAAAAATGTAACGAACGTTGCAACCCGTATTATGACGATTGTTATGTAATTGACAGAATATATTTTTTTGCTTAAGAAATCAGCTGGCGTAATAAGTATCATAATTTTTCAAGCAGAAAAAGCTTTTCGTAGTGCGCCTTCACATTGAAGCGCTCTAATGTGAAGGCTTATTGCTGTCATTTATGTACGAAATTATCAGCAGCGCGGCTGTCGCGCGACTGTCGCGCCATAGTCGCTTATTTTATTTATTTATTTTATTGAAAAGGCACACGTAAGTGAGATGAAGATGCTAAGATGGGCGGCAGGTGTAACCCGACTTGATAAAGTGCGAAACGAGCACATCAGAGGAAGTTTCAAAGTCGCGCCCATAGCAGAAAAACTCACCGAGAGCCGACTGCGATGGTTCGGACATGTCATGAGACGCCCAGAAGACCATGTAGTAAATCGGGCCTTAGCACTGCCAGAAAGCAAGAGAGGTAGAGGCCGCCCACTGGCCACCTGGCGGTCCACGATTAACAAAGACTTAGAGCTTACAGAAACTAATATTTCGACAACCCAGGACAGACAGTCCTGGCGCCGCAGAACGAGGAGAGCCGACCCCAAATAATGGGAAAAGGCTAGGACAAAGAAAGATTGAAAAGGCACACCAACTAGTTTACATACGTACCTAAGTTAACTTAGGTGTTAGACTTAAAATCAAGCATCAATAGCACCTAAACTCCATTCTTCTTTGCTAGTGCAACAATATTCAAACAATCTTTTTGTAACTTGTAATAATTTCAGTAAATAAAATTAATTCACAATTTAATTTAAAAAGATGTCAGTGTTGAACGATGAATAAGCTATGTGTAAATTTTGTGATTATCTTGTTTTGAAAGGATTATTTTTGCTAAAAAGGAATGTCAAGATCGTTTGCTATATTCAACTAGTGAAGAAAAACGGACTTCAGCAGGTTACATTGCTTACTAATTGTAAGGAGAAACGTTAAAAAATAAATATTAGGCACTAATACAGGGTTTGGCACCTACAGCAATCTTCTGTCGTGATTGGATCTTCTCTCCGTAAGATTAGTAGCCAGCTCTCGTCTGACATTGTTTATTGAAGCCCAGATAGGTACTTACGATAATTAAAAATAACAATCAACTCTCGGATTTACCTCGCAAAACGTCTGTCTGGCCTTGAGAAATAATCCTTTTTGGTTTTGTTTTTGTGTAACAACAAAAATGCCGGCAATAAAACTGGACAGAACCTAATCCTCGATGCAGTTTTGCTGGCCACTGTTTGTGGTTTCACGTAATCTGGTTATTGTTTGAGGGTTTGCAGAGCAACAACATTTTACTAAAACCAATTTTTTTTTCTTGTTTGATATTACGGTATTCGAAACATTGCTTAAAAAACCGGTTAAGTGCGTGTCGGACCCGCGCACTGAGGGTTCCGTGCCACCCTTAACTGAATTCAGGGTCCACTTACTTTCACTTAACGAAAACATCACAATATATTGCGACAGCAAAAATAACTTTGTTTTTCATACTGTTTGTATGAAAGACAAAGTTATATTTGCGGTTGATAAAAATGTGCAATATCTCAAACACTACTGGTTCGATCTCCTTCAAACCAATTTTCGTTGCAAGTTTTTGTTTAGATCTACATCATATATTTTTTTCAAAATTTTCACTTTCTTAGTTCAAAAGTTAGAGGGGGGGGGGACGCCCATTTTACCACTTTGGAAGCGTCTATATCTCAAACCTTAGACTTTTAGAAAAATGGCTTTTGAAACCTCAACATCATTTTAAAAGACCTATCCATAGACACCCTACACGCATAGGTTTGAGTAAAAAAAATTTTTAGGTTTTAGTTTCATGTATGGGAGCCCCCCTTAAATATTATTTTTTCTTACTTTTTGTATCTGAATCGGAAAGCAGTGAACAAAATACACCTACCTACCAAGTTTCAGCTATGTGATGCTTATAGTTTCAGAATAAAGTGGCTGTGACATACGGACGGACAGACAGACAGACAGACAGACAGACAGACAGACAGACTTGACGAAACTATAAGGGTTCCGTTTTTTGCCATTCGGCTACGGAACCCTAAAAAGGATGATGTATCATGCAGTTTTTCATTGGCAGATGATTCATTTGTTTATGACATATGTATATATATATTGCTTCGCGCCGCCTGTATTTTCTCTGTATAGACCAATGGTTGACTGGTAGAGAATGCTTTTAGCATTAAGTCCGCCATATGTACCTTTTGTTTGTGCATTAAGTGTAATCAATAAATAAATAAATAAATATATATATATTTGAAAGTTTTGAAGACGACGGACCACTTACATTCTAGGTACCTACGTAAATAGATAAGTAGTTAGCATGTAACGTTAACTTTATTGTGATAGTTACATCCCAAAAATAAAAATGAAATTATGGGTTCGATATTTTTACTAAAGTTTAACAATAAATTTGTTGAGCGATAAGGTAACCCACTACTAATATCAATGTTGAAAGCAAGTTCTAGCAGCAGTTCTTTTAATTCTTCGGTTTTAAAAAAAGTGGGCTATACCACGGCAGTAACAAAAGTAACAAATTTGTTTATTTTATCTTAATACTCACCTTCAAAACAACAGTTTCAAAAACATCAAGGAGCTGCAAGAGCTTAGGACCAAAATCTAATAAAAGCCGGCCATTAACTTTGTCGCTAACTATTTAATCCGGAGCGATCTCGTTTAATCCTTCCATTGTTTATCAATGATGTCTTTTGATGATGATATTTCTTTGGAAACTTGCTGTGACTTGCCCTAATGCGATTAGTTCGGCAGTCTTTCACGGGATTTGTTTAGTGTAATGTCTTGACAAGATTTTAGAAAAATCTCTTAGTTTCATTCAGATGAATGTTACGGAAACTGGAGCTTAAAAAATTTGCTAAAACGGTGTCAAGGCCCATTTACATCTGACGAGCGAATGCTCATTCTATCCCCACTTCATAAAATTCTTCTTATGCAAACAGACTCAAGAGCATTCGTTCGTTGTTCTTTCTATCTGATAAGATAGTAGAAGCTCGATTGAGCTTCCGTCTACAATAAAAGATCAAGAAAGAATGTTCTTGCTCTAGCTCTTAGTTCTTTGACGTTTGGTCAAAACCCACCTTTATGGTAACATGCCTTAGGGTTATATCTCATTTATTGAGTTAAGTATGTAGGTAAGCTTATAAATTTTGCCACTCAGAGGATCCTATTAAAACGTTTTCATTTAAAAAAAACCCTAAGGGAAAAACTTTAAAATCAGGATGTTAGACATTCCTTGCATACATTTTGCTATTCATTAAAATAACACATTATTATCTATTTATTATAGTACAGCTAATAATTAAAGTGAAATAGCATTCCTTTTAATAAAATCAAGATTAAAAATTAAATAAGTGGAATTACATTGTATGCCTTTATAATTAAGGTTTTTTTTATTTTATTTTCTGTGACCTAATTCTATTCGAGTCCTACCAACGAGTACCATATTTACCAAAATGTTATAAAAATTTCAGATTCCGGAAAAGAACACAAGTTGAACGAAAGTATTAAGGAATTTAATCCTTTCTTTGTATGACCGTTCTAGGTATTTTCATCCCGACTTTCTTTGATGCGATTAGTCGCGGTATCCTTTTTAGGGATTTTAGAAATGTCCCAACTGGTACTTACTTCCTATTTTTGAAATGAATATGGTGACTTAAAATTAAGTGCAACAAATTTAAGGATAGGTATTATTGATATTAATCCTCATATTTAGACCATTTATTAGTACTTATGTTATTTCTCAAATTAAAGTAAACTTACGTAGTTAAATAATTGGCTCTACTTAAGCTCAATCAATTTAAAATGCATTGATAATTATGAATTTCAAAAGTATTATTATGCAATTATTTTCTCTAACCTAATATGATTGGGTTTAACTAAGTTCTTCTGGGTGTGCTTGCTCCATCGTCGACTCGATCTAAGCCCAATCAGGTCTAGTCAAGAATATGGAGCACACCCACTTTAAATAAACAAAAAAGTTCCTGCCCTTTATATAAAACAGTAATTGGCAGCACATACAATCATCGTCCAAGGCTGTGAGAGGGAGTAAACCGTTGCCAATTGTCGCCAGGGTCCCAGCCTCCGGAAGCTGCCAATTTGTGGGATTGGCGAAACCACTGCGAACATTACCAAACGGAAGAATTAAGTGGAGACGAGATGGGGAAAGGAGGTGCAGTGGTGTGTGTTTTACTTTATCATACAACTTCATATCGATTCTTTCTACTGGTTGCTTTACTATCCTATAAAATCTAAAAAAAAATACGCCCGAGCCCGACACGACATAAACAGGGTGTCCCGTAAGTAGTGGTTCAACCGAACCCAATCATTAAATTTTCGCAATATTAATATTATAATAGTGACAACGAAAGTGAGATAGGTCGAATTTTTGAAAAAAAATAATTGAATAACTCTTAAACCATGAAACTTTTCCTAGCCCATATTAGCCTAGTCTGATAGATCATGACCTCATCCATTAACGGTTTTCGGTTGAACCTTATGGGACACCCTGTATGTATAAAGTTATGGAACATGGTAAATGTTCTACAGTATCATTGAAGTAACACGGTACCAAATCTCGAATCAATATGGAAGATGGACAGATCCCCTCATCAATTATTTAAGAGCATACGATTTTCAAACGGTTATCAGATTTTTATGAAACATGGCTAAGAACACTCGTATAAAATTATCTATGAGAAAAAAAAAACAAAAATTAATCACACCCTCCTCATAATCGATGTCTGCAGGTATTCGTAAAACAAATTCATTCAAAATACCTTACTACGAAACCAAGACAAATTGTTCGGTTGTTTGGCGCATATCTATAAGTACTTAACTATAGATTAGTTAGAGTGCGAAAATAAGTACTTGCCTACTTCTTTTGGACTTAATAATCTTCTTACCTTGGTCAGTTTTAAAATAGCGAGCTTCAAAGTTCAAAATGGCAAACTGTAATTAAATAAAAGTTAAAACAGTGCCAGAACTTTGAGGGGACTAAAAAGTTTATTGTAACTTGCTGACTCATTAGCAGTTGTTCTTGACTTACTGGCATGCTGCAGGCCAGACCACTTGCTTGTCTTTGTTAACTTTTGAACTAGTAGGTAAGTACTTACAGTGTTGCTAAATTGAAAGCTCTTAACTAGATTACTAGAAATTATGTCCTATATTCTGGGAAAGTTGAACATTTTAAAACTCGACCAAAGCTTTTGTTTCCTTACTAGCCGATAGCTTTTTCTTAGTATGAAGACATTCGTACCACAAACGAGATAAATCTGTGTATATTTTTTTAATTTATTTAAACTTTATTGCACTATGCTCAATTAGCGGACTTAATGCCTGCATTCCTGTACTTTAGTTTTATTAAAATGCCATTACTTTAGTTTTTTAAATGAAATTAGTATGGAGTTCTGATAGCGCGTTATGTAGCAAAGTTTCTGTTAAAAAATATTTCAAAGAGTGTATGCAAGAACTTTGCCCTTCATGTTTGTAGATTGAAACAGTTTCGGTTTGATGTGATTCTATATGAACATGTCTATAGTTATAGAGCATACTAACCTACAGTTTATGAAGCTGTAAAACTGTCTGTTTCATCAAACGAGTTCGTTAGTGTCTGCTTGTGTGTTGTGTTGTTTGCAGCGGGGGCGGCAAACAGATCGCTCGATCAAACGACATGTGACGGGGGGACGCGAATTCACACAGATTTTTGAATTAAATTCCTACAGGAGCTTTAAACAGACACGATGAAACAAATATCTATAAACCTAGGGACGGTTGATAGAAAATAGTAAAAAAATATACCGGCTTGCTTACATTTTCATCTAGTACATGTAGTTGGCACCTAAAAATCCTTTGAAAAACTAAGCCATCTTGGTAGGTTTAGTTGTATCTAAATAATATTGTACACTACTAACAGTTGTTCTTCCATGTATCTAACTGCTTATAGAGTAAGGACCATCCTTACCTATTTCAACTTTCTACACTTTTGTCATACCTACGAGTACTTACTAGCTTCCTTAACTTCTGTGGTATTGCCAGTAATTTCATAAGTCCTGTATTCAACCACTAGACTCGACCTCCAGACCTATTATAATTAGTTCTCAGACTGTCTCACCAGCTAACAACCTATCAATGATAAGTCATCTGATAGGCCATCAGACAGTCCGATATCATCTCATAGTTACCGAAACGACCGTACCTCGAACGTCACGTCAATCCCAGTGCCCTGCCTTTGACACAGAGATAACCCATAAGCCTTCCACGCAACTCAAACAAAGGGATCAAATTAAACAAATCCGCGGACAATCGCGTTCCACAGCACATGAAAGAGAGTTAATCAAACTAGCAGGGGAAAATAGCGGGGGCGTGAGCACCACTCATGGTGTCTGCATGTCATTGTACTCAAAATCAACAACATCACTCAACTATTTTGCGGCTCTATCTCATACGAAATAGAGATCAATGTTCAATGGAATGAAATACATTTTTGTGGTAAGTTGATGTGCAGGTTTTATACGAACGGTTGACCTGTGACAAAAGGTTTTTGGTATGACTAATGCGATTGTGAAATGCGCAATCGAGACGCAGCTTTGCCGGGTGCGATGGAATTTGCTCAATATTAAAAGCTCATTCTTTGATATTAGGAAAAAAAGGGGTCGCATTAAATATGTAAGTTCATCTTCTCTGACTTTATCATTTTAGTTTTCATTATAGTTCTTAATAAGTCTCTGTATTTTATTTTGATGATGATTTTATTCATTGATGGAAATGAAGTGAAAATGAGTAAGCGCTATGAACCAAGACAACAAACAAACGTCATCGTATTACCTGCTGACGACAGAACTAACAAGTCCTTTTAGAATAATTCTATTGTTTTTCAAGCTAATCTTATTGAACAGGTAAATTACCTAGCCACCTACCTAGTTATTAAGCATCGCTAATTTATTAAAACTCGAGTTTTATGTTCTATTTTCCTTGAAAATCCAATACCTAGTATCGGTGGAGTGGCAAGGTGAAAAGTATAATTCTGTACGGTTTTGTTGTGAAAGGCAGTAGGTGCTTCGTACTAATTTATTGTCACCCGTTATCTATACGATGCGGGTGCGCGTGCGCACCCCCCCTCCCCTCCCCGGCCTTGTTTAACATGCACCACGCGACTGACGACAACTGTTTTCTAAATGTTCCAGGTATTTTGTATTTATGACTATTCACCTAACGTTATTGATTTTTCATCTATTTTAAGCAACGCTTGTAAATAGGTACTGGTATTTAGATCGCTTTCGAGTTATGACACTGTTAATATTGCAGTTTATGGTATTGATAAGACTATTGACATAAAGGTTACACGTTACTACGCGAGAAATACCAACAGTAATATTTATACTCGGCTCTACATTTTCAGCATATTTATAGAAGTTGGTATATTGCTCAGACCATACAAATATTCTTCCATGGATGTAGTAGGTCTAGGTATATTGAAAGTGTTCGTTATATTAAGGAGTACAAGCAGTCTTAGCTTAAAAAAATATTGAAGTAAAAACTACCATATTGCTTAGTTTACTAAGTGATAGATACACGTCGATAAAAATATGACAAAGTTACATATTCATGTCCTCAATTTTGGCTATTCACTTCCCAATCTTCACCCTCTATTTGTTTAATTTGAATTTTAAAAACAGCTTGTTTAGCATAAACATGGGTTGGTAGCGATTTTTCGCATATAAATATTCGTTTGCTCTTCAGTGTGGAGTGATATACGAGTTTATTATACTAATTGCTGTGTGTCACAGCATTTGGTTCTATTGTGCTCTTGATAGCGAGAAATTGGTATTTATTGTTTGAATTGGTATTACAAAGGGGTTGAGACTAAAGATGTTTGAAGGCTTCATACAAATAAGTTCCCTGACGTTGTATTACACAATTTTTTTTTGTTACTCGTATTTGTAAAAAAAAAGGCACGAGTGCGACTTTTTTAAATTCATTCTGCGTATAAAGTATGGGTTTTGTTACATATCAGATGTTTAATACGTTTGTCATAGTATCAAACAAAATAACGCTACCCAATAGATTTGGTTGGGTAAACAAAAATTGGCACAATGCTGTGCAAGTAATTTTTAACCCCCGACGCAATAAGAGTATGTTATAAGTTTAACGTGTCTGACTGTGTATCTGTCTGTTGAATCGTAGCTAAACCGATTGGTTTAGTTTATTTTTTGTCAAAGATAATTTTATTCCGAGTGTTCTTAGTCATGCCAAGCTTTACAAAAATCTGTTTAGACGTTTTTTATTTGCGACGGGGGCTTTTTTTAAATTTAATTTAATGTAATATTTATAACATTTAAGGTCAAAATTCATCACCCTTCTTTACCTGATTAGAACTTACAGTTGGAAACACCCTACCTCTGATTTGCCCGTCCGATTATGACTATCGAATATAAAAAATGTAATTACGGTCTCAGTGGTTCGCCCATTTCACGCTCACCCCAAAAACAATGAGTTTAACCCCCGGATAACAATAATGCTATAAAGAATAAAGATGTTGCGTGATTTCGTGATAGCGGGACGTGGGAACGCACCTTGATTGGTAACCTTAATTAATTGATGCAACTAATCTATGAAGTCCTCGCTAAGCGTGGGAAATCGGGTAGAAAGTTAGGGGTTAATGGTTATGGGTATGCGGTAAATCTCTGTCATATTTCTGTGTACCTAAATAAGTATGTAACTCAATATTACCCGATTCGACGCATACTTTTTCTTACTTCTGTTAACTTGTTTGCTATCTTAAATGTTGTCTCACAAAGTGAATTATGTAAATTATTAATGTGAATAATCTGGATATATCCTAAAACCTAATACCGGAATAGTAGTGAAAAGTTGGAAACAAAAAATCTTTCAAGTTGCAGAAACTTGACGGTTTCAGCGTGATGTAGAACATTACGATTTTGAGCCTATGTTAGATCTAAGGGCCGTTTCGGAATCAACAAATAAGCACTAACCAACGATTAATTCAAATAAAGAACGTCATTTTGTATGAATTATCAGTCAGTTAAAGCTAATGAGAACTTGACATTGTGAAACAGGCTGTAACTCTAAGATGACTTTATTTAATTACAGAACAAAAATATGAGTTTTTAGAAAAATAGAGTTAGGTAGCATTAGCGTAATTTTGGTGATTTTTTACTTTACCCTTAATTGGGTAGGCCTAGGCAGAAGCGATTTATTTTGAGAAAAAGGTTATTTGAGCTTCGCACAAAACACCGAGGTTACCCAACCCGTGACAGCCGAGTGAAACTTTAAAATACGGATGATCGTTTAATCGCTGTCTACCACAATACCCGGAAATCCGATATTTCACATTCGCGCATCACAAAGCTGAGTTCGAATGGCTCTGGCGGACCATTAAATTTTATTTTAACCCGCGAATGCTGAGGGGCTAACCGGCAGGGCGTTTCGCGAACATAAATAATGACAAAAAACATATTGCGTTTGTTGCGCTCATTATGCGCAATTAGCTACGATTGTGACAGAGAGCATGTGAACGGATTTTGTTGGACTGGTAATGGAATGGCTAAGGACGCGTGCCACTTCACATTACTTTTGATGATCTTTTTTAGCTTTGATTTTTTTACGCCAAGTTATCAATTCTTTAGCTATTAAAAAAATACTTACGAGTAACATTAATATAATTTTATAATTGTCAACTTAACGAATTTGTTAAACAACGAATTGTTGAATGTAATTTAAAACGCATTTTCTATCTCATTGTAAATTGTCAAACGTGTGCTAAGCAGATGTAAAAATACATCTAACGGTACTATTTGTATTAATTAACCTAAATATCAAGTTCAAACAATTTGTAAATTCAACCCATAAACGTCGTTTAAATTGTTTGCCCGGGCTAAAGGGCCCAAGTGACCCCTCTGTTGGTTGCGCGCATTAGTAAAATTAGAGCGGTGGGAAAGGGTTAAAGAGTACTTTATGTTTATTGTTATTAGACAATATTTGTACATCTCAGATGTACGGTTATGGTTATAGCCCGAGTATCATATTTTAGCTAATATTTTTAGCTTAACAAAAGCCGGAAACGGAACTAAATGGCGGTGTTTGGAATGGGATTCAAAAATTAGAGATGTATTCTTTATACGCCATCAATCAAGGTCCCCTGTGGTCAGTTGAAATGCGAAAAACGTAAATACCTTTGTACCTAATACCACCTATTGATGTCCGTTTATCTCTTTGAATGGACATTACGTGTCGACGCGTGCCATTGGCAGCGATGGATTAATTTGCAAAGGAAATTAAACTTTATGCGTATAGACACACATATAGACTGTTCGAAAATTGATTCTGATAGGATGGGTATGCAATAAACAAAAATAACGAATTAAAATGTGATTTTAACGAATTTTGATTTATACCCAGTAGAAGATTTGCTATTGTAGTACTATTTAAGTTTGTCTTGATTGTAAACATTTTTAAAGAGAATCCATGTTGGGAGGCTAGTGGTCATATGGTTTGAGACGAACGGCCTGTTTCACTATACTTATCTCCACAAGTTCTACTTAACGTTATCTGCCAGATACTTAATATGAAATGACGTCCCATATTAAAATTTTTCCTTTGTTTAATGCTTATTTGTCAATTGTGAAACATTTATTGGCAAGAATTGTGTTCTTTTTTAAATTTTGATTCTTTACTTACACATTGTACGCATGGCACGAGCTATTTATATAGCAGGACTGTAAAAAGGGTGCTTTACGTTTTATATGACGCTTCAAGTGTTACTAAACATAGAACTGACTGTACAATAATTAACAAATTTAAAACCAGTCGTGCCACGGCTTCGTCAATAGATGATCAATAGCACAAGATGCGGTGCGTGCGCGCAGATTCGCCGCGGTGATAAAGTGCACGGCTGACACCGCGATTACGCTGCACCTCATTTATTTCTATTTTGACGTGACGATCCGATGATACTTAATGATTTGGTGGCTTGATTTCGTATTGTGCGCAAGTTTTGAGAACTAAGCAAAAAAAGCTTTTGAATAAAGTTCGTAGTTCTTGAAATCATACTTGTAGTACGGACAGATTTTCCGAAGTAATGTATTTTTTGCTTAAGAGTTAAATAGTGATCGAAAACTTGAAAAGATGAGAAAAATACATTGTGCACTGCTGCAGTGTAATAAATAAATTAAAAAGTATACAAAAAATATCTTAAATAACAAACTATCAGTTATCTAGAGAAGTGAGTTAAGCACCACAATGCCACGTAATAAACAAATAATGAGATAAACATTAAAACACAAATAAAATATTAGCTTTACTACCTTTGTTGGTGACATCAATTCCATATGTTCCATAAGCATTTATAATGGCGAAAGCTCTTACTAAGCCCACTTCCTTGTCGGGTAGTAAAGCACATTTTCTTGTCGTGTAGTAGTCACACTCCTTATCTATCGCCACGCGCCGCGCATTACCGCTACCTGCGCGCGCGCACGTGGGGGCGCCGACGCGCGTCTCCTCGCACCTGGGAATATTGTGCTTAGACTGAAGATATGATACATTTTATGGTTTTAAACAGGAATAAGTTTACTTCATCAGATATCATGTTCATTATTTATCCTCAAAACCATGATAGTAACTATCGCTGCAGCTTCACACTGGATGCAGACCGCTCACAACCAGTCGCTGTAGAAAACCGTAGGGAACGCCTATGTTAATGATGATGATGAACTACCGATAGGCTTAAATATTTTATCTCCTATATAAAATTAAATTTTGAAACTTGTAAATTATATTACCTATGCAATCATGGCATCACACAAATAAATCGATCCTTTTTTTACATTGTAAGCATAAATTGTAAATAAATCCCATCAAAACTGATATCTGATACTGATGATTGGTACGCATAGATATTATGACGAAATTTACAAACTACCTATAAGAATAGAAAACATGCAAAAGCTCCTATCGGTCACATGAACTGTGACTGAACATTTCCTTTCGCCTAATGTGACGCGTGTGCGCGTGCGCAAGAACGTGCCAGCGCGTGTCTCCGGCACCTGGGCACGTCTAAAACCACAGGGTACCACCAATAAAAAACCTTGACCGCACTTAGAACTTTGTCATAATAAAATGATAGATAGTGTCCCCAATAATTGAGTAGTGTAAAGTACCGAATGTTCACGTTTATAGTTAAAGAAATAAACAAATAACAAATTGTTAGCTACATGAAAAACTTAGAGTTCAAATATTTAAAAAAAACGTAACGTGACACGATGAGTTCGTGCCTACATGATTATCTATTGTAAGTATCTAAATTTAAGGATTTTTTCTCATTTTGATGGGCAGCTGAACGGACCGACAGATGACCAATTGACCACTTAATCTCTGTCGATGTTTTGTTTTGACCCAATATTGCAAAAACAGCAATGAAACACAGACGCTGTGGCCACACATATTGAACCGGGATCCGACTGGAGGTTTAAGACGACAGGACCTTACAGTAACAGCAAAAAACGTGTAAGAAAGTTTGCCAATAAAATGTTTTGATGTCAAACTCCGATACAATTTTCTTTGTTACTAAACTCTTATGAAAGTGAAACTATTGTCTGATAAAAGCAATCCAAACTACAATTGCCCGCCTCTTGACGTTTGGCAAACGTCACTCAAGCTTACAATCTCACAAAGGAGTTAATAGGAGTACAGAAAAGCGGTGTCGGATGCGCGGGAGCACAATATTGGACATCAAACCGATGCGTTTACGTAAATATAGACTGCCCTTTATTATCTGCGATGTTCGATTGTGGTCGACCGGTCCTGCATCACCCCTCCCTTTCACGAATCATGATTGATCTACGGCAGATTGACAGATTTTTTATAAAACCACAGAGGGTCGACACCAGCCAGCGAATATTAAAGGCAATTGTTGTTTAATTTTTAACATTGGAAGGGCGATGCGTTGGAGTGTTGTAATAATGTTTTGATAATAGCTGTATCCGTTCAGCTCATATTTCTAATTCAGAGTGCGTGGGATTGCGCAGCCCTGTTTGAATTTAAAACGAATAATTTAGTCGGTTATTTTTGTACACCTTGTATCTGTTACTTATTCATGCCATGCATTTGTTTATTAGCTTTAAATACGTTAACAATGTGAAAAGGTACTTTATACGAAATATTTAATGCAATAAAGAATATATAGGTATCTTTTTTGGATTAAACAAAACAAAAATGTCGTGAAAGATAAATCTGGTATTGTTATTAAAACAATTATACTTATAAAAATAAGTTTTTTTCACAATGGGGTAGTTTTCAAAAATTTAGGTACAAAAGCACCATTCAGTTTAATTTTACTCTAATCTCATTGAATCTGTCATCTATCGACAGCTCGAAATAAAGGACGGCGGCTTATTATTTTTTATTCATATTCTCGGACAATGGCCGATGGTTTAGCACAATGTGCCCACTGATCCTCATTGATCGCCAATTACCGGACATTAAGTACCTCAAACGCTTTTCATGTCCGTTATTTGTAGCAACAAATCAAATGGAGAAAAAACCATGGGTCGACAATGGGCCTTTCAAGATCGGTTTGAGTTTGGGGAGCTTTTTGCGCATACGCACGCTTGGGCTATACATACACAATGGCTTATGAGAGCTTAGCCCGAAACAGACGGTAGCGATCGGATTTGCGATAGCGGTCAGGTCAAAAAGCGGTTTTGAGAGCAATGATTTTTTTATTCACTTATTGTGATATTTTTGACAAATAAAATTCAAATATGTAATATGTTTTTACATTGATCATGGTAATAATGACGACTGACGACCTCCGTGGTGTAGTGGCTAAGCACGCTTGGTTTCAAGGCGTCGCCGCTCAGAGGTCCCGGGTTCGATTCCCGGTCGGGTCAATGTAGAAATAAAAAATAAAAAAAATATTGGCCTGGGTCTGGGTGTTGTGGTACCACCGTTGTGTCTGATTTCCATAACACAAGTGCATTAGCTACTTACTTTGGGATCAGAGCAATGTATGTGATTGGTGTCCAATATTTATTTATTTATTTATTTATAATGAAGAAATATGAACTAGCATTCCTAATGAACATATAAGAAACCTACTATGTAAATATTAAAATCAATATTCATACGTATAACTGAGTAAAATAATATTTGCTTACTTAAAATTTTCCTAAAATAATTTAGTAAATCAGTAATTACTGTTGTCATCTCGACCGGTTTCGAGCTTTCGTAGTACGTAGCGATCAATATAATGTAGCGACGTAGCACGTAGTCTTTTACGTAGCAACATTAGCAACAAGGTGTGTCGTAGCGCACGCGCCCATTCACGCGTCACGCCCGTTGCGCCGGCGCATCCCTTTGTTACCTTTGTTGCTTTTATTCGCTTTTTATCGCACGTCCGAAACGATGTATGCCTTCACGCGATAATTCGCCTACCGTTCTTTTATTAGCCGACACTAGAGCCAAATCAAATATTGTATTTTGTTTTTTATGGAAACATTGCGGAACGGTTTAATTGTCGGCGTATTTGGGTTACGATAAAGCTTTGAAGTTTTTTGGGTTTTTGTGAGGTGGCCAATATAGAGAAATTGTAGAAAAACATCAATGAAAAAAATGAGCTTTTGATATTTGACACCTACTCTTCATGGGAAAATAATAGACAACATTGTTACAAATTTCATTCTACTAGTATGAATTTGTTAATAGTATAGTATATTGGCCGAAAATTCGCCATTATTTATTAGACAGTATATCATTTGCCGGAAAAAAAAATGACTATGTTTACGAAAAGTTCAGCCTGAAAGAACGACATCTTCTCATATTCTTTCTTCTTTTTTCACGAATGAACATAACCATCCCACCAATCAGAAATCAAAGTATGCGAACGGAATCGCCCGTCTAGCCCCGAGACGGAACTAGACGGTTCGATACGATTCCGTTCGCATACTTTCATTAAGAATAATCCGCGTGAGTCAGCTCTTGAGACGCCCGCCTCCGCTGATCTATGGTCATCTGACAAGTCTGACTCACGCGCAGGGAAGGAGCCGAGCTGTCTGGCACACGCGTAGGGATGTACGAGTACCAATCTTTGGTTTGGGCATGGGTTTTGATATTTCGGAATCTCCCCACAAACCTACCCCGATTTGATTTGATTTGGATACTTCTTTTAAATATCGTAAAATGAACTTAGTGCTTTGATGTGAAAATATATCTTGTTTTGCATTGCATCATCCATTTCAGTTTTACTGTTTGGTATTGATACACAACTACCAACCTAACACAACGAGTAGATATTAGGTATCTTCTGAAAGTAATGAATAATGATAAAATGAACTTGCGATTTTAAACGCAGTATACAAGCGTCATTTCAAACCTATTTTTCTGGCATGAAGAAATGTAAACTGGAAAAGTATGTGATCACTAGTACCAAATTAAGCTTCGGTAGTACCCAATTAAGTTTGAATATTTTTTTTAATTACATTCATACATAACTTTTATATTATATAGATAATGTGTGATCATTTCAATCTGTGATCATGAAGTGCCTTATTGGGGGCTCTCAATGATCAATGTGTTTATTTCGGTCTCAATCAGATACCACATAGCGCAAAGAGAGTCATCACTACACAATTCTCGTTTGGTGAGAATGCGGGCGGGCTCTCTGTAATGCTATGGGCAATAGAAGACGCAGGTTGAGGAAGGTCGGGTGACCCAATTGGCTGGAGGCGTGACTATTGACCTGATGACCCTCCCTGGTAATTCGGTGGTGCACTTAAGATAGACACATTGACGTGTCTCGTAAAACTGTAGACGTGACATCAATTATAATTGTTCTTGTTTCTGTAAATTGGGCTAGCTTTTGTGTTCACTCGCTTTATTAGTAGGTGTACAATATATGGTTTCAAATCACCATGAGCAAGTATACACGTAAGAAAGCGAAGCAGTTGGATTCAAAAAGTGGATGACGGTTATGACTAGTTAGGAAGTAAATACACCAAAACTGGTAGCCTACTCAAAATAGGCGATTAATCTGTTAATAGATGATTAAGCATGTTGTCAGTCATTGTTGAAAAACCGCAGCTCTCATGTTACGCCGCACGCCGTCAAATATTGTGATAATCCATCCGCCCGCCATTGTCACTGGATGACTTGATAAAAAATCATAAAACGACCATCCCTCGGGACCACTCCGCTGGAAAGCAGACTCCTTCCCTCCTTCCCATAATCTATTCCAATTAACTGACAGCGCCATATTGTGATATTAACACAATGCTTTCACTGCCCCTCTGCTTTAAGCACGGAAAATATCCCATAGAAATATTAATCTTACTCGTAAAACGTAAGGGTGAGTATTGAGTGGAAGTGTGGATAACATTTCGATATTGTTAAAGAGATCTCATTGAGCATGTATTACGGTTTTGATTATTATACTTGTGATGGAAGTAGCTATTTGTTTATTGTACTGTAATGTGCGTAATACAATGTAGAGTTGCACCTTTTTCTCCTTGATATGCCTTACACACTATAAGTAGCAATCATATCACTAGCAAAAGTACAATAATGTTTGAAAGGAACTTCTCAAACAGAGAGCTTTTTGAAAAACATTTACTTCAGCCACGTAAAGAAAGTAAATAAGTAAGTCAATGTAAGTAACCATATTATTATGTTATCTTACCCATTTTTAGTTATTTCAAACCAGGTACCCATTACAGTAGAATTGATAAGCACCCGCCGCGTCAGCATCGAAAAAGCCAAAATATCGGCAGACTTATCTCACAATTATCAGACAAGCTACGCCAACTTCCCGGCTAATCCGCGATAACCGGTTCCTCCACCCTTCATTGATGGCAGCTATTAACTGTGATATAATCGCTATTGTCTTTAGTTCCCACAATCACCAAATTAAGGAGGGTGGCACGAACCCCTAAGTTGTGCTATCCTCGAGTTTGCGTGATAGGTAGAATAGAAACAAAAGTTTAATGACCAGTATATTATAATATGAAGCTGAGTTACTTAATTCAAATTATGGATAAAATTGTGGAGGCCTACTTTGTCAATTTTAAAGCTAGTCAACTTAAGATGATGTAAAGGTGCAGGGCAGTCAGCCAGTTGTTATAAATACTTAAAGTTACACTAGCCTCAGCAAAGAAATTGAAGTAGCAACCACAAAGTAATTTTGTTCAATCGTTTTTGGTGTATTATCTAGGAGCAGCTGCTTTGATGGCGAGTGTCAGCAAATTTTTATTTTTGCCAATTTAATACTTCATCTTTTTTTTAGTTAGCCGTTATTGTCCCTCTGCTGGGCAATAACTTAAAATACTTCATATACGCAACTCATAAATGTGCGATTCAATTGTTGAACTTAGTCCCAAGCAATTACATGATCAGCTACTTTCCAAAATTAAGGAAACACTTCCCGGTTCCCACACCGACCGCAACATTTTTACTGATAACATCGATTCGATAATTTTAATTTGCTATCGATACTGTTAGTATCGATAATGAGTGACGTTCTCAGGAGCCGCGGGGTGCTTTGGGGGGCGTCCTATCTTCGTGTGAGATCGCAATTCGCATTCGAGGATATCCAAGATTCTGTTTATGGTATTCTGGTTTCGAATGCGGTCTTTTGTTAATCGTTATTTGTTGTTCTGTGAATTGTTTCTGTTTCTTTCATGGTTATTGTAAGGAGCGTTACTGTAGCGTGTAGGTCATGGTTGTAATAATGTTATAAAAATATACTGTTACCTTTTATTATTTATTACATAGAACCTTTCTGGCAACTGTATTAAATAACTCCTAATATGTAATCTATAAGTAGAGAAGAATTTAAGTTTGCAATTAAATTATAGTAAAAGGAAAAGTTACAATTAAATTACAGTAATATTCTGGATTTTGGATTGATTTTATTGGATTTGAAAATATAGCTGAAAGTAATTCCAATTGCGAGTCGAATTGAAGTCTCATAACACCCGATTCGATTGCCTCTTTATCTATTTCATCTCTTAATGAGCCTCATTAAGGTAGCTAATGCTGTAAATGGCGTACCGGATTTAGGTAAGCTGCGAGGCAGGGATAAATCGCTGTGGTCATTAGTCCCCAGTCCGAATGGTGGAGATTCGGCAATAGAGCTTTGGACAATGAAGATAAAGAAATCGTATTTTAGCGCATATTGGGTAATCTACGAGTGCACGTGAGTCTGTTACATTGATATTTGGTACTTTCCCTTCCTTAATTAGATCCTAAGTCCGCACAAAAAAGACAGATTTTGCTAATTGCTAATAAATCTATCTATATGCTTACGGTGTCACGAATCTTTCGTTTACAAAAAACCAGTCATTGTATCGAGTGAAACACCTATTTATTTATTATTAGTCAAAGACATTTGACGACCGTTTGGTGTAGTGGTTAGCGTTCCTTACTACTGAACCAGCAGTTGCGGGTTCGAATCCCGCAAGGGTCAAATTTTTTTGTGATAGCGATTTGTGTGATTATGGATTAGCACGAACATTTGTACCTAAGCCATGAATGTTATAATATGTATTTAAGTATTTATGGGAGACATAACATTTTCTGGTACTTCGTAACACATGGGGGAAAATTTACATCTTGATTTATGACATACGTAGTATTTCTACTTACCTATACTTGTGGGATATTGCATAATAATCTTATGACATACGTAACATTTCTACTTACCTATACTTGTGAGATATTGCACGTTGCATAATAATCATCAACAATTTAAAACATAATTCTATATTGTTCAAGTAAATACCCACCATATCCTACATAAGTATGTTGAGTACGTTCTTACAACCGCGTCGCCAGAGACGCATCGGTGCGGTGTGCGCGGGCGCAGAACTGCAGCACAAAGCGCGCAGGTGGCCGACACACGATCCGGGGCTCCGCTTGTCTCCGCTCAAAAGGATTCCTCAGACAACGCAACGCGCCTAATTACGTGATGGCAAAGAGTAAGTAGATATCATCAGATAATGTAGTAGAAGATAAACGATTCAGTTAAGGACGAAAGATTCCGTTCCAACTAGGCCAAAAAGCTTTCAAAGTCATTGTCTAGATCCGTTGCTTTTCTGACTGGTCTCTTCATGACAGCTCGAGCGTTTACAAGACCCTTTCTAATTCCATTTTTAAATTATGATTTAATAATGTACATGTTGTAATATAAAAAGTAAAAAAAACCGGTTAAGTGCGTGTCGGGCCCGCGCACTGAGGGTTCCGTGCCACCCTTAACTGAATTCAGGGTCCATTTACTTTCACTTAACGAAAACATCACAATATATTGCGACAGCAAAAATAACTTTGTTTTAGAAAAAAATGGTTTTAGAAACCTCAATATCATTTTAAAAGACCTATCCATAGACACCCCACACGCATATGTTTGAGTAAAAAAAATTTTTTAGGTTTTAGTTTCATGTATGGGAGAGCCCCCCTTAAATATTATTTTTTCTTACTTTTTGTATCTGAATCGGAAAGCGGTAAACAAAATACACCTACCTACCAAGTTTCATCTATGTAATGCTTATAGTTTCAGAATAAAGTGGCTGTGACATACGGACGGACAGACAGACAGACAGACAGACAGACAGACAGACGAAACTATAAGGGTTCCGTTTTTTGCCATTCGGCTACGGAACCCTAAAAATGAGTAAAGTATAAATAGTATAATACCATTGAGTAGCGAAGCGTTATCATTTCCAAGTTGAATTTATTCTGTAAAGAATAACTACTTGGCCCGCTGTTGCATAAACAGTTGGGTAGATGGCGCTAACGTCACGCAATGACGTATCAATGAGACCAAGAATTTCGCGCGGTCGGACCGACGGCACGGTAGCTCAATTGGAAGAGCACTTGGCCCGGATTGCCAGGAAGATGCTGGTTCGAATCCCGCCCGTGCGCAATTTTTGGTTTCATATTTCATCTTTTAAGAATAAAATATGACACTGTGAGTGTTAAAAATATTGTAAAACCATTGAGTAGCGAAGCGTTATCATTTCCAAGTTGAATTTATTCTGTAAAGAATAACTACTTGGCCCGCTGTTGCATAAACAGTTGGGTAGATGGCGCTAACGTCACGCAATGACGTATCAATGAGACCAAGAATTTCGCGCGGTCGGACCGACGGCACGGTAGCTCAATTGGAAGAGCACTTGGCCCGGATTGCCAGGAAGATGCTGGTTCGAATCCCGCCCGTGCGCAATTTTTGGTTTCATATTTCATCTTTTAAGAATAAAATATGACACTGTGAGTGTTAAAAATATTGTAAAACCATTGAGTAGCGAAGCGTTATCATTTCCAAGTTGAATTTATTCTGTAAAGAATAACTACTTGGCCCGCTGTTGCATAAACAGTTGGGTAGATGGCGCTAACGTCACGCAATGACGTATCAATGAGACCAAGAATTTCGCGCGGTCGGACCGACGGCACGGTAGCTCAATTGGAAGAGCACTTGGCCCGGATTGCCAGGAAGATGCTGGTTCGAATCCCGCCCGTGCGCAATTTTTGGTTTCATATTTCATCTTTAAAGTATAAATAAATAAAAAAAGTAAAATAAAAGAAAAAAAGTACAAAAAAAGTTTTTTGATTAGTTAACATACTATTTTTTCCTAAGGTCAAATAGCCTGAACTCCAACCACCTATCTGTATTCTGCACCATCTTTGAAGGCACTCTGACTCATTCTGCGTACGCGCACAAAACGAGCGCGCTTTGAAACGAAATGAAAAGCGTTTTGTGCGCGCGCCTCACATTGAGCTAGCATGTGCGCTAGCGCACAAAAGCTCGCCGTGTGCAGATTTGCGATCTATAGGCTATTGCGATGATTGTCGCGAGATTCAATAATGAATTATCTGTTAGAGATGTATGCTGAGACAAGAGCTTAAAAACTATTGGAAGCCCCATTATTTATGTTTGAAATAGGAGGAAAGCTTTTTGTGAAATTAGAAAAGTCTGACGGAAACTTTTTTTGTCTTGTTTGTTGCAATAGTAAGTAGTACTTAGAACTTCTTACTCTTGTCAAATTTTAACCTACAGTAATTTTTTTGATCTCTTCCTCTATAGAATAATTAAAGATGTTAGAAGACCGTCAATAATCAATCAGCTCATGTGAAGATGTCGGTGGTCAAGATCCATTTCGGTCCTCAAAACTTTTACGTTACTTAGTTGGAGGAACGTACGTACAGCAGTTGCCGTTCAAGAAATGTTAAAAAATACTTTACATTTTACACTCACTTCCGCATTAGTCATAACATTAATTAAACCCTAACAGGCTACACCTTGGGCACGTGTGCCCGTATGGCGGCGCAAATCCAACGTTTGCTTCTAATAGTCCAAACGTTGTATTTCCATTTTGTCATTAGCAATCGTCTATTAATGCCTAGATTATGGCTAGAAGAGGGCATAGGGGCTCGCAATTTTCACGGAGCCAGCTGCCTTGTATCTGTGCAAAAACTTTTCCACGGGAAAGCACCTGCGTTCATGGATTCGATATCTCTAATCGATTGGCCAGTCGCGGTCGTCAAAGTCATCGATGCTGACACGTGCTGAAGTCATTTGTGGCTGGAGTCAAATAGGTTCAGGGTATTATGCTGGCCTATTCATTCTTTAAATTATATCACTAACGTCAGTATCTACTTTTACATACTTACAATATTCTTTACTCTACCAGCAGCATGTTGTACCAAATATGACTTTCATCGCTTTTAAATACTTATAAACTAATTATACTTGTATAATAATTAGGCACCCTCAATACCTACGGGTACCTTATGGTGCCCAAGCATATTTTCAGCTGTGATTTTCAGTGATTTAATTTCCTCGATAATAAGATTAGATAAGATTCCAAGATATACCTTGGTTTTAATTAAGTAATTTCACACACAGTTAAAACATGTTTCCCAAAAAATATTTCTATTTTCTTACTATGTCAATAGAACTCGCAACTCTCTCCAGTTGCCATCCATAATTTTTTTCTAGCATTGACTGATGTAATAATCATGCAATGACTTCAAATAAAACATAAAGCATTTAAACTTATTTTTTAAAACATCTCCTTTTAAAAATAAACAGCCGTGTAGTATTAAATCGGTGTATCATATAGCGAATGGATTGTAATGGGATAAACATGGTAGCGCGCCATATCGGGTGGCGCATGATAATTATCACATCGCAACCATTATGTAATGTGTGGACGATAATAAAATCGCTACAACTAGTCTGACCGGGCCGAGCTTGAACTGTCGTTAGGGCTGACAATAGGTAATATGCACTGGCTTTCATATCTCCAATTGCAACTACTATATTATGTAATACATTACAACTGCCACTGGACCAGATTCTGAGGATTAGATTAAGTTGTCCAAGTCATAGATTTAGGATACAGACGTGGAACAGGGGCCTTATTTTTTAATCACTCGTGTCAATATTACAAGTGATTTTCGTTCGAAAACGAGTTCACATACGAACGAAAATCACTCGCCATCTTGAAGTGAGTGGTTCAAAAATAGAGCTCCAGAACGTAAAAGCGATGACAGACGTGAGAGGGTGAGAAAGAAGAAGAACGTTTGAATTGAGAGTCATTGATTAAGAAAGAGTGACCAGACGAGAATGAAGTTTGCTAGTAAGAAGATGTGTTAAGTGAAATAAGCTACACGAGCCCAAATCATCCCCAGACATACACACAGTAGCAGTAGATTATAATATCCATGGAATTATTTAACCCAGTTGGAAAATCTTGCCACCTCAAATCACGGCCTTTGGCAACCCTGGTCACCCACGTGGTCCATCCCACAGCACCTGTTCGCTAAATATACTCTGCAATCAGCAGCGCATCTGCCGCAATAGATTATTACGCAATAATTCCATGGTAATGAACTGTCGCACTCCTGCGCATCTGGCCCGGACTGGTTATGATTTTATGGCGACTGCACCGTCTGGTTTAGTGCAAGCTTTTAATAGGTGATAAGCGCTTCTCGCGTTTGTGTCGATTCGTTAGATAGAAAGATGGAAACGTAGGAAAATTAGAAGAATTTCCTCCATCGTAATGTCGGTCTGCATTACACTTTCACGCTCTTCTCGTACATGATACCTATTTATATATTTAAGTGAAACCTCTTCGCAAAGAGGTAAAAATAGTAGCTTGAGTAAACTTGAGATGACAGAAAATATCCCATGCCACAAGAATAATACTCGTTTCCAGATACTTAAACATAAGATTAATTGTTTGCGTAGTCGTTGCGTTTGCTTGCGCTAATCACTTGTTGTCAATAGTGAGTAGATAGTTATTCAATAAGTACTCCCATATTGCCTTAATTAAAATTGTAACCTCTTTTATTGTGGTGCTTAGTAAACACTTATAATTGCTTGCTTTTACGCATTGTTGTTTGTAGGTACTTTTATAGAGCGGCTATAATATACTTGCATGTTTTGTTTCTTCGTAAATTTTTATTTGCATTTGTTACATAGGGTAAAAGGTATATTGATTTCTCATCTCAACCATAGTGTCTTGCTTCAGGTGGCCAATCACTGACACTGGGAAATTACTGTCTCGTTCCCCCTATCTTGGACGTGCAACTTAGAAAAAACAATAATCAAGCATAACTATTTTCAAATGTGCCTTACTCTCCACAATCCCAGTAACAGTCGGCTATTAAATTACAGTCCGTAATTACAAACTAAAAGGTTAAAGCTAGTGTTTTAATTTAGTTATTTACGCTAAGTTCTTAAACATCTTTGTCGGTGGTCTACTCCGATCGTGACTAAGCCACCGTGAACTAAACTAGTTATTATAATATCGAACTAGTGATTAAGTGATTTCTTTTATTGTGGAGTTTCTTCGTAACGTCTCAATTACCAGTAGTTGTCAGAACATCAGCAGCTGTAGGTCTTAACATTTTAATATGATACCATTATTGTAATTATTGTAGTTAGCTTTAAAAGCGGTGATTTTGCGTAACACTGCTCTACTTAATAACTTCATTTGCTTCCCGCTTTTCTAGTAATTCGTAAGTTATAGTTTTGTTATTAAAACTTATATTGCTTGTTTTAAGGCTTCATATTAGAGTTTGTAAGTCCTAATAATTGGGTTACACCAAAAATTCTCCTCAAGGTACACATACACACCACACACATCATTCTCATCATCGTCATTATCAGCCAAAGGACGTCCACTGCTGAACATAGCCACCTTAAATATCATGTACCAACACAGTCTTACCCACATTTGCCGAAAGGGGAGTTCCTACATTAAATATTTGCAGTACACTTTATAAACTAAGTTACTTTTAGAAAATATTAATTGAATTTGAAGTGTTTATCAGTATTGTAGTAAGTGAGTGAGCATGGTAGTAAGGCCCACATAGGTTCCTGCCAAGCTTGTTCAAAGACGGCTATCTGAAAACCGTTACTTTTAAGAGTATTTCGTGACGTCGGATCATATTTTAAATCGGTGTGTATATGAGAATTTATTTGTATTCGCATTCATTTGTTCGGCACGTGTCACTAATTGCGGGCCCGCATCCACTGATTGGCAGCACCGTTACACTTTCAAACACCCTAATGCAATTATTAACTGTTTAAGGAACGCTTAGGTTTATTACTAATCCTGTGATACGTGTGTAAAGCGAAACCAAATGTACTAAACTTGGTTTTAAACAGTAGCGTCATCTTTTGATTCTGCCAGTACCGTTAATGCTAGGCATAGGTATAATCAGACAGCATTCAATTACTCTGCTCACTCGACTACTCACAAACTGAACTGCTAGTCTGTAATAGCTAAAAAAACACTTACACCACAAACACACACACACACACACACACACACACACACACACACACACACACACACACACACACACACACACACACACACACACACACACACACACACACATGGTGCAGCGCTTGGATAGCGTAAGACACAGGGTTCAGTTCCGTTTTTGACACAGTTGCTTTTCACAAGTGCCATTTGTGAAAAGCACATAAAGTGTGTTAGTGACAAAACACTATAAAAACAAAAAATTTTTTTTTCTATTTTAATGATATAAAGATAAAACAATAAGATAACCTTACTCGAATAGTACTAAACGAACCATCACCAGGCGTAAAGAGCCGATAAAATATCAAATGAAAACACCTTTTTATATTGATATTAATTGGGTGTAAAAGTATTTAATTGTGATTATTTTATGTCACTCGAAAGGTGTTGTCTGCCGACCCAGGTGGTCTGGCGCCTGCGCGGGCGCAGCCTACGTGGAAGGCGCGTGCTCATCAATTTTGACACTGATCTTTGATCTGCATACTATTTATCGTTTAAAATAATGACAGAAGATTTAACTGAACTTGGGTCGGGCCAAGATGACTTACTTAGTAATAATCGTAATGATATGGCAAAAAAAGATTGTCGGGAAAATTTTTACAGTCTATCTTAAAGCGCGAAATAACGTGCTTAACAGCTTGTTCGATTGCAGCCTAAAAACTTTATGAGTTTTTTTTATATATTATCACTTAACACACGATTAGAGCTCTGAAAATAAAATATTCGTATGTGGTTGATCCAAATGGGTATTAGCTATATGACATTTATATGCTCGCTTGCGTTCCTGACCACAGCCATAGAGTCGTAATTTCTGCGGTCACCAGTCGTAGTCAACACCTTTCGCCAACTATTATCATTGCCTTCTTTATGGGGCTTAAAATTTTACTTTCTTTTAGCGAAGAGCGTTTTATGGTTTCAATGTGGCGTCGTTTTTTTAGTTTCAAATATCATAGCAACAATGCCAAATCAGTATTACTTACTCAATATTACTCTAAGTGTGGAAAACTTCTTCTACATATTTAAATTTTTAATCACCTCAATGCGGTTAGCGGTTTGTCATTTGAATAATATTGCCATTTAAAAGGTAGGTGTTAGGGCACACAATAATTTTACACACAATCATTTTTCTTCATCATTAGTTGTTCTTCTTCTTTTTCTTTTCGTGTTGACTCTGGCTTTTATATTTTTGAGGACCAGTACTCGGCGACTGACAGAGCGTTGTCAGTAGCGATGTACAGGTCCGCACGTGTGCAGGTATAGGGACACGTACGGCAGGACAATAGGTGTGCCATCGTCTGTGGAGAGACACCACACAAGCATGCATCATTAGTTGTTACGTAGCTTATTTACTAATTGATTATTATTTCCACCAAGTTTCACTTTTCAGCCAGCGAAGTTTCGGTACCCAAGCTCCTAAACACAATTTTCAGTCGCAAACTTGAACACAGCACATGGGACTCAGTGCTTACGGTATCTGGAAAAGCCTTTCCTAATTACTCAGTGTGTTTTGTTTGGCGTTATCGCGCGCAACGAGCCGCACGGGGCCGCGATCGCGCGATCATGCGGGCCGCCCGCCCCCGCCCCGCCGCTCAAAGGCCTTTGTACAGGGCGGGGAATGTTGTGATGGGCGCAGCGGGTTTATAAGAGGAGCGGATAGGGGTAAAAGTATTGGCAATGAGCAAATTTCGCTCTTATTATGTTTAAGACATTGAAAATAGTGCAGTCTTAAGTGAAAACATGGTAGTTGAATGAGTGCCGCGTTATATTTTGAAAGAATATCAAGACATAGACAGAGTGCAGAGTAAAATTATGACAGATTATTAAGATAGACCGTCACATGACGGTAAAATAGAGGCATACGAACTATTTACGAAGTAAAGCAAGTTTAGGCAAGACCTTTTTAAATTGCTCCATGTGGACTGTTGTGTTTGCCAGATTACCTATGACTTGCCGTACACTCAATCACTATGCTGTGATGAACATACGGAAAAGCAATAATCAAAATAAGGCACATGTGCAAAAAATCTAGTTACAGTGACCCTGTTCACATGCATAAATTCAAAAATTACTTTCCTCATTTTAGAGAAGAAAAGTATTTTCCCCAATGTTACCCTTTCCATAAGTACGTAGTACAGTTCACCTGCTATCGCTCTCACAGTGTCCGCGCCCTCACAGATAAGCCCGGCAGCGCGAGCGGAATCCGCGTCTCCGCTAATGAGTTTATCTCATACGCGAGCAATTATACTCGAATCTGGCCCAAGGATTAACTGAGAGGTAGTCGGTCACAGTGCTTTGTCTTCTTACAAATAATCTGTAACCTAGAATTGGGTGGATTTTCTCCGTGGCAATCTTTAGTAAATCCTGCTAGGTACTCACAAATGTTTCCTTTCTCTGTAATGCTTTAGTGAAATTAAGTTTCTCATAAATAATAGGTCAACTTTCGCTGCATACCCAAGGAATGAACATAGGAAGTCATTCAAAACTAGAAATTCTTTCAACCACTGCAGCCAAATTACGAGTTTCACAATTTTTAACACAGATTCGTTCACGTAGTAATTGTTTGACACTTGATAACCTTATCGTTAGTTATGCATAGAGTTAATTGCTTTCCATATTGTTTCACAAACAACTTTACGTTGCTAATTAGCCTAGATAACTATGTAATTGTGCCTACAATGGAATTAACACAAGCGTCAACGATGCCATTGGCTGGTGGGAGGGGAAAATCGATTTCCCCACTACCTACCTGCCTGAATGCGCTGCCCGCAGGTAGTAGGTAGTTAACTGGTAAAAGGGAAAATCCAAACGCTTGGTAGCGTTAAGTATACTCAGATATAGGAAAAGTCGTCTATTTCTGTTACATTAGAGCATGTTATCTTCGGGATAGAGATACTATCTAACATTTTGCAACGCAAAAAACACCCTGAAGCAGGAGGTCTACAACGAAAAACGAAATCCGTCAATATGATTATCGTTTTTCGGGTCCGAAACATTTTTAGTATGCAATCCTTACTACAAAATGCTTCGGATTTGCTAAACGATTATCGAATTGGCGGATATAATTTTTCGTAGTTGGTCACCAGAAACTTAACTCGTCAAGTATGTGTAAACGAGACACAATAAAAATTCCATTGTTATGCGACTCTCGGCATTCGTTTGATACCTGACTGATTAAGGCAGAATAATGAGTTTTCGATACTTTTGTCCAAATCATATTTACAAGCTTGTTATGTTGGCAAAGCGTCACGGGCCCTCGCATATACAATACGCATGATTATGCAGTGTAACAATAAATGCAAATGACATGACGACGCAATATGGTCCAAATCGCTCCCTTATCGGCCGCATCGGCACGCGACGCTTTACTCAATTGTTATTTTAAACGTTCCGATGGCTTTAATTAAGGGAAGAGTTTTTAATTTGCGGTTGCCACTCATAAAATGATGGTCACTTGATGGATTATTTTGAATTTCACGGTTTCGTTTTTGACAGCATTTTAAGTTATATTGTAGTAGTCATGTAAGTTTAGAAGCTTTAATCTTTTTTTATTCAATGCTCTCGAACGCAGTTAAGAATCATTTTCAACCAAGCTATGCCATCGTAAGGAATATAGAAACTAATAAGTAGTTTGTATTGGACGTTGTTTTCAGGGAACAATACCTACTTATTTTCAGCTTTGTCAAATACGCAGTTTGTTTGTAAGCACTGAACTGCACCCTGGGTATAGGTAAGTACCTACCTTTGACAGTCAGCTTCTGTTGGCTTATTAGAATCCTCGTGAATAATCGGGCCTCCTCGGCCGTCTTCGTTGCACCAACGGCGCGAGCACAGTCGTATGTGCTTCGCCCTCCATTCACCCTCACGATCTTTAGCAGCACTGGACGCGTCACTTACAGATAGGCACGATACTATTTTACCAGCAATAAATCTATTACTTATTATTATTAGGACTAAGCTGTAGGCTACTACCGGGGTCACAGCTGGTGGCGGATAGTGAATGGCCACCAGATATGGTCGTTAGCTGTGAATATGTTGAAGAAGCAGTCCCCGACCAAACAGCGGCAGGACTACCATAAAGTGTGGGATGGGCTTCTCTATTTAAAGCTACAATATTTAGTGACGATTCTGTGACATGGCGAGTTAACGCAGTCATTAAATAAGCGTTCTCATGGTGTTGGCAGAAGGCTGACGATATAATATATCAAGAAAGACTTTTGACTGGGCATTAAGAGGTGTAAATCCCCCGTTCTTAAACTGTGGTGTGGATGGCAAGAGGGGAATCAACACACTATCTTCACTAATTTGTAGTTTTGGTAAACACTCCACCGACAAGAGCCTAGCTCTTTTTGATCAAGATCAAATGTATGTAACTACAGTCCGATTGGAATATTTTTTTGTTTTTCAAATTCTTTATTAATAAAAAAAAAATGGAATCATTAATGGTCTTAGGACCCTAACAGCTCCTATAGTCCTTACCACCAGCCACGACCTACATATCTGAATATTGTCTATGTATGTATGTATGTATGTCTGTAAATTGCAACATATTGCTTAAGGGATCTAGTCTTGTCCTGTGAGCATCTTGAAAGCAACTTACTAGCTTCATCAAACACGCAATGTTTGCAGGCAGCCGACCGCAGCAGGGCCTTGACAGTTCAAGAAGCTCCAGTCACCCCCTGATTTACGTTCCCGAAACCGCAGCGAAGCAATGTGCCTTTGTTGCAACAACTTTTATTGAATAATAAAATTTCACTCCGTAAAATGGAACGGCTTTATAGGTCATAATTCGGTTTTAATGCGCGCGTTTAGGTAAGAATTCGCGGTGTCTATTATTGTTGATACCTCGGAACGTGTCGTAAATTACTTATGGTGGTTTGAAATTACTTTATTTTGTGTTATGTTTTCTATCTTCGTTGTTGATGTTTTAGAAAATAGATTTTTTATAGAATTACTTAAAAACGTTGTGAGTGGAAAAAAAGGAAGGCTACTATCAGTCTCGTGAAAAATTAAGTAATATACTGAAATAATTTGATGAAACTTAAAATGGAGCGAATCAATATGACCTAACAAACACATGCTAACTTGCGTCTTGACCTGACGCCACTTGGCATCAACGCATTCAAACGGTTGCAAATTCCAAATTCAATTTTTAATGAATACGTCACAATCTTGTCATCGACTTGCGAGCCTTTTTTTTCTTGGCATAACTTTTCTTTATTACGTAGTAATAACAACACAATGCTTAAGGCTAACACTTTAGTTGCCGTGCCGATAAAAATGGTAAAACACATTCGTGCCAAAGATACCATCTTATGGTAAAAATTGGACATGGAGATAATGACTCGATGAATAATAATGAGTTAGTAAGTGTGAATCACCAAATATATTTAAATTGTTATCAATTAAAAGCAATATAATAGCGATTTAAGTCGCGTAGGTCGGGCCATATGGCGCGCGCACGCGTATAGCACAGAGGGGCCACGAAATACGCTGGTATGAATATTCTTCACCGACCCATAACTTTAAGTAAGCGGAGACAATTAGAACGGTAATATAACGTTCAAAGTAGGATGATGAAGGAATTTTCTTCCTTGTGTTACGAAGTACCAGACAACGATTATGACGGGGGCGTCTCCCGTAAATACTTAAATACATATAACATCCATGACTTAAGTACAAATGTTCGTGCTCATCACACAAACATTTGCCAGATCCACCATCATATCCATTTTTTTAAAGCTGCACATTTTGCGCAAGACCTCCCCGCTGTTACAATGGCCGCACAGTTCATGTAAATTTGTCGGGCTCAATTGAAGTTAATAGGTACGTCGGAGGGTGAGTGCGCAGCTGACGCGAGGTGTGAGGGAATGTGCCCTCCCTCCCGGAGGACAATTGATGGTCAAATAAAAAACGCGCTGATAGCTCTCGGGTGGGACGGCTTGGCGTATTGATAAAGCGATCCTTAAAAACTGCATCGGTTGCAGACAGACACGAGGATTTATAAAATAATCCGTGTTATTGAATACCTTAAAATACCGTCTTTATCGCTCATGCTAGCAATACTTTGCAGGTGCTATATTTGATAATATACCCACGGCTTAAAGGTTTGAATAACTATCTTTTAGTCGAATCATGCTGCTAAATTAAATTAAATGCTTTATTGTGTAGTAAGCAATATTTTATAATTTTAATTTGTTTATGTAAGATCACCTTACTGTCATTCTTTAAATCTATTAGTGGAGACATGTAAATGGCCTTCGTTTTAATTATGCTTTAATTCAATCTATTTCTAGCTGTAAGTCTTCCGAAAAATGTAAAATAAAATAAAATAAAATAAAATAAAACAATTGATTGTTGGTCATAAAGGGGATCAGCTTTTGACCTTTTTGACCCTTTTTGATTTGAGGAAGAAGTCTTCCGAAGTAGTTTTATATGCTTCGCAGACATAATAAGAAATCATTTTGGTTACCTTTAGAAGACACCTAAAATCATCATTTCTATTCCTTTCTTACTAGTATCGGAGTGGACTCTCGAAAATATTATGAAATTGTTAAGAATGGGGAAAGTGAGATTAAAATATAAGTCTGTTTTATGAGTACGGGTCATAAAAGGACTTAAAGCATGACTGTTTAGAAAAGCTATTAGTCGTATTGAGAATAAAATCGAATCGATTGTAATTTGTAATACATACAATATTTGCTTCTCTATAAAAGGGGTAACCGCAAATTAAATTTAAATGAAACTAAGTAGGAGTTTTATACGTTAAAACTATTTATGTATCGTTGTAATTATTTGCAATTAAAAAAAACGTAATATTACGTTTGCTAGATGTATATTTCAATATCAAATCAAGTAACTACAAAAGACTAGCTTAACCCTGACACCAAATACAAAAGAATAGAAAGGTGATAATAGTTACAACCTTATAAATAACACTATTAAAAGGACCCACTGAGGGTTACACATCTATTGGTTTAGTAGGATTAACGACCCCTTAAAATGCACCCTTAGCAACTTAATGTGTGCTTAAAGATTAGGATTCCTCATGAATGTTAAACAAATAGCTATCTTATGATGGTAAAGATAAATTTACGGGGTTTGGACGTCATAGATACTCTAACTACTACTACAACTCTATAATAGAACCGACGCGCGACTTATGACGCGTCTATTACCGACCAATGCTCACATCCAGGAATAAGAAACTGCGAAAGTTTCTTATTCAATAATTGCGAAACATGTAAAATACGTTTATGTATGTTTAATCTTAGTTATTTATGTATTTGGTAGTTTTGCACATAATTTATATACTGTATATTTAGTTTATAAACCTATATGTATATTATGGTATGTATATAATATTATTGTTCTACACTATAGTATTTTGTTGCAATTTTAATATGCTTTTAGCATTAAGTATTAAACTTTGTTAACATTTAGTATTAATCTTTGTTGCACAAATAAAAGTGTACAAAAGGCCCATCTTTTAAATAAATAAATAAGACTCTCAATGAAAGTGACCTGTTTGTTTCGTATTTATCAACTAAAAATAACGCACGTTATAGCGGCATTACGCAAGCCAGCATCATTACAAGGAAATGGTTTCGTTTGTGATTATGTGGGTCTTATTTTTTATGTTGCATGTCTTAGTTTTACTTTTTCTTGTTTGTTATTAATAAAGATTATACTAAACATCAAACTTGATTTATCATTGATATTATTTGAGTGTTCCTTTTTGTATGAACAATTATTTTTTTGTATTCTTAAGTGCGTTGTATGCAGAGCGTGAGGCACGTGGTAGCGACAGCTGTAGAGATTGGGATCTGTTCCGGGACATCACCTAGCCAGCCATTATCATTTATCGAATACACGTGGATATAAACATCCATAAAACTATAGGACTCGTGGAGAGATCTTTATGGATTTTTGCTTATTTTTATGTGATAATATTTGAACGTCCCTACTTTTAGATTAATAGCTATCAAGTAATGGTACCAGGCCATACCTAGATAAAAATTACACATCTAATCGAATTAAATTAAATTTAAGTTCAATAAACTTTGCACTAAATAATAATAACACTGGCAAGCAAAAAAAATATGAACTCGGTCACATCAGGCCGTCCCGTCCGCGGCGATGTAGCGTTCGAATTTTAAAATTAAAAAGTGTTTTTTTATTGTGTGCCAACTATTTAATTCGTTTAAAATTGGGTACAGGACCTACCTATTTCTTGTGGGATCAAAACCTCTTTGGTATTATGACCTCTGAAAAAAATTGCGCTTACATTTAAAAAGTTGGTTGGCGCCAAAATTTTATATTTAAATTAACGTGGTTTGCTGTGTGATCAATTTAAGTAGTACTTAATTAGATCGATATTAATTATGTTCTGTTAAAAGTCATATATATATCAATGGTAATCACAGGGGATTATAAATAATCATGTAAGTAATAAATAATACTACTTATTCAGTTTACTATTTAGTTTCTTGTTGACATTAATTATTTTTTGTGGTTCAGTACTTTAGGTCCTAATAAAATGTTTCCTTTCATTCAGATCCAAAGCAAGATGCTTATCTTTACTGCATTTTAATATCATTTTCATTGGTTTCCAAGTTGGCACGATGTTGCAATTGATGTTATCGACACAATGATCTAGGATTATAAATTAGAAGAAATTTCTAGATTTAATTCTTAGTGCGTGTGAACGCAGGTGCGATGTCACCTGCCGTCGCGCGAGGAATCTCAATCCATGCTATATCCTAGTCAATACCAGTTCCAATAGGAAAATAGACTGCTAATGGGAAGCGCTGGTGGCCATAACAGATAAGCACGTTAAATCATTTTTTAAATGCTCCCATAATAGACCTCATTATGATTCGCTAGAAAAATAAATTGATTCCTTACACGGAGTTCTTGGGTATTTTCCGTAAACATACGTATTGTCATATTTTTTTCGATAATATGAAAGTAATTTTCCAAAACTATATCTTTCTCTAACAAAGACAAAATCTATGTGCATTGAAGTATGTTTGATCAAAGCTTTTTATTGAATTCATTTTCAAGCTAAAATAAATGTGGTTTGTTGCTAACGTCTTAATTGAGAACGTGTTTCCATTTATTCAATTTGCATGCGTACTTGTAGCACAACAATCATGCATAATTGGACGCGATCGAGACGTACGATTTGTAGCGCAACAAATTGCAACTTATTTACATACGCCAAAGTGATCGGCAATCACACTCACACCTGTCCTGTCGTTTACATTGCAAAGCATGGTGAAGGAATCGTGATATGACTCGATGAGGACTTAGCCAGATTTGGAGCTTGAGAGTTCGGTCTTTGTGAAGAAAAGATGTATAAAGTTTATCATTTTTATTTTTTAAGATACACAAAAAAATACAGCCAAACATAAAACAGAATCAGTTAATTCGATTTTTAATTATTGTTAATTTTATCTGTTTCATTTTAATTCAATCATATTTATTTGTATTTTCCACTAAAAACATATTGGTTTTTAAATGGATAGATGTTCGTATTGGAGCCATTATTTCAGCTAGTTTTTTTTAAATTCTGTCTTATGTTGGGCACGTATTATCCTCCTCCTTTGTGCTCTATATTACACATTGTATTTCAACCAACTTAACCCTAAAATACTTGCGGTGAGCGACGTTCCTCGAAGAGTGCTCGGCTTTAGTGCCTGCTTCCGTAGATAAGTCTCCCGATAATGGTCCACTAAAAAGTGCGTAAAGTATTTATTTTCATGCATTTTCTAATGTCCATTTTACGAGCAGGCTGTGCGAGTGACCACCTTACTTTGTTTTACATGTAACTTGTAGAAATGCAAACTTATCGTTGGTGTCCATTTAAGTTATGATGCTTCTTACTTGTCAGGTAACTTCCAGTTGCTCAGAGGTGGCTGCTGTATTTTTAAAATGTTATTGAGATTGCAAAGATACGTATGCGATGCATTTTAAAAGGTTCTTTGCTTTTAGTCTTGTATTTCAAACGTAATTGGCTAAAGAACAAAACAAGTTATATTTACTTTTCATTATGTTACACACGTAATTAAAGAACATTTCTGTACAATAGTTTTCACATCATATATTTAAATACGATTAACTTAGAAATGTATTTAATTCAAGACAGGTTGTCGATAAAATGTCATGTACGAAAAAAAAAATCTTTGCACTGTCTTATTTTATGGACCTTTTTTGACAATCTGACTTTTGCTAAGATATTACATTGAGTATCATTGGGTATCACTGGGTACATAAAACTGCTAAGTTGAAACTTATTTTAATTAAAAAAGTGATCGTTACTGGGTACTTGTGCAGATATTGTAACGTCAAACGAAAATATAAATTAAAATAGAATCAAAACAATTTAACAACCGAAAAAAAAAACAAAAGCTTCACGATAACAAAAGATCACCTTATTGTTTATTTCCAACTGAACCCGTAAAGAGCAGTTATAATTGCATCGGATTATGAGAACTTTCGTATTAATTACCCCCTAAATGAGCGGCGCATTCGTCGCCATTCTTTAAAACAACATAAAGGGTGCAGCGCACTCGAGCGCTTTTGTTTTTCGGCTATAAATCTAATTCAGTGCGTAATAATTATATCGTTTAGTGTGTGACAGTAGCATTATTATGCAAATGAATGTTCGCGTTCGCGGGTGGGAACGGGACGGGGGACGGGACAATATTGTGACTCTACGGGACGCCACTCCACTGTCCGGAGGGCGCTACTGTTATTAGTTTTGGTTTTATGATCGTCGAAGTTAATTTAAAACCTTAATGAGTTTTGTTGGTGAGAATTTTTGTGATTCCTCTTGAGTTTGAACAGTAATTGCAGTGGTGGGAAACTGCGGTGGCGTTATTCTGATTCGCACTACTTCCGACAGGGCTAGTGATTGATTGGCGCAGATTTAACACTTTATCGGGCAATTGATTGATGTGAGCATTGATTCCTTTGAGTTTTGGCGAGATAAACACACAGTCACATGGACCGAGAGACATACAGATAGAGATGGAGTAAAAAGAGGCGAAATATGATTAACAAATGTACTCAATAGTGCCAAGTCTAATGCCAAATTTTGGTAAATCTGTTGCATTTTGCCCAACAATAAATGATTCGATTAATAACATATTACAATAAAACTTGAGCATAAATATCGTGAGTACCTGTTTCACGCAAGAAACAATAACAAGGAGGTCTAATAGGCCCGTAACCTCTTCAGGCACAATCAAACTGCAAAGGTATGTAACGATTGTAATTGTATTGTTCGAGTCTGCGCACAAAGACACTCGAATGTGAGAAACTGTTGCGTACGCGCATGTGGGAATGTGGGCTCTTGGGGAACACCGATACTTTTATACGCCTAGGATGGAATTGATATTTTTCGCGATATAATTATGTAACTAGTTAGTTAATAGAAGAGTTTAAGGTCATCTTTCTCAGTCAAACTGAAGTTGCAACATGGATGCCGATCTTGAACTCCAGACTAATTGATTATGTGTTGTTTCCGATATCTGATCCGTGTTATGTATTTTAGTTCAAGGGTGAGTTAAATGAAGTATTTGCAAACACTAGTTACATACCTGGTTATCACTTATGATAACGTGTAGTAAATGTCTTTTCCGTCATAACGAAATAAAATTATGTTTTAATTACCAGCATTTTCTTTACACTCAACTTATGAACAGCATCAAAGATAAAATCTCCGCAAACTTCCAATAACCAACAAGCCCAATCTGAATTCAATAACAAAGTATTAAAATAACGTTTGAGCAGTCAATTAGGCGGCAGCGTATCGTCCATCGCTGGTATGGTGGCGCATTGTCGAACGGCGCCCCGCGGCTCGCGCCACTCGCTGCACAATGCTGATGGCGAGTTATGAATGTTGCATTTACGCCGCTTCGCTGACCACTCTAGAGCGTCAGTTTTGTGGGAAGCGAGATACTTGAAAATAGTTTTTGATATTGTTATATTTGTTGGTACGGTTGAGGAAATTGTTTAAAGGTGATTTGTGACCTTGGTTATCTGACTTTGACTTTTGGTTTTTTGGCCCAGTATTTAAATAATGTGTTGAATTTTCGTACTGAGAGGCAGCGTACTAGTAATACGAAGGATATGCTAAAAACAACAAATCTTTTTCAAACAGTTTAATCAAACAGTTAGATCTTTCATTGTTCATAGAATCTGTTACCGTGCGGTGTTGCAGATCAATATACCTCTATCGCAATAATTTCCCAACCCTTGACTTCCAAAAAAGTCGTTAACCACTCGCAGTAAATCATAACAACAGCGCGCCTTATCAGTCAGATATCATCTGTAATGGCGACAAAAAATAATGGCGAGGCGAGTCCCGCGGCGACCTCCGGAATTGTTCCTTCACACTGTCGTCAAAGAGCTGGGTCTCAGATTGATAGATAAGTGCGTTCTCACCTCCCCGCGGTCTCGCGAAAGGGTTCGAATTTGCAACAATCAATTGAGGAGCCATCGAGCAGTTTGTAGCACTTTGTTCGGTGTATGTGCGGGCAGGCGATGCTATCGACGCCTCGGGGAGCCGCGGGAACCCGAAGGGTTGTTTTCTCACACCTCAAGTCCCCATTTGCGTAATTGAAGACGCAAGTGAGTTTTCAACAGGTTTGCGAACGCCGCAAGAGCTTTGGCACAAACTTTGCGAATGATATGTTGAGACGGTTCAGATAGCATCTTAAACTACGCTAATATCACACTTGTGACATTCACAGTGAACGCGCAAGTTATTTAATTTACGACGTCATAAAATAAAAGGTATTTCTCAGATAATCTTTAGCCAAGAATGCCAAGCAAAACCATAAGTTACCTCAAAGTCCATAATAAGACATAAACATCACCTCGTTGCAATATGTCACTGGCAACAAAGCTCTGCGGTAACGGTCCGAATCATTCGTCTGCTAGCCTTATAATTTATGGTCTCCTGCCGAAGAACGAGGACAAAAACGGGGCTGTTGTTAAATATTTGCCTTGAGACAAGAGGGGGCGATAATTCGAGGCTATTATGACGTCATTTCACGCCCTTTGTGAGGTCGTCACGCCGTGTCATCTGCTCCTCGAGACGCCTGCCTCTACTATCTCCCGATTACATCTATTGTGTCATTTTTTCAGAGCGCTAGGATGTGCCACCGACGATGATTTTGTCCCGTTCGCTTGTTCGCTCGACTTCGTTATAAAAACACTCTCCGAGCTGCCCTATTGTCTCGTGGCCCTTTTACGAGCTCCGTTTTGTGCTGTTATTGTTTGCGGTCGATAAACATCTCGCCACTAGGTAGGTAGGGATCATCATCACTTCTACCGGTGGCTTCTTTTAATAAACCCATCAGGTCGATTGTTAATTGATTTTCAAAAGTTCTCAGACAAACGGAACAATATGGATCTGTTGAATAAGGATTTCTATAAATTGACAAGAGACTTGCAGTCGAACGCGGCTCAAAGGTTTCGTCAAGATCCCAAACTTGTAGAAGCTATTGACAAGTTGTTTTATACTAATCATCTCAAACTGTCTGATGTTGAACAAAATGAGCAAATTGTGTTACCAGAGAGAAAACTTCAATTTCATGAAGTTCAGGATTTACTGAAATTGTCTCTTAAAGGTAATTAATCCCATTTACTTCTCTAATTCATTTTTAGTTATGTGCAAAACATTTCAAGTTGAACTGATATGTATATACTATGACTAATGTAACATGTTTGTTTCAGCTACCAATCGACATCCTGTAGCAATACAAAATGAAGTAAATAATATGAAAAAGGCAGTGATAAAAAGAATAGAAGACGTTTTATCTGGAATAAATCAAAGTGCAGAAGCTGGGAACAAACCTAAGTTAATTATTCGAAATCAAAGGCTTTGGAGCAACTGCATTTATGATCTGGATAGGTATAAATAATAATAAATATATATCATTTTTAAGATAGCTATTAAAATAAGTCTAAAATTGCTAACGACTGCATTTCGCTTCTCATTGCAGAGTAACTCTCAAATCATTTAATGATGCGAAAAAGACGACAGTTTGCTATTCCAGCAATGAAGATAAAACGAGATTCAATACCATTGTATTTGTCCTCACTAAAGTTCATGAATTGATGTTGAAAAACTTGACGGTAACTAGAAGGTAGGTGGTACTTGCTAACTGCTTGTTATAATTTGACTTAAATGTAATCAAAGAACTGAACTTCCAATACATTTATCGCTTACACACATTAAATTTCTACTTATATTCTCCTGCCCTAATTACAATATTCCTGTATGACCTAAAGGTATGATTGGGAGAGAATGCTTTTAGCATCCACCTTTTGTACACTGTTATTTGTGCACTAAAGTTAAAAAAATAACAATACAGAGAGTGCCCTTGTATACACACACTTCAGCGCTTCAGCACTATAAACAGTGCCCCGCGCCGATTTCCAATCTCAATTGGGATTGACCACCGTGATCAGAAGGTCTACTACGAAAAACGAAATCCGTCAATACGATAATCGTTTTGCGGATACGAAGTATTTCGTAGTAGGCATTCCATACTAAAAACTTTTCGGATCCGAAAAACGATAATCGTATTGACGGATTTCGTTTTTCGTAGTAGACCTCCAGAGACGTTACCTTCTCGTAAATTTATTGTGAGGTAGGTACTTTATATTCTTCGTGTACTTAGATCGGTCACATCAGAAGAAGAAAGAAAGAAAGAAAGAAAATGAATTTATTTCAGTCAGGTATCAAACGAATGCCGAGAGTCGCATAACAATGGAATTTTTATTGTGTCTCGTTTACACATACTTGACGAGTTAATTTACACATGTTTCAGAGAGCTGTTCTACCAAAACGTGTCTCGTCTCCGTAACCAAGCGAACCTAGACGTAGCAGTCAGAGATGTGTGTTGCTTGCTGGAGACCCCTCCATGGAGTCTGGGGATAGTGGCCACCTCCAAAGGGCTGGTAGCTGGCCCGCTGACCATGCTCCATAGGGACGGTTCTGTGGTGGACTGTTTGGCTTCTGGAGGTAAGTTTCCCGTTTTGTGCCCATAACTCGTTAAGTTCGTTAAGCCGTTGGTCCTGCGCTTGATCTCTCATGGGTCATGTTTGTGAGACGGCAGTCGTCTCATCGAGTAAAAAAGTGGTGGACCCATGATATATACTGTACTTTTATATACCTACCTATGTAATATTGTGTGTGTTTTTGATAGGCGTTCTAGTACCTCAAGATATAGACGGAATAAAGGAGTTCAAGTCATCAGCAAAATACATTCTCGTTGTTGAAAAAGATGCTGTATTTCAGAAGCTTCTAGATGAAGGTGCTTTAATCAGATTGGGCCCTGTCATCATAATAACTGTAAATGTGGTCTTAACTTAATTAAAAAGTTAGCTATGATTATAAATGATAAAAATAATACTTTTTTCTGTGTCGGATATTTTTAGGGAAAGGGATATCCAGACGTATGCACAAGGCAGTTACTGTGTCGGCTGTCCATAGAGCTAAAGCTACGGGCCCTGGCTCTGGTTGACGCTGATCCACACGGCTACGAGATATTCCTCACTTATAAATATGGCTCTTTGGTAAGTCATGTCAATTCTTGCATGATAATACTTATCACACACTGACATAAGTAGGTGATGAAATAATTCAGTTAACATAGGTTTGAAAAGTTGTGTTGTCTTGCACTTATTACCTAAAGCTACTTAAACATCATCTTGAGGTTATTTGAAGGCTTGAAAATCATAAAAATACGTATGCAAAGTTCGTAAGCTTTATTATAATAAATCATCACCGTACCTCGCAGGCTCAATCTCATCTATCGTCATCTCTCGCCTGTGCAAGCCTTATGCTACTGGGTGGACGGCATCAAGACATCTTGACACTTGCTCCAGCCGAAACTCGTCTGCCACTTACTGAGCTTGATAAGCGAAAACTGAAGTCCTTGCTGAAGAGACCATACTTGGACAATGCTGTTGGTAAGTGTATCTCATATATCATTAAGGCTTACTACACCGTAGCATACCTTGACCATATGCTAAGAACGTGTAAGGCAAAAAATTGTTCTTTGTATTGAAAATTGTGACACTATTACCACTAGCTATAGTATAGACCGTTCCATCACCGACCAATACCGTCGCGTGTCATGCACGGAGCCGTGTCAGCACCGGCAAAATACGCTCTCGCTCTCCCTCCAAATAACGGTGAGACATAAAGCTGACCTAGATCCCTTCAGTAGGTATATTAGAGCGTATCTTGGTGCTTTTCGTGTAATAAGCTCCTAGCACAGTCATGGTATAATACTGTGTAGTGGGTCCAGACATATTTCATTTTACAGGTGAGTTAAATTGATTTTGATAGTACCTACTTACTTGGAACTTATTTTTTTGGTAGGAGGACCTTTTTAATGTTATTTAATGTCTTACAGGTTCTAGAATAAAGCAAGAACTATCCGCTATGTCGACCAGTGGCATTAAGGCTGAAATAGAGGCTTTGGCACCCACCGCGGCAGCGCTATGTGACGCCTATTTGCCTTACAAAATCATACAGGGTGATTATCTTGGATGATAGGATTTTAAGAGCATTTAATCCGAATGCCTACATTTATTTAATTTGATTGATATCTTTTATTAATATTTGGAAAACATTCAGTTTATATAAATGATATTTAGAATAAACATGAATAACACTTTAACCAATAAAGTTTCCTCATACTTATATTATATTTTATATTAAACAAACCAAAACTTACCAAAAAACAAAAAAAGAAAAGAAAAAAAGGATGAACTAAGCATGATCTACAAAATATCGCTGTTTTGCACATGACAATACACTTATTTTAAACAGGCAATGCCCTCTCGTGTCATATCGTCAAAGTAAGCTCTACAGTAGCGGTCGCAGAATGAAACGATGCGGGTGCTTTGTATTTGTACGTAATAGGGTAAGGGTAAACGGCATAAAAGCTAGAGGGCGGCAACAAACGTGCACGTAGCTCTATCTATCGACAGGATTTAGGAGTTCGAGAATTTATTTAAACCTAATCGCTGACGTCTTGTTTTTGTAGTTTTTGGTCCTGCTGATGGCTAGTCAAATTGACAATGTCATTGTGTTATCAAAATTAAATTCTCTTTGATCTTTGCCATAATTTTTGTCATTTGTCAAAATGCAATGAGTGAGTGACTGAGGTGCACGCAATATTTTCCTAAATTATCCAGTTGATTTGACGAAATGGAAAATAGTGACAATCCCAACAATGAAAAGAAACCTATAAACAAAGCTAAGTCTTGTAACAACGGTCCTGGTACTGCGTCGAGGCTCAAAACTGAGGCCGTCAAACGCAAGTCTTTGTACGTAAACGATGCTGTGAGATCCCTGGACCTGGCACTCGGCAGACTCAAGAAGAGCAAGACAGTAAGCGGAGAATACGGCTCGACTTCACAAACAAATTCTGATTGCACGAGGCAAGGTGCTAGAGATATGTTCGTGGATGTAACCAGAAACTTTAGCTTTAACCAGAGCCTGGAGAACGCTTCACTGGTGTCGATGAATTTTTCCCATTACGAATTGATGCGTAATCTGTCAGAGTCCAATTGCAACTCCGATGGCGCGTTCAGCGGGAGCACGAACAACAGATACTCGAGCCCCACCGACCTGTCAGTGAAGGATGAACATTTGGAGAAGTACTTTCGCAGTATCGAGATGTGGAGCAGAAATCGCAAGATGAGCGGCCCGAGTAACGTACATTTTGAGCTCCCAGAACAGTAGTATCCGTCCGATGTCAAAATAAAACTTCGGTATGAACGATTATGTAAATTTCAAAATTTTATTTATTCAAAGAAACTTTACAATAATAACAGAATAATCTCAGAATTTACAAATGAAACGTACCGATCTATACAACACTGTAACTCTTAAACGAGACGATAAGATTTATAACACTGATTAACAATAGGTAACGTAGATTTTAGATGATTTTTCTAGGGCCATCAAAGAGCGCGACATTGAATACAATTATTCTAAGCATAATTTCCAATCAATGAATGCCTTATTCATTAGGATGATACGTGACAAACCTAAGGCTTATAGGTAGCGTGCTTGCTGCTAGCGCATAAAGATCTTTTATATAACTTTTTGTAATTGCAATTTCTGGCTATCATTGGAATCAATAAAAGTTAAACATAACACCAACGTAAGAGTTTTTATTGCAGCAAAATGTTTAGAATATTGTGTTCTCTGTCGCGCGAGTCACCAATCTAACCGCTAAGGGAGCCATCCGCGGCACTCTAAAGTTACGAAGGCGGACACTACACTGCACCGAGACTGCACTCGACGTATTCACGGATAATTAATGGAAAGATACTTTATCAATCATCGACCCATACGATAACGTGCTTTTGAAAACAATAATTTTGATCGATAGAAAGCATTTACCGACTTTACGTAGACGTAGCAAAGCTTTCTTTTCAGCTGCAGCGGTAGGTACTTACATTAAAAATCAGATCTGTATTATTCAATATATTTAAGACTGTCAGGTGTTTTGAACTTGAAATAGGTTTATTGGATAAACAAAAGCCAAAAAAATGGTAAGTAGATATTACTTGAACCAAATTTATGTAAGGTCGAGTTAGGTGACATGAAACTAAAACCTGGTTAATCGGTAGGTCGAGTACAGTCTGGAATATTTTTTTATTTTGCAGGGGATCCTAAAAACACAGCATTACTGATTCACATTTATACCACATCCATTGAATTTGGACAAACTAGGACGAGAATCTAAATATATTTATTAGTTTTCGGAGGAGATTACAGATAAATTAACGTTACGTAGCTGATCGAGTTGGAATATGAAATAATTGACATAGTTGATCACAAATAGTTCCTACTTTCCTGCTTCAAGAATAAGACGTACGGAAGCTTTCGCTATACTGGAAGACTAAAGGACTAGTTTACGGAAGGGAGATAGGAGAGAAGCGGCGTGCCAACAATTTATTAGAATCTTCGTCGTGCTAATTTTAACAACAACCCGGTATACTACCTTGTTTAAAAAAACACTATACACGATTTATTAATTTTGTTAAATTGGTGTTATCTGCTGAATTTTTCACATTTAGAAATCCCACTTGGGCTAAAAAGAATTTCTTAATTTACGTGGTAGCTTCGCCTTGCACAATGCACATACGAAGCGTGCGCGGGCGCAAGCGGGCCGCAGCGTCTCGTACGATATTATTGTATAACTAGAGAACAATCGCTAAAGAAATCAATACATACAACATGATGTAAAATTTAAAGCACCCGGTTTCCGAACTCTCTCGTAATTTATCTAACTATAAAATCTCATATGTTGTGTGATGTACACGTAGCCCGTATTATATTGTCTATGTTTGTTTCATAACTCCTGGAGAACAAAGCAATATTGTTACATTTACAATGGAAGAATTTCAAAATATCTAAATTAACGTTAATCTTAATATTAACTAATTTAATAATTACAACGAATTCGATTTCACTAGGCCCTACGTAGTTTCAGATGGAGATATTAATAATTATCCCATATTAATTTATTAATCCAATATCGTTAAAATTATGCAATAGAAGAATCACAGCATCCTTAGACCATAACGGCAATTGAAATTAATCTCATCGACGTATCGTAGGTATTAATTAGTACAATGATTGTAAAATTTAGACCAAATTGGCAGTCTTCACAAACATGGAATGTGCGATATGCGTCTATGCAGGTATCCGATAACACTTAAAAAATATCGGCAAACGTTTATCTCTATATAACAACAATGAATTAATTAGTTACAGTTCGGTGAAATCAACAACAATGGTAACCCGTACTAGCCAACGAGCTATGCGTCAGCCAACATATTTCCTGCACCAGACCTTGAGTAATCATAGGCTCTAGTCCAGTCCAGGTTCCAGATTCAGAGCTTTCTTATTCAGATGATTCGTGCAAATGACGCAGTAGCCTCCCATCCTTTGACTTGATACAAGTCAAATATTTATTATGTTCAAAAGTTCCAACGAGAGATTCAAGTTTCAATTTCAATAGTACAGACTAATTCGGTGACTGCCTACACTTCGCTGAAATATCTATCAGAAAGGCAAGTTCTAGCTCAATTAAAAACTATTTTGTACAAGCTTATTACTCAAAATATATCGGTTTTGAGTTCTAAAGTGAAATAATATTCACCGACTACAAGTATTAAGATAATTAGTTTTTCGTTTATATGAGATTTTCGAAATTAATAAATATTCTTAGCATTGATTTCACCCATGATTGGCATTTGAATCGCTCAATATTAAATAGTAATCAACCGTATCATAAGATCGATATGAAAGTCTAAAGTTAGGTTGTATAGGGATGTCGTTACGTAAACTCTTACGGCTAGGAAGAATAGTAAATGTGATGTGATGGAGCAAAAGCAGCTAAGGTTAGGGGATGAACAAGGTCACTTCATTTCTAATCATTATAAGTCACTATAAAATGCGTTTCTTTCGATCAATTTATATAATTTTAGGATATTTATCTACAATGTCGTATGAGGTATTTTCAACAGCACTATAACTTTACAAAACTTAACGTTTCCAAATGTCTGTTAGTAAAAAAAATTACTACAATTTTAAAGGCCTAGTAAATTTCCCTAAATGATAAGCTCCTCATTATGTATTACATATCAACAATATGAAACTTAATTCCAATGAGTAATCTCGTCTTTAGAGGGTAATAAACTCGTTCATTGGAGATAGTTTTAACTCATTCCAATATCAAGTTTACTTAAAAGTGCGTTACCTCTATAGAGAAGGTAAAAAAGCTTGGTATAGTAAAGGTGGCAGTAGAAAACATTAGTAAAAGCCTAAGTGACAAGCTCGAAGTTCTATGAGTAATAATTAGTATGATCACAACGTTCATCGTTCAAGGGGTTGCTCACGCAGGCCATCACCAGATGATGACCCGAATCATACGTTTACAATTTATTCCCTATCTAGGCTTGACTTAGAAATAGAAGACACAGTATGATAGGTTAGCCGAAGGGTGCTGAAGCGAAGTTTCATGGATCGAATGAGGAAATATTCAATTTAAGTAACTAGTCTAGACGTAGTGTCCGATGCTCTATTTCAATCTGACTAGTTTTCCATTTTATATTATTCGAAAAACATTGAAATGTGAGGGCGATAGTACTCTGAGCAGTCATCGTGTAGGGTCAGGAGAGATGAAAATTGAGTCAGAGCATAAGACACATCTCGCTGGTATTCATTACAAAATGAACCTAATTAACTTCTATTGCTAATTATCATAGTCATGCGTCGTAACAGAACGGACTCCTTATTATCATAAGTTACGATCCTTAATCTAGTCACATTGACCTCTTGCGCGCCACTCGCGTCGTCTTGAGGTTTCGATCTAAACGAGGGGAACACATTTCATTAAAGCACTATCTCATGTACATATTTACACTAACAGTTCTTGCATTTCACGAGTGCGCGTGACGCTTGGTTGGTCACGAGGGTTTGCACAACTCATAGATGAGATGACTTACCATGTCACGCGCGTTAGTGAGTTGCAAGAAGTGTAGGAAGATAACAAGGGGGTATAGTGAGGTGTTCGGTTATTGCTCGTTGCTCTATCTGTCCGGAGGGGGCAGCTTGGTGTCTTCGGGGTCGAGGGAGAGGCACTCGCGGAGGTAGTCCTCCATGGAACGGTACACGTGCTCGATTACGCCTTTCAGGTCGTGCCCTTCGTCAGCGTAGGCCTGGAAGAAAATAAATTCAAAATTAGATAAAGTGCAAATAATCAAAACAATTTTTCAGTGGGTAAGTAAGGTAAAGCACCCAATCTTCGACCAGACACCATTGTCCGACATTAAAAAAGTTAACAAAAGAAAATAACAGTACTTTCTAATTTCTAAATGCATTTGAAGCATTAACAATGGACGAGGATTATCCAGATGTCATTGCGGATATCGTTTCATAAATTCGGCCATTTTTTTAAAAATGGCGTAATGACATGTATCGACCGCGGTCATATCTCCAACGAAATCCAGTTTTATTAGTGTCATCGCTAAGGAGGTGAGTAAGATTAATTGCCCTAACTTTTGACTGTTTTGCTTTATCGAAAATATTAGTTATTTATACAATTAGGATAGACATTCACAGCTTTTTTTAATTTCATTAGAAGTTTGAGGATATATTAAAATGCCAAAACACGCCTGTCGGAAATTGGAGATTTTTTTTTGGTTTTTCCATTCTTCGACAAATGTCGAAACGTTTATATTTTTCATTTTGTGCACTTTATTATATTATTAAGCTAAGCTTGTTCAGCACTCTCAATTTATAGGCCTATTAATTAAAAATTCAAACTGCTTCCAATGATCAACAGCCGTGTCGATGATTGGATATCCTATACGTTCCAATGACCGACAGCCGTTGTGTTGATGATTGAATATTCTATACGTTAGTCTACATGTTCCAGTAACCGACATTTTTTGCAGGTATGGCGCCTAAATATAATTATATAAAAAGAAGCAGTCAGAAAATTGCCACTGCTGCACAAAAGTTTGGTGTACCCAGAATTACATTACATGATAAGATTTCCGGTAAGACTCCAGTTGAATGTTCCATGGGCCCTAATATATTTGTCAACAGAAGAAGAGGCTATTTTAGAAAAATGGGTACTTGAAATAGCTGAAAAACACATTCCTGTTATAGATAGAGCCATCATGAAGTCCCGGTGGGTGGACCGATAGTTCTCTTATAAAGAAACTTTTTAAACATTTTTTTAAATGTTATAAAATGTTCTAACGTATTTCGTTTACGTCAATAGTAAAAATGTTACTGGTGCAATTAAAAAAATATATATTACTCGTCTAGTAGCTGACCATACCTACTTAAACTATATCTAATCTAAGTAGAGCATCTTTCCCTTTGAGTGTATTTTTTGTAGTGTGCTTGTCATTCATAAGTCATTAGGATGTTCCAAATTCAATTCAAATGTTGGAAAAAGCTAGCACACATGTACTATAAACGATTTGGACGACTGGTGGGGCGCGCCGTCGTGGATGGCACTATCTATACATGCCAACATGATTTTGTTTGTTTATTTAGCTAATTAAAATGATTAAAAGACTGAATAAGACTTTTTTTGGGAACCCTAAACGGATTAGGTCGATATTTGGATGACGATAAATAGAACATGTTGATTACTAGATCACGATAATTGGAACATGTCGATTACTGGGTGTCGATGTATGGAATTTTGCAGTCGATAACTAGGCTAAAAAGTGCCTAAATCTATCTTGTTTTTATTTCTAAGTTATTAGTATTATACTTCTTTTTACTTTAAAACAATATTGAATGAACCCTAAAATTATACCTAGTGCATTAAAAAATCGTGTATTATCTTATAGAAACCAGATATTTCAAAAATGCTCGAATCTCGATGTTAAAGTGTCGATAATTGGGTGTTTTACCTTATCTAGTTCGATTGTATAACATCTGATATATTCATGTCTTCATATCATTCAGGAGTTATTAATAATTATAAGTATAGTGCTGTGGTGGTAGCGCTCTGAGTGGTAACCGAAGTAAGGCAACCCATGGCCGCGGTCGTGTTTGGATGTGTGTCCATTCCAACTGTATGAGCGCTGACTGAGAGCTCTCACTAGCTGCAGAGCGCTCATATCGGCCGTGCTGTGAAACCTTGGCACTCCACTTCTTAGTATTCCTGGTGGTTCAGAATAGTCAGGCCATAATAACTAGAAGTTACTTGGATTTTAGTAGAAATAGAACCTACCTGATACAATAACAACATCGCCAGCTGCAGCGACAAGTCACGGTCAATTGAACGTCAGCTGGCCGTACTAGCTAATGTTACTTGGATAATAGTATAAAGGCCTTACCTGATACCGGAATAGCACGCCAGCATCAGTTAGCGCTCTCGCCAGCTGCAGCGCATGAGGGTACGGAGCGCTCATGTCGGCCATGCCATGTATCAGGTACAGAGCATGCGGTGGCACGTGGTGTGCTCGTTGAGACGCGTCCGCTTCCACGTAGCCCTTGTAGTTGACTGTCGGCTGGCCGAGGATGCGCTCCGTGAATGCTGCGTCTGTATTAATAAGCAGTAGATTAGAATTTAATTATTACAGTCACGTACAATATAAAAATTACGATAACAGACGGTAACACAACCGAATATTAGAAAACATAGCCAACGAACCGAGTCTGTGTTTACCTACTAGAACCATAGAGATGGTGTCACAATGAGAACCTGCAGATCACTTGGCCGAGGAGGACCATCTAGTTGACTGTGCTACAGGTTTATGCACGCTTGAATCCTCAAGCTTTTAAAGTGCAGACCACATCCCGGGTCATTGGGTTAGAACTGAAGATCAGGAATGTAAGAAGTGTTATCTCTTAATTATGAGCTTTGTGAAATGATCCAATATAATATTATAAAGCCAAAATTAAGTTAGTGTTCAAACAACGTCACATATTCACACAGATTGTACTCACTATAATAAAGCCAATCGGTGATCGGCGATACCGCTATCCCGCACTTGAGCGTGGACTGCTGCGAGCCCAGCAGCATGGCCGTCACGTAGCCGCCGTAGCCCCAGCCCCACACCGCCACTCGGGTCACGTCCAGAAACTTGAACGTCTCTAATAAATATCTGGAAATGAGAATAAAGACTGATAAATTATGGACTATGCAAAGATATTGGTGCTTTAGGAACGCTTTTTCGAAGAATGTGTTGAGAGCAAAGATGAAGTAGATTTTTTAGATGTCGTTCCGACTCTGCAATTTGTTTGATTCCAAGAACCACATAACATTTAGGCGCTGACTCCACGAGCGAGAGAATCGCGGCGATATTATCGTCGTGCCACGTATTTCTATACACTCTCTATGGAACCGTCTCCACACGGCGATATTATCGCCGCGATGCGACGAGTGGCAATGAGCGCGCGAAACGTCATTACATCGTCGCTAGCCCGCCGCGACTAGCAGCGGGCGCGCTGTCAAACGCAGCGTCATTTCAGCGTTGCCTCTCGTTATTTTTTTCTTTTGCAACTCGTCGTCAAGGAAACGCGGCGATACCGTTACGAGTCGCCGCGGAAACGCTGCGATTCCGTTACGACTCGCGACGATACGCGGCGGAATTATCGCTCGTTCGTGGAGATTATCCGACGATATAAGGGCGGACTCGTCGCGATTCTCTCGCTCGTGGAGCCAGCGCCTTAGGGGTGACCTACTTATGTCACCATTATAAGGCTTTAAGCGTGAAGACTTACATACAGGATAAAATAAGGACGGAAAAGACAGCACGTGTAGAAGACGCATCGCATATCCTTAAGCTGATTACAAAGCAACCCGGTGAGATGTGCAGTTATTTGACCAGCACCAATAAACAGCGCACGTTTGTGGCTGTGAAACAAGTTTCGAGCGTTTCGACGTCGGTTCCCATGGTTACCGACAAATGATGTAGTGAATAAACTTGCTAGGCTTACCTAATAACAGCCAACTGGTCCGCGACCTCGACGCCGCCGAGCCGCCCGCGCAGCAGCGCTCGTGGCAATCCTCGCGCGCCCGCGACGTCCAGCTTCACGTACACCACGTCGTTGCGCGAGGACATGTACGAGCCCCAGTCCACCAGGAACTGTTCCGTCACCTGCTGGCTGCCTGGACGCCCGTTGCTGGAAAAAGGGAAATAATCACATGTTAGATAAATCACGCAATCGGCTAGTAAAACTCAGCAAAATCGTGGGCACAAGAGTACGTGGGGCACCATATGGTGTTATTTCTTGTGACTGACCAAGACGAGAGGTTTTGAATTTTCTACTTTTTTGGTTGAGAAAAGACCTTCATTGTCACTGTGGTACTTTGAGTCAAACACGTAAATGCCGCGTATATTGCCATCACCAGTTATATCTGGGACAGATTACACATGCTACTACCACCGAGAAAGTGGCGTTGCGGCGAAGTACTTCACGCCACGAAGGTAGCAGACGCAGAACGCGAGCCCTGGGGTGCTGTATTTTTTTTATTATCCATCCAACTGTTGATACCGTATTTCTTGCTTAACTTAACAGCTTATTTAATTACATGATAATTGCTCCACAGATTTATAGACAAACTCAGCTAGCTTAGTTGCTGTAGCTGTAAGCTGTCTATATGGAGGTCACTTACACGGGAAATAGCACTGGAAAAGCAGCGTCACGTAACTTATTGTACCATGAAGGTGGCAGCAGCTGCTGAAAGTACTGCAGCAATGAGCTTTTACTAGTAAAGTAACTTACACGTGTACTAGCACCGGGAAGGCGGCATCACGTAACTCCTCGCGCCACGAAGGTGGCAGCAGCAGCTGGACGCGAGCCTTGGATCCGCTGCCCAGCTGCACGTCGAACGATCGCCGAGTTGGGAGAGCCAACTCACGTAGTCGTACCGATCTGAAAAGTTGTGTAATTATTATTAAAGTTAATTAATATACATTACCTCTTAGTTGCTAATGTATCTTTTCTTTAGGTACATGAAATACAAGATGGATTCGTAGTGAACTAAACAATGTTCCAAAGTAGTAATAAACTAGGTTGTGCAAATATGTTTGTAAGGTATTGTGTTTCACTTCTGGTAAATCCATCCATTAACTAATTTTAAGTTGCAACTTGACACTGTGATGTTGGGTGCTTTTGGCTTTCTGCCATTTCTGCTAATCTACTGGGTCGTTACACGCTTGTAAACGAGCGATAGGGTTATTAAGTACTACAAGCTTTAAAGTACATCATAAATGGCTGATTTTAGTGGTAATCGAAGTCCTCACCTATAAGGCCTCGTGTCATATAATATTCTCTCTAGCTTATGCGTTCTAGCGTCATGAAGTCCAGCGAGAGGCGGCCCGGGACCCCCGCACTCTAGGACGTAGTGCGTGATGCCGACCCTGGGCTTGGCTGGTGAGAAGGTGGCTCTCCAGTAGGAGCAGTTGGCGTAGTGCAGTCGCGCCGGCCACACCGCCAGCTCGCATGTAAGGCACCGCGGTTCCTCGCGCTCCGCCCGCGCCCGCACGGAGTTGCTGCCGCCCCCGTAACTTGGGTCGCGGACCACGTACACCTGCCGTTGGCCAGGCCGCTCTGCACTACCTGTGTTCATTCAAAACCCAGTCAAATACTTTGTAAAATATTATGAAGAGAAAGTTTAAAGAATAGGGACACACAGGTCAAACAATCAGTTCCTAAGATGAAGACGAGGAACAGGAGACACACGGGCCAAGCAATCAGTCCCTAAAAATCACGGCACTCAGTGTTTCCCTCTGACATAAAGAATGGGAATAGGGTTGCATCGATTAGAATGACGGACATGTTGGGTTAGTGACGTACGAGTAACAATGTAACTCAAAATGAAAAACACTCAACTGCACTCAATCTAAATACTTAATTTGATTTTTTTCTTTCACCATATCGGGATGTAGTTTAGGTATGTACGACTTTTCCTTGTCTAAACCTTTAATAGAAATAAAGTAAGCGTTGAGTTAATAAGCAAGAAATAAATAATTGAACTTCAGTAACATGATATTGTTTACCTAAATAATAAACTAAATGGTTCTCCTGATCCCATGCCAGGATTTCTACCACTTCAACTTTGCCATGGGACAGTACTGCGATGCGCTGGCGCAGCACATCTACGTGTTTGATGTGTGTGTAGTACTGTCCCCCACCCTCTTGGACTGCTGCCAGAAGAAGGAATGCACTTCCATCCTCTGAGTACACCGGCTGCTGATGAACTTCTAACCATGGCTCATCTGTGGCCTTTTCAGAATGTGACTGAAAGAAAAAAAAAACAATGAGTCTTATTTATTGCACAGCGCGAAGATTAAAGAAGAGACATAAAATGTAAACATACTCTTACCTCAGTGCACGTCCAATTAGGTGCGTAGCAACTACTGTACACGGTGAGATTCTGCGCGCGATTCATCCACACTACTCCTACATGTGCATTATCTTTGCCTACCCACTGGGCTGATATGATGTAATACTCCCTGCAAAAGTTAAAAAGAAGCTGAGCAACTTCCGAAGTTGGGGCGAGATTAAAGATTAAAATAAAACGGTTCGTACATTCCATCTAAAGTGCTCGGAGGTTTGACTTCCCATCTCGACGGGGACGTCGAGTTCTGTACGCCTACTATCCATAACTTCGCTTTCGGTATCGAGCTGCCGGGCTGAAACGAGCAACAAGTGTCAGTTATATGAATGCTGGATGTTATGAATGGAAAATTGGAGGGCTCAGAGGCGCAGAGGAGTTTATCTTGATGTCAAGTGGTGACATTAATTAATAAGCCATTTAGCAGCCAGCGACGTAATTTTTATACTTGTAGCATGATTTTTTATTCTTTCTGATCAATGTTTCTTCATTACAGTGATCACAGTATTTGGTTTTCTTCTGAGAGTGATGTTAATATGAACCAGCAGCTACGGAACCAGTATCAAAATACTCACAGTGGGGTATCCGATAGTGACTTGTTTGTGTGTGTGTGTGTGTGTGTGTGTGTGTGTGTGTGTGTGTGTGTGTGTGTGTGTGTGTGTGTGTGTGTGTGTGTGTGTGTGTGTGTGTGTGTGTGATATTCTTTTTAAAGGTGCTTAGGTGCGAGTGACCTCGATCGCACGTCACGAGTGGCTAAGGCACCAGCACTCACCGTGGGGTATCTAATAGTGACTTGATCAGGGAACACAGTGGGCGTAGCGTTGATGAGCGTGGGCAGCAGGAAGCCGGAGCGCGCTGCGCCGGCGCCGCCGATCGCCTCCGAGATGCGCGGGAAGCGCAGCTCCGAGACCGCGCGGTCGTCGTACTGCACGTACATCACGAGCGTGCCGTCCGACGAGCCCCACATCGCTGATGACACTTTTGTCACCTCCTCTGTTGGTGGAAGATTTAGATTTATAGAAATGTATTAAGGACCCATAGGATGGATTCCAGCTAGATGCAGTACCTAGACTTATTTAACGCTGAGATTTCCTTTGAAGTTTTAGACTTTAAGTTATTAGTTTAAAGCTCTTGAAGCTCATAATAACTTTCCGAGCAAACAATAAAGGATATAGTAGACTGTAGACGAACCTTGGTACATCCAGTCAGATACGCCATTGTACACGGCGCCAGGGACGGCGTCGTACGTGAGTCGGAGCAGGGGCGCCCTCTTGGCGGGGGGCCCGGGGCGCGCCAGCACCTCGTTGTCGGCGGCCAGCAGCAGCGACCCGTCGGGCCCGAGCCACGCCGCGTGCTGCCACTCCCAGCTTCCTTGGCCCTCGCCGAAGAGGGGGATGTGGTGGCTGATAGAAATATGTTTAAATTAATAGCTAGCTCTTTTTGGTAAGTTCACCGCGATTTCGATCTCCCAGTATTGGGTAATTCGATAAATCGAAGACTATAAGTACTCGAATGAAATCATAAAGTCGCCCTTGTAACGGACAAAAAATTTTGCATGTCAGTCAGTGTTAGTATGAGCCATCCTAGAGTCTAGAGATATACGTCGTGTCTATTGAAATATATCCCATTGCTCTAAAAAACTTGTGATCAAAATAAATAGAAGGATAGGTACGAGTATCTCATCTATCTTCTCTATTCACGAAAGTTCATAGCGCATGTTTCGTTAAAGGTTTAATTAAGTTACTCTGAAATTTCTAAGGAGATTAAAGTTTTAAAACTTTTAGTGTCCTAAACAAAGGACCAACTCTGTATAAATCTGTGAACCTCCTCTATTTTGCGAAGCACGAACTCTTTAAAGTTCACGACTCGATTCTCTGTAGAGCAGTAAGTTTTAGTTTACGTCGGTCAACGAAGAACGTAAAGTATTGCTCTGCCTCGGTTTGTCCTCTGCCCGCATTAAAATTCCTCTCGCAAAATTTCAAATAATTCGAGAAACGTATTCACGTTGGTATCTATCGCCAAATCGATTTCTTCACCCGAGAAAGCGCTGGGAAAAGGAAATTCACAAATAAGATATGATTTGAAAGAGAGGAAACAAACCGGGAGGGGCGACTCTTTAAAATTGCCTTTTTAAAGCTATTTGCCTCGCGGAGACGCCTTTTAAAAGTCTTTATGCAAAGTTGTGCAATGAAACAAGGAAATGGGATAGGACTTAGTTGGCAAAGTAGCGATGGAAATAACTTAAATCGCCAGGAATGTTAAATAACAGATAATGAGACGGCCATAAAATGTTTTTCAGTAATTCTGACAAGAGCTTTGGAAAATTGCTTGAGCCAAGCACTGTTGGCTTATTTTAGTATATTGTAACAAAAATACTACTTATTAAAATCGAACATAATGCTTGTTTAAGCAATCAATATTAAATGCTTTGCTATGTACAAATCCATTATAAGACGTTTCAGAGATACACTTACACAGCTTTGGAGTTGATCAAAGAATATCAGCGCAAGCAATAGGTATAAGTATTACAAATTCCTATCCCGCTTTAAATAAAACAGCGAAAATGTATCAAGATCGTGACAATATTTTATATTACTCCAAGTAGGAAATGGGATCGGGTCTGTCTACGACATTTATTGTGCTTCTCGACAGATGTCGTGTAATTTAGTTTTAATAGAAAATAGTAAGTTAATAATATTATGAATTTAGAAATATTACGTACAATTTTATATCAATGAAGAAAAGACCGGGGTTCTGTCAGGTGCAGCTCACAGCATACAGAAAAATTGTTATCGTGACATTCACCAAGGTGCGGTGAGTGAAAACCAATTTGCGATTTCGAAATTCAATCTTCAAGCGGAAATACAATTATAAGCATCTCGAGGGGTTTTATCAGCGACCTTTACGCGACAAGGCGTCAAATATCAAACGCTACTTACTCATTTGTGACGTCATAAACGGTGTAGTGCGCCGTAAACGTCCGATGATAGACCTGCAAATAAAAAAGTCAAATAGCATCGTCATTTCGAAAGCACAGACTTCGTAACGATCGTCTTGTTTATTTTGGTAAAAAACCAATTAAAAGTTTTACGGCTCAATAGGTACGTACCTCCTTGATATTGTGTTGGAAGAGAACGTAACGCAAGTTGGGCGAGCACTGGTACCCGCGAACATTCAGCTGCCTCTGTGATAAAAGAGTATTCATTTCAGTTCGGCTAGCAACTTCGGCTTTTAATAAAGCCATCGGGAAACTTCGTCCGGCAATCTCTGCCGCCTATCGCGGTGGTATCTACATTTTGTTTAACGATCTTAATTAAAGACTGTTTGTGTTTCTAAATGAGAACGACTTGAAGATTCACGACGTTTAGAGCGATAAACACGTACGCTACGTCACTTCTGTTGTATCGAACTACACTAAATAAGGTATGTACTCATACGAGTACATACGTATGAGCACACACAGTTAGCTTTGATCAGCATTTTTTTTATGATTCATAATTATGTCTTGGTAAGAGACTACAAAGAATTTAAAAAAACCGAGAGCGTTCGTGTTTACGAGTCAGTGTATTGTATAGGTGTTTGTGAGTCGAATAAATGTATTTTCTTTCTTTCTTTCATTAAACAGTTCGACACTGACGCACCATAAGCCGTAATTATTTGGGGAAAGAATAGTACATCTACAATCAAATGGATTTTATAAACAAAATAACTGGTTGCTTACCAAAGTGTGATTGGTGACGAGCACAGACAATGTGTTGTTGAAGGTGTCGAGAGCCAGCAGTCCACCGTCGTCTGCTTGGTACACTAGCTGGTGAGAGCTGACCCACGTGGTCGGCAGTCGTTCGCCAGTTAAGTCCCCTCGCAGGAACTCGTCTAAACGCATGCGCCGCCCCGACCAGTATAGGAGCTCGTCCACATATCTGGAAGGGTTCAGTTTGTTAGGGCGTTCTGCATGATTTCTAGCAGATAATTTAGACAAAGCTTAAAAGAGAGTTAAGTTGTCATCATATATTCATAAGTTGGTATTAATTTTCTATAGCTTGTTATTATTTTTGTAGCAACAAGAAGCAAAAGCGAAAGAGGAGGGCAACTCCGCCAAAGTTGTTTTCACCAGCTTGGGACTTGGGACTAATTTTCAACTTTTTTAGCTTTTTTTTTTGTAGGTAGTGTATTTGTTAGTCTCATGAATAGGTTATTATGTATTTCATATTATTTCGTCTCTAAAATACGTTTAAAATTGTGAGAGTAGTAATTGTTAACTTACCCTAATAAATAAATCGCTGTAACAATACCGGCTATCACAAAACTGATGACCATCAACGAGAATATGATACTTTTCCAGTTGTGGCCATCTCCTTGGTAAAGTTCCTGCAACAAAATAAATAGCATAAGTTCATACCACCGAGTAAAATAAAGTTTTAAATAGCTAGCTATACCTAATCATTTTACCAATTTTATTGAGTTAAGCATGTCAATTTGTAATTCACCTATGTGATGTGCAATTTAGAATTATCTATTTGTCTATCTATAGGTATATATCTACCTACTTACAACTTGATATCAATCTCAAGTCGGTTTTTCTTTGCTATTCGAATATTGTCTACACTAATATTATAAAGAGGAAAACTTTGTTTGTTTGTTTGTTCGTTTGATTGTAATGAATAGGCTCATAAACTACTAGACCGATTTTAAAAATTCTTTCACCATTCGAAAGCTACATTATCCACGAGTAATCTACACTAATATTATAAAGAGGAAAACTTTGTTTGTTTGTTTGATTGTAATGAATAGGCTCATAAACTACTAGACCGATTTTAAAAATTCTTTCACCATTCGAAAGCTACATTATCCACGAGTAATATAGGCTATATTTAATTTTGAACAAAAGTAGGGTTCCTCGGATATTAGGGTTTTTCGGACACAAGGTGTAAAAAATCAACCAAAAAAGTTACTTATTTTGCGTACCCTGCCTAACGGCTGAACCGATTTAGCTGAAAATTGGCAGGGAGGTAGCTTAGAGCCAGGAGAAGGACATAGGATCCGTTTTATCCCGTTCAACGGGGCCGGGACTGGGGCGGGACGGGGCCGGGGCGAAACAAAGTTCGCTGGGACCGCTAGTTAACAATATTTTTATAACGTGTAAAATAAAAGTAATAAATATATAAATAATAAACTATTTGGTTTTAATCTTAGTGTTAAACGATGAATGACCTATGTAGATTGTGGGATTTGTATTTATCTTATTTTAAAATGAATTATTTCGTTTATGAGGAATGTCAAGATAGTTTACAATATTCGAGCAAAGCAAAGAAAACGGACTTCTCCACTGAATCCATAGATGCTAATACATTCATATGAACCAAACAGTTTTTGAACTGAAAACATCATTATTGAAGTGACATTATGGTAATGCGGTTTTTACCATAGAAATAAGTTTTTACTTTCATTAGCGTCGAAACGCCACTTCATCATTTACTCTGAAGAGTTGACGCTTCGCTTTTGTGTTGCTTTTATTCTTTAGAAAAATGGAAATCTTTTAATTACTCTCTGGGAAAGTAACAAATAGCTTTTAAAGTTACCGGTGTTGCACTAAATTAGGATTTTAGGATGAATTTAAAAATATGTACTCAATGGTGGATTATTGTGTATATTGAGCAGTTCTTACAATTTACTGCACGGTTGTATCTACTATGTGTGTATTTCAGGCTTTATTCTGCATTTTGTATTCGTTCGTACACGCTCTAGTTTGCAATATTCAATTGCATTTAGATATTGACAGCTTGTATCTCTGGAATAGTTGAGCACTGGGTAGTAATAAATATTTAGTACCAGTACAGAGCGATATCTATTTATTCATGTCGAGCCAATACCAACAGAACGGTTACTTTGTGACAATGTGTAAGGATATTTCGCAATGCATTTCTTGATAAAATCTACGGGTATAGCGG
>OY757253.1:5534826-5659132 GCA_963584085.1 Pyrausta aurata | reverse complement strand
CCACGGCTTTGCTTGCTACTGCCCTTATACCTGTGAAAGATGAACGTGGAAACTTGACCATATTGCGCGCCTTAATTGATCCAGGGTCACAAGCAAACTTCATCAGCGAACGAGCAGCACAATTGTTGAACGTGAAGAGAACACCTATCAAAGGGACAATCACTGGAGTAGGGACAACACAAACATCAGTGAATCACGTGGTACAACTAGAACTTCATTCAAGTTATGATAGACAATTTCAGCTTCTAGTTCAGGCATATGTTATAGCCACGCGTTTAACTACCGACTTACCGTCTCAGACTATTACAAACTCTGCACACACTTGGTTTCACTTAGAGGGCCTGCCTCTAGCCGACCCAAGCTTTCACAAACCAGGTAGGGTCGATATGTTGTTAGGTGTCAACGTGTATGTGAGAGTTTTGAAGGAAGATTTGCTCAAGGGTCCACCTGGCTCACCATGTGCTCAAAATACAAGCTTTGGATGGATTCTTTTTGGTGATATTGTAAGCAATCATTCTTCAGAGGAAATAATAGTCCTGCACCACAATGTCAATATGGATGATATGCTGCACACGTTGTGGGAAATAGACACAGATGGTAAGAAGAAATTAACCAGTGATGAAGAGTTGTGTGAGAAGATTTACAGAGAAACACATACGAGAAATGAAGAGGGAAGATATGTTGTGAAACTACCCTTCAAGACAAGTGCTCCTGAATCGACCAAGGGTAACACAAGAGATATTGCAATGAAGCGATTATTACAATCAGAAAAACGTTTTGAGAAGAGCACAGCCCTGAAAGAGGAATACATAAAGGTAATGAGAGAATACGAAGCCCTAAACCACATCGAAGAAGTTCCTCAAGACCAAGTACAGAAACCAGCGGTATATCTACCCCATCACGCAGTGGTTAAAGAAAGCAGCGAGACAACGAAGGTAAGAGTTGTTTTTAATGCATCATCCCCAGGGTCAAATAATGTTTCCTTGAATGATGAACTCCTGGTGGGACCACAACTGCAAGAAGACATGCGATCGCTGGTGATGAGGTGGAGGATGAGGAAGATTGGATATGTAGCGGACATCGAAAAGATGTACCGCCAGATTTTGGTAACTGCCGAGGACTCAGACTTCCAAAGAATACTCTGGCGTGAACATCCAACCGAACCAGTTAAGGATTTGCGACTATTACGACTTACCTTTGGTACTGCATCTGCGCCGTATTTAGCTGTTAAGACCTTGCAGCAGGTCGCCGAAGACGAAGGAGAAGCTTATCCTATTGCAGCTGAAACGATACAAAGGGACTTTTTCATGGACGATTTGATGTCAGGTCAAGACACAAGTCAAAAAGCGATAGAAGTTGCTGAACAAATCACAGAAATCCTTAAAAAGGGAGGATTTAGGCTTCAAAAATGGGCATCAAACAGCAAAGAGTTTATGAAAGGATTTAAACATAATGATCAAAATGTAATTGTGAAACTAAACATTGATGATAGTGACACCATTCGAATACTGGGCTTATTCTGGAACACTGACCTAGACACATTAGAGTACAGCTTTAACTTACCACCGCAGCCAGAAGTTATCACGAAGAGAATAATACTAGCTGAAATACAAAGACTGTTTGATCCTCTCGGCTGGTTGGCTCCTGCGCTGCTACCTGCGAAGTTAATCATACAAAAATTATGGCTCCAAGGCGTCAGCTGGGACGATGAAGTTGAACCTGAAACAAAAAAAGAATGGTTAGATATTAGAACAAGTTTAAAACACATCAAGGAAATAAAACTAAATAGATGGCTATATACGAATGTTGTAAACCTAGAAAATGCCACTATTCATGGTTATTGTGATGCATCTAATAAAGCATATGGAGCAGTTGCTTACCTGAGAGTCCGCACCGCTGATGGAAGATTCAAGGTTTCAATAATTGCAGCTAGAACACGCGTAGCACCTATCAAACCAGTTACCTTGCCGCGGCTCGAACTGTGCGGAGCTCTTCTGCTGTCACAACTCCTGAAACAAATAAGCGATGCCACATGTTTTCCCCGTAGTAAAGTATTCGCATGGACGGACTCAATGATTGTTTTGTCATGGTTGCAAGGAGACCCAGGAAGATGGCATACTTTTGTACGCAATAGAGTGGTAACTATACTAGACAACATTGGAACTAAGTGGTATCACGTCCAGTCCAATGACAACCCTGCAGACATCGCATCCAGGGGAATGCTCTTAAACGATCTGAAGAACTTTGATTTATGGTGGCACGGACCTGACGGGCTGAAAACAGAAAATATAGATTACACAAAACATGACACAGATACTACGCTAGAAAGGAAACTGGAAATTTCAGCAAACTTAGGAGTTACCAAGGAAGAAAGGACAATAATACAATTTGATGATTACAATACGTTGAATGAGCTATTGAAAACTATTGTAGTATGCATTAAATTTCTAAATTTCAAAAAGAATAAACAGAATACAGATAGAACAGCAAAAATTACTACTGAAGAATTGAAAGAAGCTTTAGAGAAATGTGAAAGAATAATACAGAAACAAGAATTCAAAGATGAAATAAAGAACCTGAATGAAAATAAAGAATTGAGTAAAACAAGTAAAATAAGAAACTTATGTCCTTACCTTGATGAGAAACATATCCTCAGGGTGGGCGGCAGACTTAGACATTCCACCTTAGAAAACAATAGGAAACATCCTATTCTATTAGATCACAACAATGGATTGGTACCTCTAATCATCGCAGATGCTCACAAAAGAACCTTGCACGGAGGTGTACAGTTAATGATGAATTACATACGAGACAGGTTTTGGATTATTCGTGTCAAGAACTTGGTTACTGCACACATACGCAAATGCCTAGTATGTGCACGCCAAAGAGCAAACGATCGAACACAAATAATGGGTGATTTACCTTCTGTGCGTGTTACACCAGCTCGCCCATTTCTTCATGCTGGCGTGGACTACGCGGGCCCTTTTTCGATCCTTAGTTCACGAGGTAGAGGTGTGAGGTGCGAAAAGGGGTACATTTGTATTTTCATCTGTATGGCTACAAAGGCCATCCACCTAGAATTGGTAGGTGACATGACCACAAGTTCATTTTTAGCCGCCTTCCGAAGATTTGTGTCTCGTAGAGGAAAATGCAGTCACATTTGGAGTGATCGAGGTACAAATTTTATTGGAGCAAATAAAGAGCTAAACGACCTGTGGCTTCAAGCTGGTTTAGAGATACCAGGTGAACTTAGTGAAATCTTGGTGGATGAGGGCACTCAATGGCATCATGTTCCTCCTTATAGTCCTAATTTCGGCGGTTTATGGGAGGCAGGTGTAAAATCTGTTAAATATCACCTGAAAAGGATTTTGAATACCAACCTGACATATGAAGAGATGTCCACCACACTGTGCCAGATCGAGGCCTGTTTAAATTCTAGGCCTTTGTGCCCATTAGATAGTTCTGACGCCGAAAACATGAATGTGTTAACACCAGGCCACTTCCTCATAGGAGAGACTCTGCTATCAGTTCCTGAACCAAGTCTTCTAGACATAAACACAAACAGATTGTCACGATGGCAATATGCACAAAGGTTAGTTCAAGATTTTTGGAGACGATGGCAAACAGAGTATCTGTCAAGATTGCAGCAACGACCCAAGTGGCTCAAAAGGAATGAAGAATTTGAGATAGGAGAAATCGTTCTCGTAAAAGAAGACAATCTCCCTCCTGGTAAATGGGCATTGGGTCGAATTATTCTTAAACATTGCGGTCGAGATAATGTTTGCAGAGTTTATAGTCTGAGATGTGGCGGTAAAATTATAATGAGGTCTATTTCTAAATTGTGTAAACTTCCCGTTAACAGTAGTACTAGTGATCCTCGTACATAAATTCTTAGTACGAGTATTATTTAGCAGGTTACGAATGATTTGCTTAGTCTATTATTCTTTACTATTTCATTCTTTTATTTGTAAAAGTAAATGTAAATGGTATAATAAAAAAAAATATAATATGTATTTTGTATGCAAGTTACATTATGTATTTGAAATAATTTGAACCTACTATATGAATGTACAATTTCGCATGTTTTATATTGGTTGCATGATAGACTAGGATACGAAGTGATTATTACGTACCTACTAATATGTGAAAGTCTAATTTAATGTACTTACTGTTAATGTCATTTGGAAAACTATGTTTTGGTGGGCGGTATGTTCGGTTTACGTACGAAAGATTGATGAATGAATGTAGGTATGTATAGTCCACCATCTATTTACTTGTGATTCGTTTGTATCAAGTTAGTTCGCAATAAAATATCGAAGGAATAACACGCGTTTCTCCTTACTACACATCTACAAGCAACTCTGAACCCTATTCCGCTGCCCTAAGGCCGACAACGACTGAGTTGCGTTGAGTAGAAATTGTAGTAGAGTTGAAGTTATTTAGATTAGGACAATCTGCATTAGTAATATTATCTAATTATTTAATGGATTGGACGTGCTTCTGTTTCGTAATTTTATGCACGTTGCCTCGTACGCTTTATTACATAGAGAAGCATTACCTATAGCTGTGTATGGGCTGAACTGACCTCGGGTATATGAATTTGTCTGACTATTGAAAGATGTAGCAAGATATAGAAAATCTCGTTACTGATATTTCAGTGAGTGAAAATGACCAAACTCATGATGTAAAAAAATTGAAAACTTCGGGGTATTTGTATTATTGATAACGCTAACTCTTGAAATTATATATTTTTTTAATACGTTAGAACAAGGTGTTAGATATTGTGCAGAGAACTAAGGCCCAGTTTCGTGATCGACAGTTAACTTAACTCATGGATATGTCTATCGCACTCGTACGCGCGGTACTCGCGAGGCGCGCGACGCGAATCACACATGATTTCGAAAAAACAGCATTTTAATCAAGAACACTGTATCACTGGGACACACTGATTCCGAACCCCGTGCTGAATCTACAAAATATATTGTTACCAGCGGTTGAATATTTTATCGATTGTGCGTGTTAGAAAGAAAAAATATCTAAACCAGTGGTCATTCCGACATTTGGATAAGGTATTTTCTCTTCAAAACTCGCATTACGTAAGTATTCAATAGCTGGTAACGACTTTTAACTATTAGTTGAGTTAACTATCGCTCACGAAGAAAGTGCTATATCGCATGTCAATTACGAGTAGTTCCAACAACTTTTACATGCCAAAAGCATGTTCTCGACAGAAAAATTGGTAAGGACGGCTGCTAGGAGCAAAAGATAATTTGTTAATAGTTTCAGAAGACGCCGAGCGTCGATACGATGGAGTGCCGTCGGCTTGGGCGGCTGCCAAACAGGGCTGCGTCAAAAACGTTTCGGGATCTTCTACGATCAAAGTTGACCGCTAAAATTATAATGCCAAATTTTGTATTCGATTGTGATGAAATGGCTGTAGAAATGTAGTTTGCGCCAAATAAAAATAAATAAAATAAAGGAATAGGCTCTGAGGCTTTGTTGTTCTGAGTTATGTAACTTGAGTTCTAAACTAAACTCAATAGGACTCTTTGTAGAGATAATCTTAAAATTTATTTTGAAGTAAATATTTATGTTACCTACTGTTTTTGGTTTAAAAGTTTGACTAGACCGATAAAAATACCTATACCTCGAGAAAAAAAACTTACGGGTATGGTTTGAGTTACGTTCTAAAAATATAGAGTACTTCTTATATGCCTGAAGTAAAATTTTATTAAACTTTTTATTATTTGTTTATTTTTTAGTTTCTAGGCAGACATTTAGCCACAATCTCACCTGATGGTAAGCGATGATGTGGCCTAGGATGGATCATGCCTGACTAGTAATAGCCTATTCTCTCTTTTATTGAATTCGCCCAAATTATAATGGCTAGGAAACACATCAGCCGGCAGCGAATTCCACTCCTAGCCGTGCACATGAAAAATGTAGATCTAAACCTGTTAGTGCTAACTAAATGTGTGAGATTGCAAGTAAAGTATAGTGCCAATACTGATACCTCGTAAAGATAAAGCTTATTTATGGTGATTGGTGCTAAGCTTCAGCAGAATTTTTATTTTGGATACGATTTTAGAGTTCATTCGAGAAAGAATGCAATTTGAACGGACACTCGAAGTGCTCAAGACAAATTTTCACTCAATTTGACAACCCTAGCCAAAAGCGAAGCACGTCCGCACTAGTCTATCTATACGTTCCCAACTTTACGACTCACTAAAACTTATTCCGACTGATGCGATTTTTTATACCAAACGCTGTTTTTTATGATGCAAAAATTCAGATCAGCCGGTCATCACACTACAGTAAATTTGCTTGCCAGATTGAAAAAATGTAAAACGAATAATTAATCACATATTGTTTGCAAGTATTCCACATCATTAATCTTATGTACCAATTGGATGTAGAATATATGCTCGCCAGAAACAAAAGACATGCAATTTTCAACTAAAGTCTAAAAGAAAAACTCGGTAGGTTGGCACAGCAGTCATTAATCTAGAAAAGATTTTATATTTGCGAAGTAGAGCCACTACGTTATACTGAGCGTTTGTCTCTGAAAGAATATGGCGCTCTTTATCAGCACACCAATATGTTGACTAAGTACCTATTTTTAATAATTAAAATAGAAAACAGCAGCACCAATTCCGTAAAGACTAAATAACCGTTAGCGTTTGTCACGGACGACGTTAGAGGTGGCGACATTTATGTGGCCGTAGAATAGAATTGTGGACTTTTATTTCACCGTTTTTGGGGAAGCACTAAAAAATAGCTACACCAGCTGAATCGTATTGCAGTACCGTAAAAGCCGAAACTGCGGGTACCGAAAATGCTGATATACCACCTACCAGGGAACCAGGGACGAGAGTCTGTTAATTGTAGTTTGCGGTAGATTCAGGAGATGTTTCTAGATTTTTATTTCCGCCGCAATGTTGGCACACTGGAATTATTCCGAGCGGAATCTGCGGTGGCTTGGGAAAAAATTAACTGCTTGAATATTTAAAACAACTCACCACACTCGTGTGTTAGTTTTTTAAATAGCTAATGTTTCTACTATCTCTTTTGATTACCACATAACTTATTTTATCGCAAAATACTATTGTTTTTTTCATAGATGTATTTTGTAGGTCGGGTTCATAAAACTATCATGCGTTAATTAAACCTTCGCAGATTTAATGATTAAATCTCCTCAAAATAAGATCTGCATTATTCACATTCAAGACTACTTGTACATATTCGTCGAATAATATGACAATCGAAAATCGTGTAATACTTATAAGTTCTGGGCCCCTATTTTTGAATCATTCGCTTCAAGATGGCGAGTGATTTTCGTTCGACGTAGTGTCAAAAGTCATAGAAAAAAATCGTTTTCTCGATGAACGAAAATGATCGCCAAGCGAGTGATTCAAAAATAGGGGCCCTGGACCCGAGTAGAGCCGACAGTGCTAGTACACAGAAAGTTGAGAAAAGTTTCAGTTACAGTTGATAACGCGAAAACAGTCATTTTGCCACTTAAGAAGTTTAACCGTTGCACTTGTGAGTCCCGTAGCGCGTAGAACAGATGGCCGATGGGACAGAAAAGTTCTAGATTGGAGACCCTTCGACCAAAAGCGCAGCGTAGGTCGTCCACCGATAAGATTGACAGACGACCTTCTGAGGATCGCGGGATCGCACTGGATGCAGACCGCTCACAACCGGTCGTTGTGGAAAGCCGTGGGGGAGGCCTATGTTCATCAGTGGACGTCGTTTGGCTGATAATGATGATGATGATGACTTGTGAATTACACTTTGCACCGTTAAAATAAAACTGAAATTGCAACATATGTATCTGTGTAAGCAACATATACACAACGTGTGGCCTAATAGGAGGAGCAAAAAAATTAATCAATGATTCTACAGAGTATACCTTGTAGTAGTTACCTTGCCCTGGTCATAGTGATCTTAAATCCCTAGTTATATCTATATACAAACACATTATTCTATCATAACGGCCGTAACCTTATCAAAATGTACATCAGTTCTAATACAGCATTGCATCCCAAATCCCGGGGGCTATAAAAACTGGGACGGCTCTGTTTAAAGCCTCCGAGGTAATTATAAGAAACACTGTAATGGCCAAATTGGCTGGCTTTGTGGGCCGTTCATCCTACTCGCTCGTTTTGTCTTTTCTGTCAACGGTGGTAAAGTTATAGGTCTACATATACGCGATAGTGGAACGTGGGATTTACAAGATAATGCTTATACAGGATGTGGCCTGTGGTAGGAGCAAAAATTTAAAATAGGCCCTTTAAGTAACTAGTAATAAATTATACATGGTTTTAAGTTATTATTATGTATAATGAAAAATATTTTTTTTTGTTATTTTTTAATAAAATAAATCGAACTAACAATGTATTGCAAACAAAATGTGTCCACTTCTTCGTCTTAAAACTTGACATAGTCATTTACTACAACGAGTTAGCGACTTTGATAAACATTGATATTATAATGTTGTTGATATTATTTGGTAGGGCTTTCGATTATATAATAAGGACTGTATTTTTTAACAGGTTTATACATACACTTCAAAGTATCAAAACACTTTACATACAATTCAAAGTATCAAAATAATACGTACAACTCAAAAAGACAAAAATATGCAGAAGTATAATAAATGTCTATAAAAGAGGCGCATTGGGCACAGTTGATTATAATGATAGATCATACATAAACATAAACATTGTAAATCAAAATAATTCCACCGACATGTCAAACTATTTTTTTTTTGTAATATATAATAATGTTTCTACAGTACTTTGTTAATTTCAGTGCATCATAAAAGCTAAAAATAAACAAAACGCAACCATACTTTTAAATACGGTTGTTTTGTGATTATTTTAGCATTATATTTTTTTTGGTGGTGTTAAGCGTCGTGTTTGTAAGCTGCCAGTATTTAATTTTAGGATAGTGTTAAAACTTTTTTATAAAGCGGCTCACTTCACCGTAGAGCCATCTTGTTATTTTTTTAGCATTTATACTTTTTTTTGGTGGTGTTAAGCGTCATATTATGTTTGTAAGATGCCAGTATTTAATTTTAGGATACTGTTAAAAACTTTTTTATAAAGCTGCTCACCTCACCGTAGAGCCATCAAACTATTTTGACTTATCTTTATTAATGTATGGGATTGTCAATATACTGTCGAGCGCGCTTTCTGGCTGCTAGCCAGGGTTCCATTCAATTTGTTGATCCTACCCATCAAGTATGTTACACTGGCGTTAATCGAGAGATTTTTTACGGCGCCATAAAAGCGATTAAGCTGGCTCCATTAATGCATCCATAAGGCCAAGGAAGTATACAAATATAATGCCAATTCCTACCAATGTTTACATAACATGCTCTTTGTAATCTGGGACGCGAGCCAAAAGAGAGGTTGTCATTTTTGTGAAATTGTAGTGTACAATGTGGTAGTCCGATTTTCTCTTTGTCCGCAACGTATTTTCTTTCTCTTTGCATTCTATAAATCGGAACTAGAATTTCGTTTAAATAAAAACTAAAAACGGAAAAGATTTTATCTGTGAAGGCTGATAAATTAGGTTTGTAGCAGTTTGTATTTATTCTTCCGAGGAGTTATATTCAGTAAATAGTTTTATTTACTAAGAATAGGCAATACCCCAGAAAAGTAAAACTGTAACCACCATTGATATGACCTGATTGTATAAATATGTAGGCAATCATTATTATTTTAAGTATAACGTACAAGTACGTATCACACACAATTAATAAGTATGTAGGTACTTTTAGCAAAGTAGCAATCGTCTGGAGAGAAATCCATAAAAAACTGTAAACACGTCCACATTGGCGGAATGCCAATATTGAAATATCGAAACTCCCCTTTCAATTTGTTGTTTTATTGCTTCATCTATGCACCGACATAGGCTGTCGTTTGGTGTTTTATAACGTCGTAACAAAAAGTTAAAATACGACGTAATAAAATCGAAGGTACGGCTGTGTATGTTCGCGGCTGCGAGCTTATTAGCTAAGTTGGCTTCTTCTTGACAATGTTTGCGAAAAGGGATGAGGCGTGTCGGCAAAATATTCATAAAAAAAGCATAAGAAATCATTGAACTACTTTTACAAGTGTATGAAACTGACATTACTGATACCACGAACAAATTTCGTGCTCCGTTGACGCCAATTGTCATCAACTCATATAAACGGTTTCATATACGAAATTCAAATTTCAAGGAATACGTCACAATCTTGTCGTATTTGCGACACATTTTTTGCTTGGCATAGCTTCTCTATACATATAGTATTAACAACTCACTGTAAGAAATCAAGCTTTTTATACAAATATACGTAGTCAAGATGCATAATAGGCAAGGCGAAAGATTTTGAAATCCTCTTCCGTAATGCAGATAACCATCTACTGTTTACAACAAAACCTTTATTTCGGATTAAATTCGTAATAAATTTAAGATTTTGGAAATTGAAAGCCATTTTTATAATCATTTTTAAATATTGCGCGAAAACAGCTCGCCGTGTCATGGCGTCGTATGTGACGTCATACTTACGTAAACATGAAATTTGTTTACGCGCAGCTAGACAGCAAAGTTAACAAACACTGCGTATTTTTTGTGTTAAAAATGAATTCTAAAGTTTATAAGTGGTGTGCAGTGCCTCAGTGCAAAAATACATCAATAACGACACCCAACAAATTTCACGTTTACGTAAGTATGACGTCACATACGACGCCATGACACGGCGAGCTGTTTTCGCGCAATATTTAAAAATGATTATAAAAATGGCTTTCAATTTCCAAAATCTTAAATTTATTACGAATTTAATCCGAAATAAAGGTTTTGTTGTAAACAGTAGATGGTTATCTGCATTACGGAAGAGGATTTCAAAATCTTTCGCCTTGCCTATTAAATGGAAGAATATACAATTAATCACTGTAGTTTATTTAAAGAATATAAGCACCAAGACACACGCAAAACATCTCGGGGGGAATGTGTTGAGATGATTGCCGAGTCAAAGGTATCAGATAGATTCGTCGAGTCAGACCATGTGACATGCAAAAATTTTTCAGCATACGTGACGGGATTCTGTCACAACTATTATGGTACGAGATGTTATATGTATTTCATCAGGTTAAAATAATTTATATACCAGAAACATTTTAATCTAATATAGTCTCGCTTAAACTCAAGAACGTCTGAACCGATTTAGATGATTTTGGTCTTGAAATGTGTTTGTGGAAGTCCAAGGAAGGTTTAAACGGTTCAAAATATAGGAAACGGGAACGCGGCCGCCGAGGGCAACGAAACGAAGTTCACCGAGATCGCTAGTTTAAAGATAACTTCTTTCCAAGCCAGTGCTTCATTAAAACGTTTTATTGTCCTAAACTAAGGACAGTCTAGGATAAGTTGGTGGATTAAGTGTTTTTAAAAGCATTATGTTATTTAACAAGTATTTTTTTATTATTGGACTTTAATGAACTTTTGAAAAGGTAATGACCTCTTTCACATTGTCTTTATAAGTGCCCATTAGCGTTAACTATCAAGTACTTGATACAAAATGACGTTCCATATTTGAAATTCGGTTAGTGTTTATTTGTCGAGGGCGAAACAGGCCCTAAGTATTGAAATAAACACAAACTAGATAAAACTGGAAGTTAGTCATATTTATGTTTAATCACGAAAAAGTATTTGAGGGTATACCGTAAAAAATAAATGTCAGTATATGCATCTAGCTAGGCTGTTTGCTTGCACGCTACGCGCTCCGTACCTTTAATTAGTTAAATACATATCAGGCTCATACCTTATACGAATTGAGGTATTGTACACTTACTTTCTTTAAGTTGTAAGATTTTCAATGTCATTTCCATTTCTCTTTCACTGCGCTCCAACCTTCTCTATATTTCATGATACGGTGGGATGTGTGTGTATATTGTGTACGATATGACGTCGTCACATCCTTATTAACAAAATTTTCGTCACGCGCAATTTACTCGTGATATGTCAAAGTGTGTCGCAGTGCTTTTACCTAACTTGATCACTTTTGATTAGCAATTGAAAGATTGAGTGTGTGTTGTGAGTATTTTTGTTAGTTAGTTAGTTTGGTTAGGGTGTTTTTTGCACTATTGGGCCCCTGAACGTATGTACCTCTTTTTTATTCTAACCACCCCAGGCTTCTCCAGAAGGCTAGCAATTTCAAATTTCAAAATAAATTAAATAAATTTAGAACTCACAGCATGCACATTCACATATTTATTAGAATTCACAGCATCGTATTCGTATCGTATATCGTATATCTTGTCACGATTACTCGCAAGTTTTGTAATAGTCCGGCAGGCGTCCCACTGAAAATTCGCTGAAAACTGAAAGGCAGTGGGAACTGCGGCAAAACGCCGTGAAATTCTCGACGATGTCAAATCGCCTACCGGTTAATCTCTTTATCTGCTACCACTGGACCGAGTCTACAGTTCTTTCCGTATTTAATTAAATACAACCGAATATAAATGACTTTCGTTCGACGAAAATTTTATGACCCTGACGGCTTTGCTTGCGGCGAAACCATTGAACTACTATTACTAGCGTATGGAACTGACATCACAAACAAATTTTGTGCTCCATAAATTGATGTCATCAACTCTTAATACAAATCATAATTCGAAATTCAAATTTTCAATGAAAACGTCACAATAATGTCGTCGATTTTGCTACACATTTTTTGCTTGGCATAGCTTCTCTATACGTAGAAGTAACAACTCACTGGGCGAAACTGATATATTAGTAGTGCATATTACACAAGAGTAGTACCGGTCAAATATGTAACCTTATATATGCCAATTCAATATTTTAGACTTATACCAGAAAATAATATCTACAATATTAGAGTCGATTATTATTTACTTTACTTTTTTTAAAAATATTTTTACATAAAAGTTAAATTCGCATTATCTTAAATTATGACATCACGGTTGTAACATGCTGTAATATGGAAAAGGCGCGATAATAAAACGGCAAAATGGAGAAATGTATGTTCGGCACTTGTTACAAGTATAAATAATAGTCCCCCTAGCCGATTTCGACTACGGTGGCCAGTCACAACGACTAACCGACTGCGCGGGACATATTATAGTGCACAAGTGTGTGCGCAAACACAGGTGCACTCTCTATTCCTTTCACTCTCATAGCCCGATGGGACAGCAATCTGACACGACCGGAGAGAGATCAGGCGCAGGACCAACGGCTTTACGTGCTTTCCGAGGCACGAGGGTGAAACACCGCCAACTTCCAAACTCCGGACTACCCTGAGAATTTCTGAACAGAAAATCTCCGGTACATATTTTTGGCCCGACCCGGGAATTGAACCCGGGACCTCCGGCGCAGCCGTCGCTTTAAAATGCGACCCTCTCACCGCTGCGCCACCGAGGCAGTTATACAAGTACAAGAGAGTACAAGTATACTATTGTTTAAAGTGGAGTACTTGTAGTTACTTACTTTTAATTAAAAAAGCTTAATAATTTAGGTATGTTACCTTTGTTAAGAATGAGCTCTTCTTGTTTATTCTAAATGTAAAACTTGATTTTAATTGAGACCATTACACAACATTTTTTGCCTAACTAAGCAGTACTGATCAGTATTTCAATGAATAAGCCTATTGAAAATGTAAACTTAAAATTCTACTCTTCAATCTCAATGCATCATATTTGAAAATCGATTTTATTGATAAATTGTGTCATTTAATCCAGCACTCCCGAGTGTGAGGCCGATCCGGGTGCCCGGGTGAATGGATATAAATCTACCCTCGCCTGGGATTTCACCTGGTACCGAGACTACATTGTTATTGGGATAAAGTTCTGGACTTGAGACTGGGAGCTTAATTGGTTATTGCGTTTAGAACGCAATGAAAATTCTCTTGTGGATAAATTGTTATGATGCTCAGCAATAAAATAACCTGTTACTTATACACTTAGATCAATATGATGGCTTTCTTATCTTCTTTATTTCTTTAAGGCTTGGTATGACCAGATTACCACCAGAGTTTTGGAAGCCACTAAAAATATAAAAATCGTACAATAGTTAGTAGTTTTTGTTGTCTAATTTATCATTATGGGACCTGTATAAGTGCCCTCCGTGGGTCTACTTGCCAAGAAAAAAATGACTTTAGACAAACTATGACACCATGTAAGTAGTGAAAGCATCATTAAATTATATCTGAATGAACTTTGTGTAGTTTATTGACGTCCACCAAAATTCCATTGGATTTTTACCGACTTCAAAAAAAAGGAGGCAATATAGTTTCCAAACTGTTTCTAATTTACCATTATTTCTATTTATGTTCTTATTGATAATTCGTATGATCGCCAGTGAATTAGTTGATTGACAGCGTAGTAATAGATTTTTGGCACTGCACTGCTTTTGACAAAGACTGCAGCAACTCGGCAAGAAAAAGAAGACTGCATTGCATGCAGTCTCACTCTTCAAACGAACCGTTAACGTGTCACGAAATTGTGCCACATAAAATCGTGGCCAAAAAAGCTAGCGCAGAATATACAGTGTCACTCGCTCTTTTTAATAAAGCCGAAACTATGACCACCATAAAAGAGTATGGAGCTACAAACACGTTTATAAGGCGCGCCACTGGTGACATCCATTTTCCGTAGAGTGTCTAGTCCGTAAAGGGGCTTTCCGGGATTTTCTCGCTGTAAATACAACCAAGCTCTATTTATACTTTATAACAAGACTAGCAAGTCTTTTAAAGTAAAATGGAAATCCACGACTTGATTGAAATGTTTAAAAGTTGCAGCAAACGACGCAGGGTAGGCAATCGAGTTGACTTCTGGATTTCTGACAATAAGATTCGTTCTGCTCGAGTAGTTCTCAACTGTTTACAATGAGCTCTGATTTGAATGCAGTGATTTAAATAACGATCCAGGGAGGTCCGTACCAATCTCTCCACTAAGCTATGGTAATCCGGGCCGAATATTATTATCCGGTCGCCTCTCTAAATCAAGTGTACGGTTCCCTTTGCCTTCGTTTCGCGTGTGTGTGCGTTATTTATGAAATCTATAATCTGTATTGTTTTACGGGGTTAATTTAAAGTGGCAGCCATGATGATTTGTTTACGAATACCTATAACTATTTTTAAACTTTATCTGAGAGTTTAGTAATATAGTATATTTGTTAGACCAAGGTTTTAACTAACTTATTAACACTACTTATTTACAACGACCTATGTAGCTCGTACGATGAGATATGTAATTGGCAGTGTAATCCCTTCATCAAATTATAATTACAATGTTTGCATAATATTAACCGACCCATAACGGTTTAATCCCTCATTAATCATGAAGGAATTAATAAATATTGATTGGACATATAAATCTACAGGTTATTGAAATTACAACTAGAGTATGATGAAGTAACAAGCATATGCGTATGTTAGTGAAAATGTAAGTCTAGATTATTATCCCTGAACAGAATCATAAATGGTTAAAGGAGCGACAGTCATCAAAAAACATATAAAGGACGTCTAGACGTCATTCAATTTAAAAAAAAAACTCTTCTATGATTCTGCAAGTTGAGTCTTTGTGATAAAGTCTGAGCGAAATATTGGTCGTGTTACAAATCCGCACAGTTAGTTGAGCGGATCGTTGTGTGACGGTAGTTTTTGGATAAGCTGGCGAGAGCGGAGCCAACTTAACGCGTGTAGGAAATGAGTGTACCAATGTCGCTGGAAATGTGCCACTCTGTTTGAGAATGTTTAGTTAACAACTAAAGTTTATTGTGTGCATTTCTTAGGTTTTGTCTTCATCTTTTTGGATAACCATATTTTGGGAAACTTTTACTGATAGGATATCTAACAAAGATGTTATTTTTTTAAATTTAATATGGGTTTGCTCTTGACTCCAGACCAAGCCAAATACGACTAAGATGAAGTCGAAGATGAAGCTAAGTTTTCAATGTAAGGATTGATGAATAGGTTAGTGAACCAATTCGAAGGGACCGCCAAAATGATGGGCAATATAAATATTTGTGTATCGCTCAGAGCCGCTAGGTAACGTTAAGTCCAATAGCTATACACTTTAGTTAGACAAAATAAGTCACGTCAGAAAAGCAGATGAGCAGTTGCACTGTGATTTGGCTTGAGTGCTGGACACAAACACAGGCGTGCCGTTTGTCAGCCTGCACCGCGTGACACCGTGACGTGACGTGCACGTGACGCTAACTAAGGGCTGTGTCACGCTGTTTAGGACGCCTACTATGTAACACGAGGTCTGGCTTCTCGAATCTACTTGTTTCTGCCGAACATGCCGCACAACATTGAGAGTGAAAGGGATGTCTGAATCTGAATACATGGGAAAAGTCTTACAGAGTAGGGGAACAGTTGCATCACTCTACTCCGTATCAGGCCCGTCACGCTGTCCAGCTATGTCACTGTTTAGCGGACGATGATGTAGTGCTGACGATCTGCTTATGATATGATGCATACTAGGTATGGACAGCCTTCTAACGGCTAAAATGACGTTCTGCAATTAGAGCGCTTTCACATTTAGGTAGGTGACTTTAGCAGCGCGACGGTCGCGCGACAGCCGCGCTGCTGATAAATTCATACATAAATGACAGCAGTAAGCCAGCTTTGTCGAGAAAATGGTAATTACACGTATCATATTTTGTGGCATCGTGCAGGTATCTAATAACGAGATCGCATTTACTTATTCAGCTATAATTTACTCTTCCAAAGCATTTAAAACCAAACCGATTTCACTTCTATTTCCAAACTAAGTTAAACAAACGGATTAGATATTCGCGCAGATTATGAGAATTGGCAATTTAACCTCCGTTAGAAAAGTTCCAAAGACTTTAGATTTATGGACGCTTAGAGAAATGCACCGCACCGGCTCCAGCCTCCATTGCAAAAGGGTAATGGCCAGTGTGCACGGGGTAGTTAATCCCTCAGTTCCGGGAATAAAAGCCTGATAAATCAAATGCACGGAAAATTGAAGAAGAAATACCGGGGCAGATCGGGCTTATGCAGCTCAATTTTAATTCCGGTAAAGCCACAAGCCTATAATAACTGGAAATATGCAGTCAAAGTTCCTTCTACAAAGACCCATCGACTTACGAACATTGTTATATTTATTTAAAGACTTTATTGCACAAAGAATGGTGTACAAAGGTGGAAACTGGTACATAATGTAGTGCTTCTTAATACAGTAGTTGTTCTTCTTCTTGCGTGTTTAACATATTCGTTCGTAATTAATTGGTTTATAAACAGTGGTTTATAATATAACACACACATTTGAATAACTCAGAGTATGCAGTCTATTCTTTCAACTTATGTTCGCTTTAAAATTAAGGTCTTGTCATATCAAAGTTGAACAATTTCCGAAATTCCTAACTTCAATTGTCGAAGTTATTACAAGGAGTAAGAGCATAAACTTTATCTCTGTACACCTAAAATCCAATCAGTTGGAAGACAAATCGCGTGATTGCCCAGTATCACAGGCTAGGGTTGCCTAGATGACATTTTAAAATAATATTTTTCCGCAAAAATTAGCATAATAATTTTGTATTTCTAAGTTCTTTAGATTACTACGTTCTGTAGTTTGTAGCACTGTACCACTTCTTCGTAGACGTCTCACTTCGTAGCGACGTTCCCAATGTAGCGTAGCAATCTATTTTTTTTTTCGTGGCGTGCTAAAGTAAAAACACTGCGTATTACTTACTATTTTTAAAATACAGTTGTATAGGTCGCAGTTTATTTGAGGTGACAGTCACATGTTGATTTTTATGGTTTCACTCAATATCATTACCTCATAAACAACAAAATCGAATGGTGATTGAAATTCAATTAGTCTGGGCCTTCAAAAAACTTAACACGCGACAACCCTAACTCTCGCATGCTCCCGTAGGTAAGTGATCACGTCACACACGTGCACTAAATCTAAAGATCGCGGCCAGAGATAAGAAAATTACGACCCCTCCGGGCGGGAGCAACTTTATTTTCGGTAAGACAACGCGTATTTGGATGAATTTGCCTTGGAAATCTTTATGCGCAGATTTGACGAAGTAATTTAGGAATAAATTCCTTTAAGGTGCATTGAAGAGTGTCAATGAATGTTTAGTAAGGTCTTTGGTGAATGAAATAAATGTAAGTATAGAAATAAAAACAGTCGTTTAGCCAATGGTAAAGGCATGGAAAAAGCTTAAGTGAAAAACTTTAAGTGATTTTTACGTCGTTTTTACTCGAGAGTGGGAGGACCGGTTTTCATGAGTTTTATTTTGTTGGGATATAGCTTGGCCCCGCCCGAATAAGATGAAACCATGAAACCAGGCCGGGGCGAAACGAAATTTGCTGGGAACGCTAGTTTTTATATAAACAAAATACTTAAGAATAATACTTTGCTATTTGTGCTTTATTCTCCATGCTATTTATTTTTACTTAAAGGCCTGCCATGGTATAATTTACAAGTTAGCCATGATCCCCGCTGCCCGAATACAACAGCGTGCTGTAAGCTGTAATCAAGCAACCGAATTGTGGCTAAGTTACGCCAAGTGCCGAGTTGCAGACCCGTGTCGTTTGTGCTTAGGGTGCCAATAAAGCATCGCACGATAATTGTCGAGTATATTTTAATTGTGGTGTCAAATGCCAAGGCATTGTGTCTGTATAACTCCATAATCTCTGATGCCCGACCGCAGCCTTGCAGCAGCGGCTGCTGTGGGATTACTGCGACCGAATTGTGGCTAAGTTACGCCAAGTGCCGAGTTGCAGACACGTGTCGTTTGTGCTGAGGATGGCATTGAAGCATCGCTCGACTGTTCTCAAGCATATTCGAAGTAAGTAAACTATATATTTTGATTTTGGATAACATGTTCAATCTTTAAACGGGGTTTCATGACTTATAAGTATTATTTTAAGACCTATGTTATACTTAACAGCAATAAACATATTTGACTTTGGCTAAGGTCGTGTATATCAAAAATTCATCAATAATTTCACGTTATTCACCCTTAAAATATTTCATTCATTAGGAAATAAACTCTATTAAAGAATTTAATGCTTTGGTCTGTATAAGTATGTATATCTACCACAGGGATATTTCTTACAGGTTACTGTCAGCACTAATTTCATAGCAAATTGTACTTGTAGATAATTGTGGATAAAATTCAGTATTAACGGTCTAAGAGCCACTACTAAATCTTTAACTAGAAAATTTTCGAGTGACTTCAAAATCGGATCCAATTGTAAGGACTCGTTGCACATTCGCAATAAGCTTACGTGACCACTAATGTATCATGTCGGAGATAGTTCCAGGTGCAACCGAACCGAGCTGAAACTCTGTGGTAGGTACAGACATACACACACATCAAGTTATCCACTTTTGTTGCAAACTAGCCTTTATTACAACTGCATGAGATAATTACCTTGACTTGCTGTTAACCGCACAGAAGGGGCAGCTGGGCATCGTTTTGTAAGATGATGAACCCACTTCGACGGTATCTGTCTTTTTCACTCATGCCAGGTGCAGCAATGCGAGCGAGCGAGTAAGCTGGTTGGAGCCGAAAATACGAACTTTTCTTGTCATATAGAATAGGTTCCTTAATCCGATGTCTAATTTGCGAGTGCACTTCTCAGGAATCGGTGTGCGGTTAATTGTACGACTGGAAATTCAGTTTCATTAGACAAGTTTGAATATAAATCAGGTTGCAACATTAACATTTTGGCCGATCGCCTGTGAGAAGAGGTTTAACTTTGTAAGTCGATAGTTTAACCACAGATCAACTTTTACTTCACAATTTACATGTTAAGTACCTAGGTACTAACAGAGAGTATTAGGTGAATAAGTATACTAATTTAATGTGTTTTACAAAAACTGGCGCACCACTGGACTGGTAGCACAATCTGTCATTATTATTTTGTTCATAATACATAGTGAGTGCCTACAGAGTTACCACAATGTTTATAGCGATATCACGAGCGAGTGGGCTTGTTTGGCAATTTGTTAATAAACTGTCCGCTCTATCGACGTACGGATTCACTCAGCTTTATCAGTTAACATCAAGTAATCTATACTAATATTTTAAAGCGAGTTCTTTTGTTTGAACGTGCTAATATCAGGAACTACTAAATCGATTTGAAAAAATATTTAATTATTTTATATATTACTAGCGGCCCGCCAGCGACTTCGTACGCACGTTTTAGTTTTACTCCGTTCTCATAGATCGTAGCAAAAATATTTATAAGCCTCTAAGCATTAAACTTATTAAAAAGCCTACCCCGATAAATTCACTATTTAACAATGTATCTAATATGTATTATAACCGGACCAATAGTTCCTGTGATTAGCGCCTTCAACCAAACAAATTAAATTATAGACAAATGTTATAATATGTTGTGTAGACTCACACGTAGCCCGGTCTTTAATCTGGTCAAACTTACACGGGGATATTATCTTCTTATTTTACAACGTAATAGAAATACTTTACGCCTTTCGTCAATCGTATATTTCTTTCGGGTGTTAAAAAGACCAGGCTACTCTGAGCGCTTACACAGCATCATGCCACATAACATAACATATCAAGTCTTCTCCCGCTACCTTAAGAGTTTGAACTTGAGCTTTGTTTGAATTCAAAGGGAAAATTGTATGTAGGGATCTACCCCATCATCATCATCAACACCCAAGGCCGTCCACTGCTTAACATAAGCTCTCACGATAAATTTGCAAAAAAGTTCCAGGTCGGATACCCATCAACGACCTCTATGTTACACTAGACAGGCTGTTTAGAACAAATTTTGTGGTACAGTAAGTTTAGGCCAGATGGAGCATCTGCGTTTAGTCTGTTACCAGAAACTACCACGTCAAAACGTTCCTTACGTCAAAAGACGAATTAGATAAATTACGTAAATATGTGTTTATGTGCCCGTATTTTCACCTACTTTGTCAGCGATAATTTTTTTAAATTGTTTGTAGTAAATCTAAGTGATTCAATGATTAATTTGAGGCATAAAAGTATTAATTTTAGTTTTCTCACAATTTCCATAGAAAACCAAAGATCAACCAAAAACAGACATGCCAAACAAAAGTCTCATAGGTAGAAATGAATTAATTACTGTCTAATAAGAAAATCGGCCAGTAGGATTTATTTGAGTTTATCTTATTTTAAAATGAATCGGTTCGTCAAAAAGGAATGTCAAGATTGTTTACAATATTACAAGACTAGCAAAAAACTGACTTTAAGTAAAAATCTGTATGTTGTACTGACAGCAGTTGTATTGTTAGATAAGTACAAATGATGTTGTTATAATATTGGTAGGCATATATTGACCCTTAATTATTTTTGAGGATCTAATATCAAATATTTTCATATTTAAAACATTACCTATCACTCGAATAAAAAATATATAAACGTAAGTACTAATATCGAATCTTAGGCAGAAAAGTAAAAACCAGCGACGTGTCATATCTGTTCGATTACTCTTTGCTACCTTTGACTGTTCAGTGTTGTTGTTGTAATGGCGATTGTCATGTTTGGGAGAAATGAAAAAAAAAGGATCGATGTGATTTCATTTTGAGTTTTTTTTGTTTTTTAAGTTATTAATTTTCTCTAATACTTGAAAACGATTTAAAATATCATAATGTATTCAAATGTATATGCTTTAGTAGCTTAAGATTGACTTTCCTAAAAAGCACGACAATAATCCGCATTAAACAGGAGAAATTAAAAAATATTTAATGGCAACACTTCACTTCTGTCATTTTAGAAAATGTACCACAAAATTTGCTCTGAACAGCGTGTCTAGTAAAATACATATAAGTCTATGATACCCATCGACTGCAGGAACAGCGTAGATTGTCCACCAACAATATGAACAAACGATCTGCATACTACACTGGACACAGACCGCTTGATATACTCTTACTAATCTGTGGCTTGATACCTACCCTGTTTCAATACAAAAAAACATTCTTTACTATTTTAAGGAATAAAATCTCTTCTCGAGAGTAAATTTAATAACAAACATGTGTCAAAACATTGTGTCTCAGATATGTCAAATGATTGTCAAAAATGAAATAAAAATGATTTTAAGCATAAGCACTAAAGAGTATTTATATTAACTTCGTAGCCAATCATCCCCAAATCACATTTTCCCATACAAACTTTGCACCCCTTTTTCAACCCCTTAGGGGTGAAATTTCAGAAAATCCCTTCTTATCGGATCCCTTCGTTATACAAAGAACACACCCTCCAAGTTTCAGGTCTCTACGATCAGCGGTTTAGGCTGTGCGTTGATCCGTCAGTTAGTCATTCAGGACAAAGCCTTTTATATGTATAGATATTAATAATATATTCTAATAGCTAAGTATATGTAGAATAAAGTGGCTGTGACATACGGACGGACGGACAGACAGACAGACAGATAGATAGACAGACTGACAGACAGACTTGACGAAGCTATAAGGGTACCGTTTTTTGCGATTCGGCTACGGAACCCTAAAATGAATGTCTTATTTTGTTATTAGACAAAAACAAAACAGTAAAATATTCTTGCTCATGAATCCACCACCTTTCTCGTTAGCAACTACGTTATCCATCAAGGTAGATACTTAGATAGTTATTCAATTTTATTTCACAGTTAATTAAGTCACAGCTCCGATACACGCCGCGGAGCTGGAGCTGCGATTGTTATTGCGTCAGATCCGCTCAAGATACCGGCTCTAGGCTAACGAGGTTGTTAGGATGCTGCATGAGGCCAATTCTCGTGCCGTTCGTATACGAATAAAGTTCACCGATCGAATTTTATTTTTCAAAGAAAGTATATTTATTGCTCACGATTTCTATGCATTTTGATTTCTTTCGTGCGGTAGTTTTTTTACATGGATATATTACCTACTTGATTTTTTTCTCGGTAAAACAGTGATACTCTTAAACGAATTACCACACGAAATTAGTTCGATCATGCGAGAATCGGCCTCCAGAGGGGTAATTGTGTAAAGCAATCGTATTCATTTGACAGTTCAAAACGTACGATATGATCTGTCAAACCTTCTGTTCTTCGCCGTTTGACATTTCATATCGTACTGTCAAATGAATACGATTGTTTTACACAATTACATACGAGGTATGAACGCCTGGGCACATTTTTTGCACTACAAAGTGTAACTCAAGTGCTAGGTAGCACTGCATCTTGCTAAACGCAAAGAAAGCTACTCTGGTTAGTGAGTTCGAGCAATGGATTTTTGTATCTAGTAATTGGAGGATTTGGTGATTGTATCTGTCAGCACTTTTATTTGGTGTAAAAACTTATGATATAGGTACACTAGTTAGCTTCCACCATTTAATGAGTTTTGTCACGCTTAACCGCATTGAGACCGAGATAGCTACGCGTATTGCCAGAGTTGCCCCGTTTACGCAGGTTTGAATCTCAGTTTATGAAACTTACCCGAACTTCAGCTAAAATCCAAGGTGGCTCTTATAATAGCCAACCATAGTTCTACCAATTTTACTTTACGCAACAGATACCTAGGTCCTCTACAAAAATGACATTAGACGCTTAGGCAGTTTCTATATGAATTGCCTACGCATACGTTTTTTGTACACAAACTGCACGAGAATTAGCCTCCAGAAAACTGGAAAGGAACACAAACTGAGTGGCGAAAAAGAACCTGGAAAGGTGTAGCAAAGTACGAAGAAATTCACCTTCAAGACCTGGAAAAACATAGTCACTTTAGGAAGATGCGACCGAAGCCTACCTAATATGGTTATTTAGAAAACGAGCTTAGTGAATTATGCTGTAGAATGTAGTCATATTTAAATAGTGGTTTTACAATATTTTTAACACTCACAGTGTCATATTTTTTTTCTTAAAAGATGAAATATGAAACCAAACGTCACGCAATGACGTATCAATGAGACCAAGAATTTCGCGCGGTCGGACCGACAGCACGGTAGCTCAATTGGAAGAGCAGTTGGCCCGGTTAGCCAGAAAGATGCTGGTTCGAATCCCGCCAGTGCGCCTTTTTTGGTTTCATATTTCATCTTTTAAGCATATTTAAATATTTAAATCTAAAGTCAGGTTTGCTAGCCATATTAGCGAGCATGCCAGGAGGCAACCCTAAAATGTCGCTGTTGACGGAAACGTCGAGGAGGCCATCATAAGTAAAATATTCCAATCACAGTTTAGGTAGAGGTTATTTTTGAATCTGATTTAACTGAGATTCTCAGTTAAATTAAGGTTTTAAACTTAAACAAAGGTTCGAAATGTCGGAAAAAAGTATAAATCTATATTTTTCAGCTCTTGACGGTTAACAATATAATATTCTACTACAGTTAGGTTATTCTGTTAAGTGTTTCTAGCTAGACTGTCTATCTAACGAGGTTGTTAAGACGGGACTGAGTCGAGCTCAGTGTAACGAAACAAGATTTTGTCTCGATCCAACCAACTACATACAACCTAATTCAGATTCACAAACGGGGAATAGAAAAAGAGGCTTGGTTTGTTAAAAATTATGTACCTACGTACCTAGAAGAAATGATAAATGGGAGATTGCCAGACATTGTCTCACATAATTTATAACCGCCACTCATATTGTTTTCGTATGGAATTTGGTGCAATTGGGCTTTGGATTTGGATGTTAAATTACCGGGGTTTCAAGCTAAACTTTTACGAGTATCTTAATTAATACAGCAATCAATAATGTTAAATTTCTAGGAAGGCGTATCAAATGTCAATTTGTCGCTTGTCATAAATTGATGCCAGCTTATTAGCTCTAGTCTTCTTTAATGGTGTGGTTGGTTACGTTGCCTATGAAAACAGATATTTTGATGATATCGCCATACCGTTATCTGCCCTGCCTACCTAAGGCAATCGTGAAACATTTCAAAAAACGAAGGAGCAATGAACATTATTACCGTCTTTCGTATGAAAACAAAAAACGTGGTCGGATAGCGAATCTTTTCAGACATACCAAACAGTGATCGATTACATACGAGTTAGTTCCATAGTTCATTCGGTGCGGCTCCATAAATTCTAGTCTGTACTTTAGCGACCCAGCAACTGAAATATCACGGCAAAAGAACGAGTACTGTGACCGAAAACTTAAAAGATTGCGCGGAATTCGTCCGGATTTTAAATGGTCCTACATTTGTAGAATTAAAATGTCATTTATATTTGAGAGAGAAGGAATATACAGGAAGACTGTGCAAGGTGTAGCCAAATTTTAGGAGGTGAATGAGACCAGGAATACCTATAACTTTTACTATGGGGCTAGCATTGGAACATACAATTTTTTCAGCTTCTATTCCAAGCTACGTATTTTTGCATAAGTATTTACTGAAATATGATTATATGTAGAATTATAAACGACCGGCCTAGGCATAGTATATTTGATTATTTTTGAAAACCTATTGAGCTATAGAAAGTTTGACTATAAACGGATGACGCAATAAATATCTAGAAAGTTCATTCGATAAAATAAGTAGCAGTACCTATGTACCTAGGTGCTGTTTATTTTAGTACCAAACTCGTTCAGTTGTAGATTTCTCTAAAATGCTTACTGTCTTACTATTTTTGTGCAATGCTGACTCAAATGAATAGTAAACTGAAACAAAAAACTAGTGACTAAATAAGAGCAGTTTTCTCCGCCACGGGTATCTTACCCTTGCAGTAATTAAAAACCGACAGACTTTTCCTTAATTAAGTAATCCTGGATCGGGTGCAACGGAGTGGGTATTGCAATCGTGATTTATTAGTGCGCGCCGTGAGAGAGACCGAGCGCTCTGAGCGATCAGGGCCCCAATTCTCATGCAGTTCACATTCGAAAAAAGTTCACCGATTATAATTTACTTTCGAAAAAAAACTTTTTTGCTTTGTTAGGATCACGATTTCTATGCATTTCGATTTCTTCCGTGAGGTATTTTTTTTACGTTTACGTTATGTTACTTGATTTTTTTTCGGTAAAACGGTGAAACTCGTTATTGAACTACCACACGGAAAAAGTTTGATTTACGACAGAATCGGGGCCCTGACTGAGTGAGCTGAATGAGCGAAGCGAGCTTTTCCCTCCTTCAAGTGTTCCGTCGATTAGTTCGCCATTCATTATGAATTTATCCACAGATGTCGGGTATTTCATCTCTGCAAATTATTTGTTTTATGGAGTTTTAAATATCTTTTAAAAGATTGTCCAGTGATTTTATTTATGCGCGCAGTGAATGAGCTGCTCGAGAAGAAGAGAGAAAGAGGATTAATTCATTAATATCTGAGCTGATTAGCAGATATTTACAAAGAAAATAATGTTCAGAAAAATATTTTACCTATTAAGTAGTATTTTGGTCACCTTTTTCTGCTACAAAATATCTGACGGTGACTATACATAACCATAAATATTTTCAGTAAATTATTGTACTGATTTTGCCATTGAAAATTGTAGTGAAAATGGGCCTCGTGAAAACTACAGTTGACCTAATCATAGGCCAAATTACAGCTCTGTGACGCCAGACCCAAGTTTGTATTAGTAGCGGTTTTCTCCTTTAACATAGTTTTGTGACGGCTCCTAAGTTAGTACAAAAACATCTAAAAGAAACTAATAAATCATTTTTTATTTCTTTCAAAATTATAATGACGTTTTCAACATCGTTTGTTTAAGTTTTTTTTACTTTTCATTACCTTTAAAAATACTTAACTTTACGAAAATTTATGTTAAATTCGCATAATAACTAACAACGATGTTATGTAGTTAATTCATTTCTATTCAACTGCATGCTATGATCGTTTTAACGGTAAAATTTTTATGTTCTTCCATTAAAAATAGCAGTCGTCATATTATTATGCAATAAAAACACACATGAAACGGGGCATAACTTTTTGAAAGCTTGTCACTGTAAATAGCAGTAGTCGTTGGCTTTTATATCGCTCTGGATTTAAGAGAGTATCTGGATGGGATATGACTGTAAGACGGTCTCGGAAATTGCTCTGAAAGGAGAGACTCAGCTGATTTTGAAACTACGAGAAATAGATGATTGAGTTCCATGAAGACCGTTTCTAAGAATAATGTTTTTGTCCTTGTAGTTTGACGTTTCGTAATTCATGATTCACTGATAAAGTTATAAAAATTCGACTATAATATTTTAACAGTGTTTGTAAATGCTAAGCTAATATATTCATTCTATTTTGTGACGTAAATATTAAGTCAACTGGTAAGGCAATGCTCTGTACAAGCTTCACGGTAAGTGTTTATATGTCTTGAACTTTTGATACTTCGACAAAGACTTTTAAAAATGGGAGCTCGACCATTCCTTGTGGCAGTTGTGGCACGCACTGGGACCCTATTTTTGAATCACTTGCGTCAAAATAGCTTGTGATTTTCGTTAACTTTAAATTGATTTTTGAACGAATTTAACTCGGAGTATCGAAGCGATAGATTCAAAAATTTAGTTCCTGGTCACAGTTGATATTGTTGTAATAGCATAGTGTAACCAATTTTTGTTAAATATGGGGGTGGGGCCCGTAATAGGAGCAAAAATTTTAAATATAGGCCCTATAAGTAATCAGTAATGAATTATAAATGGATCTAATTTAAACTAATGAAAAACAAATTTATTGTTATTTTCTAACGAAATAAATCGAACCAGCAATGTATCGCAAACAAATGTATCTAGCCATACAACTTGATATTGTCATTTACTACAACGAGTTAGCCATTTTGATATACATTGATTAGGGATTATAACTTTGGATTACTACATTTCTGAGTTAAAGCATTTTACAGCACAATGTAACTACAGAGTATAGAATTGTTGATTAAAATATTTGCTCCTATTACAGGCCACACGCTGTATATACAGAACTATCTACATGGTATGGTAGTCAATTTATTTTATTCAGCTGAGTTTACAAAAACAGTAAACTCCTGCTTACCCACTTACAGGATCCCACGCTTACCGGAATTCCGCCTCTCGTAAAGGATCGTTTTATGGAGTGCCCCGTTTTATGGCCTAGTTCATTCTGACGGAAGATTTGAGGATGATTAAAGTTGAGTATCCGTAAATGGTGGAAACTTTGCTCCAATGTTATAAGGTTCTGTTTGTGCATAAACGTTGCGCTTTGGAGCCTTAGTAAATAAATACTTTGTTTAAACAATTACACCGTTGACTGTTGGTAAGGTCTTTTAGTAAGGACCTGTGTCACGATCGACAAAAAGAACTAACCAACAAATAATTGAAAAGTAGATTGTCATTTTTTACGTTAACCAGAACATACTAGAACATTGGGAAACAGGCCGTAAGGATTCTCAAATAACCGTTGTTATTATTGTCCCAGCATCTCTCGAAATATAGCGTAGCGTTATGGTGACTAGGTAAATAAATAAATACATTAAAATTTATTTAGTATATAAATTGTTATAACTTCGATACAAATGCGCATGGTTGCAAAAGCTTCCGCTACCTTACCACCAAGTTTGCATCCATATAAAAACAAGATTTTTTGTCGTTCGGCGGGCACAAAAGAAAAAAGACAACAAAATATCTATAAAACAGGAATTTGAATACTGTTGATGCGTATTCTCAATACTCTCGTAAAGGGGATACTTCCGATCCTAACGACTAGGGAAAGAGCAATACAGTGAATTATAGATGGGAGAAATCAGCATTTGGGCTCCTGAATATTCTGTAATGCAGAAATATTGCTCCTCTACACTAGTAATTCAGGTTCTTACGTGACATGTGACATTTTTATCATGTAACTAGCTTTCGCCCGCGACTTCGTCCGCGTGGAATCGTGACTTCTTTCTCCCGTTTTTTACACATTTACCACTATATCTTTGCTCCTTTTGGTCGTAGCGTGATGTTATATAGCCTATAGCCTTCCTCGATAACTGGAATATCCAACACAAAAAGAATTATTCAATTCGAACCAGTAGTTTCGGAGATTAGCGCGTTCAAACAAACAAACAAACAAACAAACTCTTCAGCTTTATAATATTAGTATAGATTTACCTTTGAGATAGTGAGTTATTTTACTATTACTCGTGGTTTCTTAGACCCTTTGCACACAAACTTTTAGCAGCGATGCAGTTGCGATGCAGCATCGATGCAGTCGTAAAATGTCAACCTCACACACTGCGCTATTTTTAGCATCAATACAGTCGCGATACTTACGCGCGTTAGTAATACTAATAGCATCGATACTATTAATTAATGCTAAAAGTCGCAGTGTGTAAGGGATCTTAAACATAAGGTCAACCAAGCTTACTTAATTTATATGTATTCTGTGACATGTAGGTAAAACTTTCCCCGAACTACAATTTGAATGTGAAACAGTGAAAATGTTATCCATATTTCTCATAGTTTATGTATTGTCTGTGCAAAATCGGGATTCTGTAATATAAGTAAGTGCATAAACGTGCAACACATGCACTCGTTCTCGAAATATTGCAGTGCATTTGATAGCAGTGCCGATCTGTGGTTGATATGCATGCATGCTGCGGATGACAGTGTATGAATACACGGATATACTATCATATGCACTGGATGCATATGATAGGACAGCGCAGAGAGCGTCCTGCTGAGAATACTGCGTCATGGACATTAACAAGTAGGTAGTTATTAGAACTGTCACTATAATATTCTCTAAATATTTTGACCAGTTTGGTAACCTAATTACCATTCGGAGAATGTAGTGTTTGTGGTACTACTCATATACATAAAAAATGATTTCTGCTAAGAGCAAAATACACGAAGACCAATGTAGACTAATAAATGAAAAAATAACCACGAATTTAAACCAAAAAATATGAGGATTAGATAGAAAGCAGATAAACTATTTCACTTAATATGCTATGGGCATTGCAATCTGTCCAACCAACTTAGTTGCACAAAGTAATTTGCATGCAGGGACATCGTCCAACACAATCATCCCTAAGAAATGCAGCGGGACTGTATCTCAAAATTGCAAACGCATTCAGCAAAACGTTTTGGCACGAAACCCAAATTGTGGAACTACATAACACTTCGCTTGTAACATTAAATAGTTGCATGTAGAAGGTTTGAGGTGGCATTTATTGCGTAATTCTAACTTGCAGTTCACTAAATGGATTACAATTTTAACAATGTTGTTAGTACACGCTCCGTTGCTGTGGTCAGTTTAAACAGGAGGTTGTTAAAATTACCTTGAAATAGCTTGGAGTCAAGAAGAGGTGTTGTTGCGTACAACTTTGTGTATCAGAAAGCTCTCCAAGCCATTCATTGTTGTACTAAAGCGTTGGTCCTATACCACATGTCTCTTTATGGTCTAGTCCGACTGAAGTCCATTAGTCCAGTGAATAGTTGTCGTTCCTAACTTCAGATTAGTTAAAACTAGCAATTCGTTTATAGGAAATTGGATAAAATTCTTTAATAATATACCACACAATCTTGTCGAATTGCCGGTTAATAAATTTAAGAAACACGTTTATGTCTAAAGGCTATTATACGACGGACCACACATTCGTGTCGTTTAGATAGTCTTGAACCTGACTATCTAAACGACACGAATGTGTGGTCCGTCCAGCCTGCACCGACTGATGTACTTACCTTTGATGATTTTGATTTTACGGCAGCTAGTGGTGACTGAGTTTGTTCCGGCGTTTCTTCTCAGCACTTGCCTAATTGTCTGTCTCGAAGCGCTGGTAGGGCCCAAAAGATAAGGAGACATGTTTCGGCCCTTTCAGGGCACATTTATTTTTATTTTTTTCACTGTATATTTTGACGTTCATAAGTGTCATTTCATGACCTAAATTGAAATAAAGATTTTGAATTTAAATTTGAATTTGAATAGGAGAATTTTATTGAGAAATAGAGAGTGCACTTTCAGCATAACAGCCATAAAAAGCCCTATCTACACCTCAGAAAATATAATAGTACTTGATATTTTTATAATCAACTAGCGGACCCAGCGAAAATTGTTTCGCCCCGGCCCCGTTCTGCCCCTGCCCCAGTCCCGGCCCCGTCTAACGGGATAAATGTATCATATGTCTTCCTGGTTCTAAGCTACCTGCCCACCATTTCAACCCGGGCCCCGTCCCACCCCAGCCCTGGCCCCGTCTGTACCGGACTAAACTATCACTTTCCGTTATCTATTCTAGATTTTTGTGCAGTGAGTACGAATACATGCGTAATGGTTATAGCTTAATATTAATTTATGCTAATAGCGACGCAATAAACATACTTAGCCTAGCTTATGTTACACACTAATAAGCCTATTTATCATTGTTACAATTAGGGGTGGAATTAGGTTTAGTTAGGTATAATTTATGTCGCAACAGATGCTCGGAATCTATTTTAGCTTAATTTATTATGTATGCAGCACTAGCACCTCCTACTAATTTCCCTAACTACAATTTCGTATTTAAAAGTCTTTTTTCGAATTTTGAAATTACCAATTTTCGTTAAAATATTCAGTCAAAAAAATTTACGTTTCAATGAAGGCGAGTTTGTTTGTTAGCGTTTGCGCTACATTTTGAAGCCTACTGACCCTAACATCTCTATATCAAGTCATGTCATATTACAATTCAATATTCTCCAGCTATACGCAGTGAGATACAAGCACCTAAATAGAAAACGATCACCGAACCGTACGTAAATGTATCGGTATTAAGCCGTATTTTGTACCCAAAACGGTTAGGCAAACAACATTTTATTTTATGGGTATCTCATGAAATAAATATTATAGTCACCTAGCCGACTTTAAGATTGAATTGGAAACAAGATTGGGACGTACACCGGGTGCGGTTAATGGCTCGCCCGGGAGTCGAACTGGGGACGGTGGACCGATCTGGATTTATAGCGGGCCGAGGTGCGGCCATAAAAAATTTACACGAGCGAGACGTCGCTTACTGCGGGCGATTTGCAACCTCCACCGGCCCTGATTTGGGACTTGCGTAGTTTTGTGGCAGTTGGAAAAGTAATTGTACACTTATCTTCAAATATTAATAGCCCTTGTATTTTATTTAAAAGCTCTACTTGCTGTGCTTGCTAATGGATAGTTAGTTAAAATACTTACACACGATACATTACGCAGGACAAGAAAACGATTTTTTGAGAAATAGCGTTACACAATAACGTAATAGACCAAAAATTTCGCGCGGTCGGACCGACAGCACGGTAGCTCAATTGGAAGAGCATTTGGCCTGACTAGCCATAAAGATGCTGGTTCGAGTCCCGGCCGTGCGCAATTTTTGGTTTCTTAATTCAACTTTTTAAAAGAAAATAGTTAAAGTTTAGGAGGGATTTCACTCTTGTGCAGTTCGTATACGAAATAAGTTTCTTTTTTAAAGAAAATAGAGCTATTCTTTATCCAGGTCACGATTTCTATGCAATTCATTACATTGATTTCTCTCGTAAGGTAGTTTTTTTACGTGGATAAATGACTTGATTTTTTCGGTATAACAGTGATACATGTAATCGAATTACCACACGAAATAAGTTCGAACATGCGAGAATCGGCCTCCTGAATAAACTTTTCTAAAAAGACCTCAGAATATAACGTAACATTTATTAAGTTCCATCGACACTGGAAAAGAAACTTAGTTATCTTTCATTACAACATTGAAAACTAAAAATAGCTGCAGCGTCGCAAAATAGAGTAACTCGACAAATTCATTTTTCTTTAAACGGGTGGATCAAAGTTTACGTTTCAAATAAGTCATTTCCGCGCGTTTGCGACTCGCCGACTGTACCTAGCTGCAATATTTCTAAGCACAGACCTAACATATCCAGTAGACAACGCAAGTCCCTGTATGAAATGAAAATTACGCAGTCCAATTTTTACCGCTATCTTGAGAGCAATATAGTGACATAAAAAATCAGCCGGTCCTGACTAGATGAATTAAATGTCAATGCTGACTGAATAAATAATTATTAAAAAACGAAGACTTAATTCAATACGGTGATTTTGATGCGTGAGTTAAGGAAAACGCCGTTGAACGCCGTGCAAGGCACTTCGTTATCGTTATGGTCGTTTTTAGGGTTCCGTAGCCGAATGGCAAAAAACGGATTTTAGGAATTTAAGGGGGGCTACATGAAACTAAAACCTAAAAAAAATTTTTTACCCAAACCTATACGTGTGGGATGTCTATAGATAGGTCTTTCAAAATGACATTGAGGTTTCTAAAACCATTTTTTCTAAAAGTCTAACGTTTGAGATATAGACGCTTCCAAAGTGGTAAAATGGGCGTCCCCCCTATCTAACTTTTGAACTAAGGTAGTGAAAATTTAAAAAAAAAAATATGATGTATAGATCTTAATAAAAACTTTCAACGAAAATTAGTTTGAGCGAAATCGAATTAGTAGTTTTTGATCATCATCATCTAATTTAAGAGCCAAGCTCTTGTCGGTGGAGTTTTTTCCATTCTTTACGCTCTTCCGCCATTCTCTTGACTTCTTGATACGACGCAAATAGCACATTTTTGTCAACCGCAAATATAACTTTGTCTTTCATACAAACACTATAAAAAACAAAGTTATATTTGCGGTCAACAAAATATTGTTGTATTTTGGCCAAGTGGAGGTAAGAATCCCTAATTCAGTTAAAGTTGGCACGGAACCCTCAGTGCGCGAGTCCGACTCGCACTTGGCCGGTTTTTTTCATGTACTTACGTCCTCTACTCAGATAGAAACTCTGTGTTTCTAAGCTTTTGCCGAACAAACGAGAATAGAACAAAAGTTGTGCAACAAGCAAACAGAGATGAAACTGTTTTCAATGGGTACAAAAACTACGCCCAGGGTAGGCTTTCTAACTTTGCTTCGCGGCTCCTATGAATATGTTTCGACGGTTAAGTGAAGAACGAAATAACTCCATTTAATATTATTTCTGCGTTTTAAATGATTTGATATTTATCAGGCTCTATTTGTTTGTACAAAAATTGTTTGTTTGTAATAAAAGTCAAAATGCGATTTATTTACAGTTAGTAATTTCCACCATATTATAACTTAATGCGTACTAAATGACTTAAAATCAATTAATATAATAAGAGTAAATTCCTTATTATTTTTTTTACAAAAATATGTGTTTCTGGAGATATACGTTTATTTATTGCTACGAATTGCGGTTCGTCTAACAAAGCGGTGCAATTCTGTCGGCCTTGCAACTAGCGAATAAAACTTTATGGTGTTTACATAACAACATAGATTAATTGCATTGTAATATTCATAAAGCATGCAACTGATAGCTAAAAAGGTCTAACGATAAAATAAGTTATTAATCGCGTAACTGTAAGGTTGTTTTCAACAATGCCAAGTTCGCGGCGTATTTTACAGCTGTAGTAAGAAGCTTTTTGCCAAAAACATAATATAAATATTTTGTATATTACAGTTTCTTGTAGTACGTCAGCTGTCATTTCCTCACTTACTAAATATACATGTTTTTTTTTCAACCACTTCATGACTAGGCACTAAAGACTATGAATGTATGATCTATTTATGATGACATAATAAAGATCATAGGGTGTTTTCCAAAACGAAATGTATGTGGTTTGTGTGCTCAAAGTTGTGCTTTATGAACTCTTTTCGATAAATGTACCAAATTATTAAAGTTGAAGCCAAATTAAGGTGCCTCCTCCGCCACTAGTGCCTACAATTAGCCTCCTATAGGTACAACATTCGACACACAGATCGCTTTTGTGACCGCAACGAGAATTGTCGTTCTTTTGCGGCAACCTAGCCCATGAAATAAACCTCCTGTATTTAAATGAAGCGACACGCTCCAGATATTTTAGCTTTTTTGTCGGCCCGATTATTTATAGCAAGCCTGCCTGTGGAATTAAATGAGTTCTGTGATATTGCTCCCTTTTTTCGTTTGTGTAATGTACACCCACGCTGATGTTATGGGCCAATGCCCTATAAGGGAAAATAAGCCACATGTATGTCTATGACAGTAATTAGATGGTGAACATGTAGGCTCTTTGTACCTACTTAGGAATCTAACCACAGTATGAGCTAGAAGTGCTAAGCAAGTACCTTTTAAACTACGACATAACAACAGCTTCTTATACAAGGTGACTATAAAAATATTGGGATTATTTTAACAGAGTTTACTCACGACTCATATTCCCTTCTACATAATAAAATGAGTATTCTAGGCAGGAGCTACCTATTTCATGTCGCTTAAAAATATTTAAACATAAATACAGTAGACATTTTTCAATAAAATAAAGAGCATGTAGTATATTTTTTTGCATATTCTGTTTCCTAATAAATGTTTAAAAACGATCAGGATGTTCCGGCTTGGTATGAAAATTAAATTTTCATCGAACGAGCGGAGTTGATTTTAAAGCGATGTTTAATTTCGCCGCCAACGTCGCTGGCAGCCCGGAATATGATATTAATTAGTATTTTCAACGAAGAGCCCACATTATGCTAGACAGAGCAGCTCGACCAGCGGAGGATGCCGCAAATTGTTTTTTTCTTGGTTCTTGTTGCAAGCTAAATCATTATTTCATAGCTGCAGCTGGAAAAAAATATTCAGTCTCTCTGACTTCATATTTGACCGAATATAAGCAGGGCATAGGTTTTGAATGCTACGCAGAGGAAAAGTTCCATTCAGTATTTAAATAATGTACTTTGCCTCCGGGTAGCTTCCAAAACTTTCACCCTGTATATCTGAAATATTTGTTGCGTATTTAATAATTTACAACCTTTCGTTTACACCAAATTAGAAAGCCTAATTAATTGTACTGCAAAATTCAGAGTCTTAGCTTAGAGATTGAGGTACCTAGTAGTATTATATTATCTGTGGAGGTACGTTAACCCCTTTACCTCGGTAAGATCAGGCTAACACGAGCTGTGGTTGACTATCTGTCTAGAAGGCTCTAAAACTCCGAGTAAAATCAGTCTGGGACCACTCACACAACAGTAGATAGAATGTAGCGTTTGGGGTTCACTGCGCTCAAACTGATTGGGTTGGTTAGCTCTCACTGCACATACCTGAAATCAAAAAGAAACAGATTTTAGTTACCTACTTATTTGTTTAGAGTAAATGCAATGTATGAACTCAAACCATGAAATAAGTACTTAGACAGCAAAAGTTTTATCACATCTATGTTCGTAAATGCAAGTGCAATGCCTTCATATAGCAACAAATAAATTTTACTAAGTAACCCATATTCATTCTATTGCAGCTTGGATTATGGATCATATCACAGTATTAGGTATTTATTTATGATTTATATTTATTTATTAATATATTTGCTACACATAGATTTGTACTATATTAGGATTAGTAGATTGTATTCTCATTTACTTATACTATCACATTGGGTGGATAATGTTAGATATAAGTTTAGAAAATAAATAAAAAAACTTTTAAAACATTTTCAGTCTTCGAAAAATATAGAAATAATAAAATTTGTATGATGATAATATATACTGTTTGTATTATATTAAACAGTGTCGTCAGCGCAAAATATAAAATAAAAATATTTTAAATTAAAATCCTGGATTTTGGCTCCTTTTCATCAAACTACCATAACCATAACCGTATTAGGCAAGGTGCTACATGGTGTTTCACAGATTTATTTATTCATAAAGTACATAAAAAGATTACAGTCTTAACTTGCTTATAAATAATTGCTTACTTCCTGTTACACATAGATAAACAAACATAGTATCAACCCAACCGATATAAATGTATTCAAGAGCAAACCTACTACCCAAAACTCTGTAGTGGTCAGACTTACCGAGCAGTCTTTAGTCGAACTGGGGCACTATTTTTAAATAACTCGAGTCAATGTTACGAGCGATTTTCGTTCGAAAACGAGTTAATTCCTTTGACTTTAAAATCTTCGAATGAAAATCACTCGCCATCTTGAAGTGAGTGATTCCAAAATAGGGCCCCTGGTGTCAGTACTCTGTCGCGAGGGCGATGCGCCGATAAGGGCGCGGGCATGACATGAACGAGATGAGATGAAGAGTCAAAGACCTGACTAAGAAATGCTGGGAATATGTGCGATTTTATTTTTGTAAAGCTTTTGGGTATGTACACTTTTGGTTGAGTACGGTTTACTTGTTTAAAAGATAGCCTACATAAGTATAGTAAAATGTATATTAGGGCTCTTACAATGTATGTATAGCTAAGGCCCGGTTGCGTGATCGATGAATAACTCAAATATTAAATCACTTGAACTTATCTCCGCAACTATTCTCTTTAAATCTTCGAAAAGTAAACAAACGCTGCAAGATTACCATTCTATCACAAGAAAAACTGCACTATCATCGCTGCTATTAATATAAAAAATTGATGGCCTCCCCAAAAGCCCTGTAACGCAATATCTTAAGGGTGGGCCGCTAAGGGCCGAAGCCGAACTTTCGGCCAAACCGCTTTGGTAATTTCACTAATGATCCGCCTCATGATGATACGCCACTGGGTCTGATTCTCGGTATGCACGGACTAAAACAAAAAAGTTAAGTCCCTTTCTTTCTAAAAAATAAAAAGAAACAGACTACACATTAACTTGGAGACGCTAAACTTAACAGCTGTCAGTTGGTAAGAAAATTTAGGAATGAAAAAACAATTTAGCGGGGGTCAATTTAATAACGCATTTTTATTTATTTTTCTGAGTACTGATAGCTGTTTAGTTTGACGTCTCCAAATCATTGTAGTCTATCTCTTTTGTTTTCTTTTCTTTAGAAGAGATAGAGACAATTACTTTTTTTTAGTTGTTGTACACCGAGAATCAGGTCTACTGTCCGAGCTAAAAGCGGCCCACTTCGCCCACCATTAACGGCTAAAGCCATTTATTTATAGACGCCGTTTAATATTACTTATTTGCGATGCATTTTGGTAATTAAGTCGGATCGTTCGGTAATGAACTAATGAGCGATTGTCATCCCATTTGTTTGATTTAAAAGGTGGGCCGTTTGCGTAGTTGAAAGCAAACGGATCAATTTTGCGTTTTAGCAAGAACTTGATAAACCCGAGTACTGTATTGTTAGATAAAAAACTGTATGATTTAACAATTACTTACTGTTAAGTTTTTCTAATTTATGTTAACACCAGTAATAAAAGCAGGGGCTTATTGCTATCCAACTTAATCCGTTCAATTTCCGGGAGGTTCAATTCCCACTCAGTGTAAACGAATATTGTAATAATACTACAATGATATGAAAATTTATATTTATGGTTTTTTAATGTAATACTATCAATAATGCGAAACTGCAATACGAATTGCTAATTTGACAGTAAAGCAGAGCTACTTAGCTTATCTGTCAAAACTGCATCGCAAAACGCACCCAGTGCCTACAATCCAAGCCTACAATCTACGATTTAAAAGCTCAAAATAATACATGCATTCCAATTTTGCTGTCTAAAAATCTAACACTGCAAGTATGTGATTCAGTTGCAGACAATTTGCACTGTGTTCCAAGTTTCCTGGCACTCGCATGGAGTGGAATAAAATAAACGTCGGCATTAAAGCTCGATTGGTATTTGATTGGATTCTACTATAATCGTCGCCGGGTCGGCAGCAATTGAATGTCGCCAATTTATCGACGGAAAGCGTTTATGTAAATAGGCTTTTGCGATCGCAAATAAGCGATGTTAAAGATAATACATGTGTATTTAATGTCACGTTAAAGCATTTAATGAAATGTACACCGGTTGTGTAAAATTTTTGGGGCTTTTTTACATTTTATTATTCGATACCTACCCAATAGATTTGTACATTGCTTCATGTTATACATAATAATCAATGTATTAGTACAATTTAGGTAGATTATGGTTATGCAAAAATTGCAAACGCGTAATTATTAACCAATTTACCAAATGGAGGTTCTCATTTTGACCTATATGTTTATTATGTAGGTTTTTCCGTTATTATCTCGCATTCGGCTAAACTGATTTTGATGCGCTTTTTATTTGTTACATTTAGGAGAAGGTTTAAGTAACTATTTAAGTTCAATCAGGTTACTATAGGATAGGTATAACAAAAAATATATACATACGCCTTAAAAATACACTAAAAGGATTGAAATAACAGTAATTTATAAAAAAAAACTAAGTCATTTTAGTTGTATTCAGTCATACTCGTAAGGCGAAAGTCCCATACCTATTTCGAAAGTACTTCCAACGGGTAAACTAGTATGTTATCAAACTAGAGCACGTTTACACGACCAAGTATTCAAATAGCTCCTCAACTATCAGATAACCTCAGCACAAACTCGCATAAGTCGGCAAAGTTCAATAATGGGCCTGATTCTAGTAATGCACCGACTAAAAGTAAAGTAAATATCTCTGTCCTTTTTTAAATGAAAAGGTACAAAATACAATAATTTAGAAACGTCAAAGTAGACACCTTTAAGTTCTTTGGAAAAATACGAATTATTGGTTTCGTGAAATCGATAGATAATTTAATGGCGACCTCTTGATGTCCCTGCTAAAATTGTCTTTGGATTCCAAAATTTTCTTTGCATTTTTTTTAATGATCTATGTCTGTCAGTTACAGATGTTTAGTTTTACTAAAATCTTAATAGTCTGTGTCTCTTCATTTATTTAGAAGAGAAAGAGAAATTAACATTAGTTATAGTTTTAGTCGGTGTATCACTAGAATCAGGCCCAATGTTGTTCAAAATTTCCCCCACGCTCAATAACTTGGTGGCGAAAATAACCTGACAAGAAATTGGTTTCAAACCAAAACAACAACGCAAACGAAGTAAGGCAATAAGTCTCCTGTCTCGCGTTCCGATGAAGTCATTCGTTAAAATCCGAGCCTATAGAGCCTTCGATCGCCGATAGGATGATGTACATTTTCATCGGCGATGTCTACATCTGAAATTATTAGGAGCAATCCTTGCCTGAAGTATTTTGAAGTTGCAAGATGTATGAAAGTTTTTGGGAATCTTATCATAATGACTTTTAATGTTACTCGTAATTTGACGACGCGTTTTGTGTATTGGTTAGGGCAACTGACTATTACACTGGCCGTCGCGGGTTCGAATCCCGCAAGGGGCAAATGTTTGTGAGATGAACACGAACATTTGTACTTATGTCATAGATGGTATTTAATTATTCATGGGAGACGCCCCCGTCATAATCGTTTTCTGGTACTCCGTAACACAAGGAAGATAATTCCTTACCACGAAACCAGACGATTGGTGTGTTGTCTGGCGCATACTTATTGATTTATTTATTTGATTACAAATATAAAGAAATATACATATAAATAAATAAATATACGCCAGACAACACACCAATTGTCTGGTTTCGTGGTAAGGAATTTTCTTCCTTCTGTTACGAAGTACCAGACAACGATAATGACGGGGGCGTCTCCCATAAATACTTAAATACATATAACATCCATGACTTAGGTACAAATTTTCGTGCTCATCACACAAACATTTGCCCCTTGCGGGATTCGAACCGGCGACGGCCGGCGTAATAGTCAGGAGCGCTAACCAATACACCAAACGCGTCGTCACAGATACATACACACAGACATTACCTACTTCAGAATAGCTACCTATGAATACTAGATGTGTGGCTAGTTTCATTTATAAATACTATTATGATATCTAAATACATTATGGAATAAATAAATAGATATGCGCCAGAAAACACACAAATTGTCTGGTTTCGAAATAAGGAATTTCCTCCCTTGTGTTACGAATACAAGACAACGACTATGACGGGGCGAGTCCCTCGTCTCTCCTCTTAAATATATAGATACATCCACGACTAAAGGTGGTGGTTTAGACCAAACGAACAAAGAACTAGAGCTAGAACAAGAACATTCTTTCTTGTTCTAAGCGGAAGCTCGATTTCAGCGTTTTACATCAAAATATCGAGCGAGCGTTCTTAGAATATTCTATACCTAGAACGCAATAGAACAAAGAATGCTCTGAGTAGAAGAATTTCATGAAGTGGGGATATAATGAGCATTCGCTCGTCTGATTTAAATGGACCTTTAGGTAGGTACAAATGTTCATTGCGGGATTCGAACACGCGACTGCTGGCTTAGTAGTCAGGAGCGCTAACCACTACACTAAACGAATATGTGTTCTAAATACATATACCATATACATGGAAGCTTGATCCAATAAGAAGAATCATTATAAAGGTTGTTCGGGTCTATATGTACGGGATATTGGCTATTCGCGGTGCACATTTTGTCGGATCAAACCTCCGCCCCAGGGACGCACTATCAGCCACTACTATGATTCAAAGGAGAAAAATTTACATAAGATTTTCTTTTTACATTCGCCAAAGTGTATTCCCACAAACTTGTGCCGGGAAAATGGAATTTGCGCAACCATTCAGCTATTTTAGTGTCATATTCCGTTGAAATGTTTGCTTGGAAAGTGATAACTACGAATATGGCTGGAATATACAAACAGAAATGCTTTCTTAACCCCTGTAGCGTATTCAGTTTGACGAAAAGATATTCCTGTGTCTATTGGGACGTCGTGCTTTCCATTATTCAAAGAGAAGCACATTTTCTAATTCAAAACTGAGTGCAGCTGTGAATGACAAATCTAAAGTATTTTTACTGCACCAGTGTTTTCAATCGAAAGTAAGAACACAATAAGCTTTAATGGGCTCGGTATCTAATGGATAGTTTCGTATTAAATGCTTCTTTAATATCTTCACTTGGCAACGGAACAGCATTTTTTTAAATTGATATTGCTTCCGCTCCGAAGTAATGAGGGATACAATTTTTCAAACACGGCACTGGATAGTTGGTCGATCTAAAAGCAGTTTCTTTGAAAGTGGTTGTTGCGTAATGAAAATTTATGTTGCTCGCAATAAACGGGTAGTTCTTGCGCGGAGTATACTTTTGCAGGCTGTAAATATATGTAGATCTCAGCGAATGGTATTGTGTCCGGAAATTCGCATCAAATTCAGCAATAAATTGTGGCTATTAATATTCAACCTGTTTATTCTATATTTTATCTCTATTCTTATTTTTTTAATATAAAAGAAGAAGAAGAAATCGTGTTAGTTACATACACTATTCAATTAAAACTTAAACCTCCAGAACAAGTGAACCGAATTTCATGATATTTACTGAAGTTCGTTGGGACCGTCAGTATTGAATAAATGGCACTCTTCGCTTTTTTATACAAAAACATAGACTCATAGTATACACTTTCATCTTAAACTTTTCACAACCACGCAATTAATCAAACGTCTCCATCCTCAAAGTTGCGCTCAAACATTGCACCGCAGAATTTGCAAAAAACAATTCCTTGCCGTATTCCCGTCCGCTTCAGTTTGTTTGAAGTAAACAGCGAGCGCGGTAAGGTAAGCTGCTGTAATCTCGGGATGTGGGGGATCGCCTTTATTGTTCTAGACTACGACAGCGCCAACAGCGCTGCGTGCAGCCCTGCAAGTGAATGGGGCAACTGTTAAAGTGAGGAGACCGTGGTTTTGATGAAGTTATAGGAAAAGCAAAGGTACATAAACGTTACACTTGTTTATATTTTTATTTATGTACTTTTGCCATTATTGCATTTAGATAAAGTACCAAACTAACCTTACATCTATACTAATATTATAAGGAGGAAAGATTTGATTGTTTGTTTGTTTATTTGCATCGAATAGGCTCCAAAACTACTGGGCTAATTTGAAAAAAAAAACTTCATTAGAATCCATTATCTGCGATGGATATAGGCTCTATATAAAGCCTATATCCATCAAAGGGATATTTATCAAAGGGATCCATATAAAAAAATCGACTATGTAACCGAAGGAAAATCACAAAATTAAATAAATAATTTAATAGTTTTCCTGAGTAGCTTACAATAAAGTGTCCGATAACATCACAATAACTCCTTATTAGGCAAAAATATGTTTTTTTTTGCGGCGGCAAAAAGTATTAATCCCTATACAAATAAATCATTTCTGCTTAGCCCAAAGGTATGACTGGTAGAGAATGCCATACGGCATTAAGTCCACCTTTTGTACAGTTTTTGGTTGTGCAATAAAGTATAAATAAATAAGGCTATATCAGTAGCAGTAAATAACTGAAGAATTATTAAAATCGGACATACAATTACAAAGTTATCATAAGAATAATAATATTTTATCAAAAATCGCGCGGCGTCGCCTAATATCCTCAAGAACCAAAATCACTTGCACCACGCGTCGTCTTGTGCTTAAAGTGACGGCCGGTTTTATGTGGTGTGTGGAAGTGATTTTCGTCGTGCTAGTGGTTAGGCGGCAGAGACCTCGACTGTACTAACCATGCAAATAGGTACACGTGGGTTTCGTTGAAACATTTTACGGGAAATCCGAAAAATACGCGGGCAACGCCGCGGGGAATCGCTAGTTTGTAATATTATGATGAATGGTAGGTTCTTTAAGCATAACAAACATAAAATCTACTTACCCGTCTCTTAGGAGCTTAATAAAACCATTACCATGGCATTCACGGCACTGCAGAACTGAATGGCAAGTGCTGTACAAAAATAGAACATTAAAAATGTCTCTATGGAGTGTAATAATCGTGCTAAAGCCGCAAAAAGAGTAGTTGAAGAGGTTGGAATGAATTCCCTGCGAGTCTGGAGGCTGCAACGATATTTAATTAGGCCCGTTTGGACGTGCGGCGAATGCTCGCCGTAAGGCTAATCTCGTTACGGGCTATTGTGGTGTCTGGCTAAAGCGGTAATTGGTTGATTCTATGAATTTTGAGTTTTCTTAGTTTATTTCTGAGTACTTATAGAACACAGAACAGAACATGCCCGTTGGCTTATCAAACAGTGAACCGTGGATGTAATTGGCTTATTGTAAAAAAATACTAATACCCTGAGTACATACAAAGTGTATCGAAAACTGTTACATTACTAAGTACTATAATATATAAGCTATATTTTTGTGACTTTGAAACTAAATTTTAACGATAAATTGTTGATCAAGCATTACTTTTTAGGGTTCCGTAGCCGTATGGCAAAAAACGGAACCCTTATAGTTTCGTCAAGTCTGTCTGTCTGTCTGTCTGTCCGTCCGTATGTCACAGCCACTTTATTCTGAAACTATTATCATCACACAGCTGAAACTTGGTAGGCAGGTGTATCTTATTTACCGCTCTCCGATTCAGATACAAAAAGTAAATAAATGATGTTGAGGTTTCTAAAACCATTTTTTCTAAAAGTCTAAGGTTTTAGATATAGACGCTTCCAAAGTGGTAAAATGGGCGCCCCCCCCCCCTATCTATCTTTTTAACTAAAATAGTGAAAATTTTGAAAAAAATATATGATGTAGATCTCAACAAAAGCTTGCAAAGAAAATTGGTTTGAACGAGATCGAATCAGTAGTTTTTGAGATATAGCACATTTTCATTAAACGCAAATATAACTTTGTCTTTCATACAAACAAGAAAAACAAAGTTATTTTTGTTGTCAAAAATATTGTGATATTTTAGGTAGGTGGAAGTAAGTTGACCCCGAATTCTGTTTAAGGGCAGTACGGAACCCTCAGTGCGCGGGTCCAACTCGCGCTTGGCCGGATTTTCACATTTACGTACGTTGTCATAACACATCTACACCCCAGGTTCCCATGCAGGTTAAACATTAAATAACTAAGTTCATTACAGTCAAACCCCATTCGCAACTCAGTACATTTTACTTGTTACTAAGTAGGATTCAGTGTGCTAATGGGGTGCACACACGATGCGTTAACTCTATGCACAAACTCAGGTGCACACGAATGACGCAGCCGCAAAGGTGTTAACGCCCTTTACGCTCGTTTCGCTAAATACAGTTTGCATTCGCCGTAGGCAGCCCGCACTTGTTTTTGTTTGCGAGACAGCATGATGTGGTGAAAACTTAAAAGAGGCTTTTCAGCCCTGTACTTTACAAGTATGCACTTGTAAGTTATGGAATGTCTAAAGTCAGAGACATTACTGAAGATATGATTGATGATATGATATGACAGTAGGTATGACTGTTTGGGTAAATCTTAGTCAAGATTTCAAGACTTTCCTTCATCATCATCATTATTATCAGCCAAAGGAAGTCCACTGCTGAACATGGGCCTCCCCCGCGGTTTTTCACATCGACCGATCACTAGCGGTCATGCATCTTGTCGGTGGACGTCCTACACCTTCCTTCATCATACCTACGTATTACTAACATCGTTAGCTGCCATAAACTCCTAAAAATATACATAATCTATCACTTATCTCTTCCTATCAGGTGAGATAATCAAAGAATACAGTCTTTACCTCTTATTACTAAGTATATCGTGACTCCTGATTTTATCAACCAACTGTTTCCATCGGCCGCGTTCCGTCACTTGGTGTAGAGTGGCGCTGATTGGTGTTTCCAACCTCTGAGAACTAGGCTATCATCGCTTTAGACGGCGATCTCTCGGTCTTTTCCCCTCCACTTTTCCTTTACTTAATCCAAAAACAAACGAACAGTGATGACGTCACGAGCGTTCAACGCGACAAATTGAAACGCCGGCGTCAAGGTAATTGATTAAATCGAGCCACTTTGTTAAATCACTATCTTAAAGTAAAGCGAACGAGATAAGAGACATAAATCAGGGCGATAAAAAGTGGGACACTGTAACGATTATCTACACTTTCGATCCCCTCTGTAAACAAAAAGATCGATCCTTACGAACTTAACGTTCTTTAACCTAAAAGTTTTAAAAGTTGTTGGTCGCAAAAATGACAGAAAACACTGACAAATGGGATAATTAAGCCATTCAGAGAATACTTTTATAATAACGTTTTTAATTTAGACAGCAAGCTATATGAAAAATGACAAAGTCAGGATGTTTCACGTTCTTTCCACATTCTGTTCTGTCAAAATAGCATTATCTGAGCGGCTGAATTTATAGACTTTACTTAACTACTTCAGCAAGACACCATATTCAGTGAAAAACAAACGAAAGAAGTACAAATGGAGTAAATTATATAAGTAGATATCTACGGTAAAATAAGTGTTTAAGTAAGTAAACCTGAAAACCGTTTTTTGTGAACTGTTAACCGAATTCACCCTTTAAGTAACTTAGACCCAGTAAATCTAAACTTGCTTTCAGGCTTACTGGGTGGTAATAATGTGATAGCCAGCTGCATGCTATTAGCTTGTTAGCCACCACTCAGCCGCTTTAGTTGCTGGCTAAACTAATTGTGAGCGAATCATTGAGCTCCAATGCCGTAGAGAAATTCAGGCGCAACTGAAAAGTGCAAAGTGTAATAACTGAAACAACGACAAAATTCGTTTAAAAGTCGAATGCCATGTAATGATTAAAGATAACTTGACTGGATTAGAATGTTGATGATATCTCCAAAAGTATTTTTCGAATGAGTGCTAAGAATAATCATAAGGTGTTACTCGTTGGTATTTGACCTAAATTCAAATTCAAATTCAAAATCTTTATTTCAATTTAGGTCATGAAATGACACTTATGAACGTGAAATATAAAAATTAAAATAAATAAATGTGCGAAACATGTCTCCTTATCTTTTATTTTAAAAGGTTTTAGGTCATCTGTCTTGGTATCTACCAATATATAGGAGCAGCCGGGAGCATTTTAACAGTATGAAATATACATTCCATAAATACTAACGATAACTTTGAACGATATAACCACAATTTCGTCGCGAAAGCGATCGCGAGAGCTCCAAAATCAATTCAGACTGCGACGCATGTAGTTGGCAATATTTCAAATTCTCTTTGATGCAATATTCTTAGCTTTCTTCCAATATTACGTAATCGAAACAACGATAACACATCAATTTTCGGAGACAGACGAAAATAATTTTATTATAGATAGGCTATACACTTGGCTATACAGCGTGTGGCCTGTAATTGGATGTGACCTGTAAAATTTTGACCTGGTAATAGTGCTATCAAATGCTTTAACTCAAAGATAAAGTAATCCAAAGTTATAATCCCTAGTCAATGTACTCGTATATCAAAATCCTGAACTCGTTGTAGTAAATACGCTGTACACCTATTACTCGTATTATCTTAAGCACATTCACTTTTGCGAAGACGATAAATTATAAACATGTGAACAGCATTCTGGAAAAGAGAACGCACTCAAATTCATTCGAAGATCTTCTTCGCAAAGTATAATGACGAGGTGACGACCAATGGGTATATACTGCTCAATGATTTGTGTAACCTACCAAGAAAAAGTTAACGAATTGCTTTATTTACTCAAGTTGAAACATGCAATGTCTTATTTTTTGACCGCTGGCTCATGCCGCTAACCCCTTGTACTCTTCGACCTTAGTTTGTGTTTAGTGTAACATAACTCATTCAGCTTTGACCATTTATTATATTGCCATACGAATAAATCGTCTTGTGTGCCATTATTTTTTGTTGTTCTTGCATGACAGCTGTTTGAAGGTGACTTCACAATTTTCGGGAGAATTCGCATTATTAATTATTTTATGTCTCAAAGCTTCAGTGCTTTTACATGGTTGTAAACATGTTAAACTTGACTTGTCGTATACGAGCACCACTACTTGACTTGGTATCACATAAATCATTTTAATAATCTCCATTACAACTGAAAATGAAGTGTAAATAAGATTCCCTGAAAAAGAAAAAGAAAAACAAAACGCAATACCTTTTTATACAGAACCCATTGAGGATTTAAGCATCATGCTCAAGGCTATTCTGTTGAATCCAAACCCTAAGCTCGCTAATCGAAGGCCCGACCACCGACATTCAGAAAACACACCCAAACGATAGAACAGTTGTAAGTTGCAATAATGCGCCGACCCTTATGGGTCATCCATCAACGTCATCCAGTCGACTATCTCGTTATAACTCGCCGATCCGCCGATATCGTCCGATTTATCTTCGGCTTTTTGAATCGGACAAATCGCCTACACAGACGAGGCGAATCGACGCGTTCTGTTCAACGCGATTGAGCGAACTTTCAACTTTTTAAAGTGATGACTTTGTGTCTTGCGTCTAAATCTTCTCGTCAGCTTTTAGCAGGATTTTAAGCATGGTAAGCTCTTGATTTGTCTTGGCAAGTAAGGTTTTCTTCAACCCTTAAATATGTTTGAAGGCAATTTTTTCAAAACCAGTAAATCAGTTGTCCACTGCAATTCTAGCCAGGGTTCCTTAGTATACTAAGAAAAAAACGTTTTGATTCCCAATATTCTGTAAAGAAAGGAAACTCTTTTGTTGCCATGAAGTGCCATTCGTTCACACACATGCATGGTTTCAAACAATTTTTTACAATATGGCTCAAAACGGTTTTAGTGTCTCGATGTTCAGAGTGAAAACAATAAAATTTTAAAACAAACCAACCATAGAGCACATAAAGCTAGCTATTTCGTATCAATAGATGCTAAAGCCGGTAGAGCCACACAATCTTGTGGCTTTACGAGTTACCTGTTGCTCGCTTTTATTGCTCGGTGCATAATATGCAGGTTCTGCTTATGTGCATCTGGTACACATGATTGCACGCCTTAAAGTCTTTGTTTAAAGCCAGACTGTCTTTGTTTGGATAAAATAATCTTTGAAGAGGATCAGAGAAGTTAATTTGTTTTACTCGGCTTCGGCTTGTCAAGTCTATCTTTTACTTAGTGCATTTGCGTTAGAACAAAATGTATTATGGACTTAATATAGAATATATAAGATTCGGAGTTCTACTCGATTGTATTGACGTTATTTGGCTGCTGCAAAGCAAATTATTATAAGCAGCTTTTCTGGTGTCGTTGCAAGTTTTAATCTTATCTAAAATCGACTAATTTATCTCAACTTATTCAAAATCTGTTGCTTACAAGTACTATGTTAATATGTTCAAACAAAAGCCAATTTTTACCCAACGGTGTTCCATTCAAAATTCCAACAGCTTAAAATTCCTTTTAGCATTTAAATAGTAAGATAGCATTTTAAGCACAGTTTGGCTTATCGGGCGGGTTGAGCTGAATTTTGAGAGCACGTTAATGAACGCTGCATTGAATTAAGCCTGGTATTCGGCGAATGCAACGAGAAAACAATCAGTAAGCACGAATATAAGTGTAAAAGTTTTCGTATCGTTAACGTAAACGATTTGTATGAGGATCGTTAGAGCGCCTCTATCGTAAGTAAAACATACTAAATTTGGCAGCACGAATGCCTGACGCGTCGTAATGTAACCCTGTGGTAAACGTATCCTATGATTTCTATAGTAGCTTTGCGATCACGAACCTTTCTTTGACGTATTTAGGATCGTGAGTGACTATAGCTGGCTAACGTAATCGTGTAGTAAACTCGCTACGCATACGTTACGAATAATTTAAGCTCGTGCTTAAGCTACAGTGTACATTTTTTGTAAACAGAGACGACTTTAAAAAAAATATGGTATGGGACTATCTTGCTTCTAGACATTGATTTATTTAACCTTTACTGCACTGTGACTTGTACAATTGGTAGTACAAGTTACCTTATTCATATTTAACCGCTTGGGGATGTAAAAAAGTATAATTATTGGCAAGCGTCATATCATAAATTATGGTCAAGGTTTGTCAAAGCCTATTCTCATATTTGTGAAACTTTTCATATATTTTTTTCATTTCTACAGTGAAAATCCATAAACCAACCATTACCTAGATTAGAACAATATTACATCATTTTTTTTTTAAAAAGAGTATACCCCTTTTGTTACCCACTTGCATTTTCATTAAGCACTAAATATGTAATATCTTCAATTTGGCTCTAAAATTTCAGGCTTATCAGGCTTCAACCGTGTTAATAGGCACATTGAATTGAATTGAAGTCGCATTTGGCGAATGCGCCGCGGAAACAATCACAGCAGCGAGCGGCCAAGCCGTTGCGATGCATACAGGGTTGTCACGAAGCTTAACTTGATTTATTATGAGAATAATGGACAAATAATGTTTAATTTTTATACGATGAGTGATATAAATATGTTCCAAAAGAGATCCAAATGAATTGCTTTTATACTTACACCAATATACTGACTTTGGCTGCTGGTTAGCACAATTTTAGTAAACGTTTCAAATTAAACTTAATGCTGCAATACCTAATGGTACCTACTTGAGTTGAAAGGATCTTTGCTGCCACCTCAAATAAAAATTTCTCTTGAAACTGTTAATTAAATAGTTATTTACGAGAAACATTTAGTGCAAAATGGCGGCAAAAAGCGCTAACTTCTGCTTGGCCATATAGCACCATATTTGACTGTATTCACTGTATTAGAACAAAAAGTGGACTAGTTGAAACACGGTATCCAGAAAAACAAAAGCCAGAATTTCCAGCCAGCTTTATAGTCACAGCCCTACACAAACAAAACCACTCGTATTCGGACCGCGGCTTATGCTAATGTGTCATTTAAATTTATATCCGTACATACCTCGGAATTCGGCTGCGGGTTGTATCAGGCTGAGAAGCGGGGCGGCGGAGTGGACCGTGAAATTGCTGCCCCTGGTAAGGGGTGTCGAATTGTCGATGTGCACGAAATTTACTTGACAACACTTTTAAGCCTGGTTAAGAAACATCAAGCAGATGTAAAAATCAACACGAAAAAAAAACATAACGATCACTCATTCATGTCATCATAACATCCCGAAGTAAAGTCAAAGATGTTGTAACCGAGGTTTGTTACTTTTATTTAAACCTTGGACTGTAATAGTCGGTTAGACACCCAGTATAAGCAGTTTTTTTTGCTATAGCTGAGAATTATGATCATCATTTTTTTTAAATGCTACTTAGTATAACTACTTGACTATAATATTACCATATAGGCCTTATTTTACTACCAAATGTAATGTTCATGAAACTATAGTCATTTATTTAGTTCTACACTATCCAAAAAGAAGTGCTAGTTAAATTACATTCTTCACGTACCTAGCATCTCCATGCGACAACCCTAGTCACGTAACATATTTGCGTTTAGTTAAAATTGTAGTTTGCTGGAGCGGATGCACGAAAATATTTCTTTTCCGAACGTTTGACGTAACGATAAAGAGTTCGGAAACGAATAGTCTCGTTAATTCTTTTCCGATGCAAATCGCGATTCGGCTTCCTCGCTCTATTTGTTCGAGATGGATGGTCGATAGAGCGAGCACATACTTATTTACTAAGTTTTATGTGTTCATTTTGCAGAGTATGTTAAATATTGCGCATACTTCGTGAAACATTGTGTTTTAGAATAAGTTTGAATTTATTGCCTATAATTTAGTCGCTCAAAAAACGCTTTGCACAAAATCTATGAAAAGAATGTCAAGCTTCTAGACTTTGTAAATTTTCGTATACATTTTCTATCAAAATTGAACACGTCAAAATAGGATTCTCTGAGCGGCTAAGCTTTAGTAATAAGCTAATGAGATAGATAAACGTTTTAAAACAAATAACAGAAAGGGCCTGTTTCACCATGTACTTTATTATATTTTTAAGCACTTACCAACGAATAATTCAAATACGGAACGTCATTAATTTCGTATGCAGTATTGGACAGATAACGTTAATCAGAACTTATTGTGACATTGAAAAACAGAATGCAAGAACCGCAGTTAACCGACTCTCTTGTAAAAAGGCTACAAACATAATCAAAGTTATGGTGTAACATTCGAGAGGATCTCCAAATTAGTTTTTACTATCACCTACAGAACTTCTTGTTTAAACACTGAAAAGAAGAAATAATCAATCAACGATTTCAGAAGCTAAAAACGAGCACGTCATAAATGTTATAGATCAATAATAAAACCCATTAAAAGCTTATGAAAATCAGTTCCGTTTTAATCATAGTAGTTTTATGTCAGTATAGTGAGCTGCCACGGCAGTTAGGGTATTTTCATGAGATATTTAACACGGAATCATAAAGTTTATGCCCCGGAACAACCGTTCAGTGGTTTCTAGTGTGCACTAAACTTACTCTCTCGATAAGGAAGATCGTAGCATACAGAAGTAAGGCAGCTCATAAATATTCTTCTTACTTTGAGAATTAGACATGACGGCTCTAAACACGAAATATTAATATGAGTAAATGCTACTCACTGCTCGACGTTTCGGCTGCGTTGCAACAGCCGTGGTCACGAGTCAATCGTGTTTAGACCCGTCATGTCTAATTCTCATTGTAATGCAACGCGAAAGTTTAAAATCTCATATTCTTCTTACTTACTTACTTACTACTTCTTCTAACTATTTTTTTATGTCAATGCAATAGTTTATACTGTCTAGAATTTCGTAATACAAGGAAGATAATTCCTTAATTCGAAACCAGATAAATTTGAGTGATGTCTGGCGCTTATTTATTTCATCGTTATCGAAATCGATGTCGGGTGGTGGGGGCCTGAGTAAACATTTAGAATTTTTAATAAGAGCCACCGAGACACCTAACTCCAAAACATGTGTAAAATTATTAAACCGTCGGTTTTATTTGGGCTACGCGAAGACCAAAGGGAATAGTTACAACTAGTCAAACTGTAAACTTAGTTGGAGATCAATCAATGGTTAATCAGGATGCAAACTGCTCAATCAATTTTGAGAACGTCCGGTTGACATAGTGTAACAGTAATAGGATAAGCTAATAATTAGTACAACAGATTGTTACGTACACAATGCTGTAATTCATGTTAGGATGGTCTGCTACTTGCATGTTGATTGGGCCTGGGGAAGGTTTTTAAAAGTTTATATATTATTTTATTATTAAAATTACAAAGTTGTGAATTAAATTAAAATTTTCCATAGTACGAGTATGTCTAATTATCTGTATTTTTAGCAATTTTTAGAGATACCGTACATGATCTTGGCATTTTTGTAAACATCTCCTTTACTAAGAAGTATAATCTTCTTGCTAAAAGTTAATATCATAAAATATCTTATTACAAATGAAAAGCGAGTCGTAAAGCTACACCGCTTATAACTCGAGGAAGGGTCGACCGATTTTCATGATTTTTACTGTGTTGGAAACGGGGCTGGATCGGGACGGCGCCGGGGTGAAACAGTTCACTGCGACCACTAGTATATAATATTCTAAAGATCTTAAACCTCCCAGTACCCAACAAAACTAACCTAACTGAATGTCCACATTTTAATACTAATTTAAGTCTGTAGTACGAATAGTAAACAAAACGTAAGTAAACGCTAATCTCATTGCTTGATTCCGGTTGACTGGCCGTTAACCCATCGAAGCCGAAGGTGCGTTGATCCGCCTTTATCCGCGATGAGTGGCCGCGGTAATGTGATTTGAACGGATCTGATTAGCGTAATTGAGTTATATACCGTCGCGTGCTCGCCTCACTTGTATAAGGCTAGTGTGGACATACCAGTAGTAGAGAATTAAATTACGGATGCTTAGAAATTTCTTTATAATATTTGAAAACTTTGTGTTCTGATTGTCTTGGTTGTTTAGATCATCTCGTGCTATCGCTTTTATTTACCCTGTTTAACTCGTCAAGTATGTGTGAACAAGACACAATAGAAATTCCATTATTATGCGACTCACGGCAGTCGCTTGATACCTGACTGATTAATAAGTAGGAAAGACTGCAGATCTTTCTTAATTGTAACGAGATGGATTGGAAACCACCGTTAAAGTCCGAAAGATTCGCATTGACTGCGACACTAACCCGAGTCTAACTAAAGAAGGATATTTGTAAACGTTTGTTTGTGTCAGACAGAAATTCATTCTCCCCAGAACCTCTTGTTTTGATAAACATTGCGTTTAATTTCTGATGTATATCTGCAGCAAAGCTACAAAGAAATGTATCCACAGATGAAGCTTAAAAGCGTAGTTCTGTCAGCTCGTGTGACGTCATTAGCAGCAGATAATTAGCGGCTCATCCCACAGTGCCGCCACCGCTCTGACATAATCTCTTGGTTAGGACCAACGTCCACGATATTTCTTTCAGCATAAGTATGTTGAAATGTTATTCATTTAAAAAAAAAATGATTTTGGCATGAAATTTAATAAAAAAAATACAATACTGCTAGCTTTACGAAATACAAACGGACTTCGTCCTCGTTCGCTTCACACAGCAAATGCCCAAGCAGAGAAGAAAATGATAGAATCCTCTACATATGCATATTAACCCGGGATACTGTACCTAGATAATCCAGGATATTTATAGCTTTCAGAACCTCATAATGGCTACAAAGACAAGAAAACATATTTTTTTTGACACTTTAAAGAACTTTTTGAAAGTGCTTAGCTAATCAAAACTCATTGCATGTGACAACCGTATGTTGTTTCAAAGTACTACCAATAGAAAAAGAACCTTACCAGCGCCATTACCCCACCCAACTCGGTATAATATCTCATTAACTCTATTTCAATGACAGAAGACACAAAATCGAATAACCACCGTAATGCCGCCGTACAAAAGCACGTTCATTAGCGCTCGCAGAACTATGCACTCGTTGCAGAAAAATGAACTAAAACTTGTACAGTCGCGACAGAAAGAACTATGTGGGTAGTTTATAAAAGTGATCCCCGAAAATTATTGTTACTTTACTACTAGGTACTATACCTACACTAAGTCTTTTTAAACCTACGGTGCATCAACAAAATGACAAATATTATACTAAACAAAGAAAATTACTTTTTGAAGCAAAACATAGGCATGTAGATCTCATTTGAATTGAGTTAGTGATCATATCGATAGTTAATATCGCTGATTCATGAATAAACAAACACACGTATGATCGTGGTCTGTTTATTCATGCCAGCCCATTGACAAATTAAACAAAAAACCTGGGCAAATGTATAATTTTCACTGCCGACTGTACTTACGTACCACTGAAAGGCCGGAACATTCTGGGAGATATGAGTCGGAAAACGGGGGTTTTCATTTTTGCCCGGGAGTTTGCCCAGAATTATTTCGTATCTATCTTCGAAGCGTGATGACGTCGATATCATTGAATAAAGTGCTGTTATATTCAGTATTCGTATGCTTTTTATTTATTGAATCCTTATTCCTCTTCTGAACGTTCAATAGATTTTTGATCCATGACTGGGCAATATAGGAGGTTCAAACTTGCTGCTATGCATATATACAAATAAAACCCAATACAAAATTATTTGGGTTCTCAATTTCAAAACACTTGGACACAATGGTATAGCAACTATCTCAGACATTTAAAAAAGCTGTTATGTAAAGAAAATAATTGGACAAATGTTTCAAAACATCTAGTCCAATAGAATACTCGTTGGAAATCCACGATGAGTTTTCGCTCCTTTTGCTTCGAGTGTGCGGCAAATTATCTCGTATCTCCGATGAGGCGACGTACGATTCAATTCAATTTCTTAACCTCGTGGAAATATTTTCTCTGCATACCCATACGATGATATTTAAGCGGCGTCTCTGGCTGCGTGTGTGAACGGTTTTCTCAGAGGCAGAACTTTTCATAGAGCTGGCCCTAAATTACATTAATCACAGAAAAATATTTAACCAGTACCATATTCTAATTTTGTATTAAAACCTGGAATTGTCAGACCAGTGCACCTTTCATATCAATTACGCACCGAATAAAAACATCTTAACGTGGCGGTCGCACTTCCAATCGCCTTTTTAGAAAATAAAACATTTTACAAAGTGATATTGACATAAACGAGCTGCGGACAAGAAAGCTGTTATTCTGTTCTCTTTATCTTGGTCCAAATTACACCTATCGGCTTGTTGACGGAGAACTTTAATTGGCCGGCAAACACGCCCAAACAAGTTAGCGGCTGTAGTTCAGTTTTGTTCTTGCGCTGATAGAGATAAAACCTCTTTCGCCCTTCCATCGATATTTCTTGATATACTTATACAGATAAATACTATAGAAGATCAAAGAACTGACGGCCATTGGGGCAGAAAAGTTCTAGATTGGAGACCCTTTGACCAAATATCGACACGATAGACCTTATAAAGATCGCAAGATCAAACTGGCCCCTGGCCACAAATGCAGACCGTTTGTGATCGGAAAGCTGTGGGGGGATGGGGGGCATGTTCAGCAGTGGACGTCCTTTGACTAATGATGATGATTGTAGCATATCTTCTATAGTCACTTCTATCGTGAGGCACACGTGGATGCTACACGTGAGTGGCAGTGCCTTCATTAATCAAGGCAAGGCACTGCAAAACACACAAGACACTCGAGTTCCTCACCACGACATCAATCAACAATTACGTTGGAATCAGAAAAGTTGTCTATGTGACCTAAAACGCTGTATTAATCAAAAATTAAACCAGTATTTCCAAACATTATCGATTAAATGGTTTATTTAATATGAAAACTGAGTGCACGCTTTTCACCTGCATCTGAAGTGCTCCTATTCACTTATCTAGAAAAGCATCAACATTTTCGTAGCCTAGCCAACTAAAAATATCGACACACAATCTGGCATCTCTATATGAGCTTGTTCTTGTTATAAACTAAAGTGAAACAATGCACTCTCTTCAGACGGCAGTATTATTACCTAACTCGACCGCTTTCTTTTTGCTATTGTATATAGATTTTTAACAGCTTATAAGTAAACACCTTAGCATTAGACAGCTTTGAAATTATCTGTTGTAGTAAAAACAAACTGTACTTAAGGCGACTCACACACGAATGTTACACTAGACAGGCTATTCAGAACGAACTTGGGCTCATTTGCTGTATAAAAAATGAGGCCAGATGGAGCATCTTTCAAAGCGTTGCCATGGTAATTGCCGTGTTTGTGCATAATTTGTCATTTTAGAAAACGCATGGAAAACCACTCTTTCTAATTTGTGTAAAAACGTGACACGTTTTTACCAGCGTGTCTAGTTTAAAAATACATGTAATTCATTGCATTTCACATATGAGCGCTTCTTTTCTAGCTGCAGCAACGTGAGATATCCATGTCAACTAAACTACTATCGATCGCGACTCGCAAGTTACGCAATACCCCTGCCGAATTGAAACTGTTCGATGAACGTTCACAGTATGTTGCGGACTTTCCGTACTAATCTAAACTAAATCCATAAAACGCCGGTCTACGCTCACACTCGCTCAAATTGAAACTGAAGGTAAGATGGGAAAGTTTGCTAATGGCGGCTCGCTGTGATGACTCCGGCTATTACTACTTTGACTAACGTTCAGCCACTATTGCAGCGGGAGTAAGCTACGAGTATGTATGAGTTGGTTGATGAGATGAGCTCTTACTTAAATTGAATTATGCTCTTAAACATCGATGTTATTCTATCTGTGTTAGTGTGCAGACTGCGTACCACAAGTATGCACTGATATTTTTCTTGTGTATACCATTGAGTAAGTAATCATTACGTTCTTGGAGACGGGACCTCCCTAGAGAGGAATAGACAACTCAAACGTCGAACAATGGCTAGCTAACTATAGCCAATATAGATAAACCAACTGTCAACTTTGCCAACTTAAGAAAAAATATAGTGATGTTTCGCTTATTGCACCATAAATGTATTTTTCTGAAAAAGAGAATTCGATCGGTGAACTTTTTCGTATACGAACTGCACGAGAATTGGCCTCCTGTTTGAGCTTCCTTAAAGATGGAAATGTTACCTTCCTCTTACATTTAGTCACGTCGAACACAATCTTAAAACAACGCGCGAGATCGTAAACAACCATTATTACGTTTCGCAGAGCAAACTCGACAGGGAGATATATCTACATTACAAGTAATGTCAAGATGGACCATTATTTTCGATAAAAAGTCGCGCGTGAGAACCGGGAACTGTGCCACCGTACTCCTAATTACAAACGTGTCGGTGCCGCCCGTCCCAACTCGTCCCATCTCGTCCCGCCGGCCCCGCCCGTCCCACTCAATAGGGTTACCACCTGTTTAACGGGGACACTTTGAGCGGGGCTGTTAGGGATATCGAGTGACAGCGGGATCGTGTTTTTGCGCCACATTTCGTGTAAACAGTTCGGTAAACGCTTTTGTAATCAATTATTTGCGTATGCGAACAAACATTTGCGTATATGTTTCGTTTTTGCATTTCTTATGAGCAGTAAATATTCGTTTATAAACATGTGAAAATAGATACAATCAAAATAAACTTGGGAATCACCATTTCGCACGAAGTTGATTACTTACGGTAACTAACATAGCCCTGCGAATCAGTAAGCTCAAGTGGCAGTGGGCAGGGCACATAGCGCGTAGAACTGATGGCCGTTGGAGCAGAAAACTTACCATTTTAACATGTCTCTAATATTTTTCTATCAGTAGATCATACTTGTAACTTGCACGTTTCATATAATTAATTTGTCTTTACCGCACTTAAATCATTGTTATTTTGTTTTAAATCTAAGGGAAGCATAAGTTCAGCAGTGGACGTCCTTTGGCTGATAATGATGATGATGATGATGATTACTTATAATGAACGAAACAGTAGCGAAGTAGACACTATGTAAACAGATAACAAACATAACAAAATGGAAATTGATTTCTTACCATATCTATCGATGGGACCGTAAACGTATAGCAACCCTAAGTTCAAATAAATGTCACCGTACCTACTTCTATTGTTTTTGTTCGGTTTTGTTCGGGGACTTGAGCTTGACGTTAAAATAAAAATAACACAATACTCACAAACGTTACGAAAAATCATATCTAGACAAAAGTTTTCATTTATTTATTTTATAATGTAAGGTTTTCGACTGCCTCGAAGGTGCCTACTATTCATGTTATTGTATTTGTTATGCATTTAATCAAATAATTAATATGAATACTCGTTGTAGAGATGACCTTCCCTTTATGCTGATTATCACTAGACACCGGCTCGACTACTACACCCTGCTTAGCAATTACCACCGTCCACTCTCGCCCCTGCCGGCTCTCGTGTTCAGTTAGTTGTTAGAGTCCATGCCATAGACGAGGCATTCCAAGCAGTGTGTACACGAGACGGTGTGTAGGTACATACTTATCTACTTATTAGATACTCTGACAAACACTACACTTGTCAATTCAAAAGTATGTTTTTCTGCAAAATTGATTTAGAAGTAAGTACCCTTACTCGCTGAGGTGGATAGAATATTTTCAGGAGTATTTCCCTAAACGACTGAGTCGATTTGAATAAGTACTATGGAGGTAAAAAATACATTTGACAGTTCGCCATTTCGGTATTAAAAGCAAGAATTTTGATGTTCAAAACGCTCTTTGGTTAGTGAAAAAGCTACAACGTATTGATGTTGTACTTGACGAAACTAGCATTTAAAGAAATAACCGACAAAGTCCAGAAATATTTGAAAATGTTCTCAAAATACAGCACACTGGTATAACAGCGCGTCATCACGTGATTGATGGATGGCAGCCGCGTGATTGATACACATCGCTCCGAGAAAGGGTATACAATGCGCGGATCAAAATATACAGTGATACAGCGATACGCCCCACGACTTACGAGTGACGGGGATGAAAAGGCGATACGCTATTTGCCACTTGTTATACGTTTAAACTGTTCGTGCACAGTGAAATGACTTTAGAGATACAGTATTGTGAAGATTCAGCGTTAATTTGGTTGATTAATTCATTTACAAGAAGCCAGTCGTAAGTCACTCATACCTATTGAAATTACGAGTATGCAGCCACGCTTAATAAATAAGAAGAATAAATGTACTACTTACGTAGAGAGTTCGTAGATTCGATTTTGCAAAGTGGTAAACCAGATCAAATTTTTGTACCTGAAACAAAATAAATTATGTGTTTTATAACAGTTACGTACAGTGAATATTCTAGGTTTAAAAATACTTTAACAAATTTCTCATGTTTAACTATAGTAAAATAATTGTATAATTATTTAAAAAGTTACACCAAGCAAGAGGCATTTTTGATGAGAAAAAAAACAATTGCAACCAAACGTATCTAATTTCGCACGTTTTGCAGTAATAAGTCGTGGTTTTCGGCGGCGGCTAAATTAACACCCTTTGTACTGGTGTTCGCGTGTTCCGTTGATTTTAACCCGGAAATGGCATCGCAAGCGGCGGGTCACCGAGGCCTCGCGGCCTCATTTTAATATAAAACATTTATTTTTTAGACCGGGCGACGGGAGAAACATAATACGCTTCAATCACAATATATATAGCTTCCGCTGATTGGTTCTTTACCCACTTGGTACCTTGAGTAAAGCTGACAGTGTGTTGTTATTCTAAACTTACAGTCAATAACGATAACAATATTAATACTTACTTTAATTGCTTGCGTATGTACACTTTGCATAGGAAAAAATATATATAGACGTAGATAGTTAACCTTATTTCTTTATCGCACCGCCCACATTCATGTCTGCTTAGCTCAAAAATATGACTGGTAGAGAATGACATACCGTTAAGTCCACCTTTTGTACAATTTTTGATTTTGCAATAAAGTATAAATAAATTAATAGAAATAGAATGCTAATTGAAGAAAATTTACCAATATGACGAGACCAAACCAATGTATATATTTCTCTTAGTCTTATATTTTTCTCTAAGTTTAAACTTCAGACGCAATAATTCAAACTTTTGTTTGTCGCTCCAGGAAAACGTTTTTATCAAACCGTTAGGACTTCATAACTCTTGTGCGCCATACGCGCTGACTTTTATGTTTATTCTTCTGCAAAATAAATAATTTATTGGAGGAAATATTTACCGCGGCTTCTTTCACATTTTATTTGCTGCAATTTAATTAATGGAGGTTTTCTTTTAACAGTTATTTCTACGCCTTGCTTTATGTTTGAAGTAGGTACATAGAATAGGTCGCTCAGTTTAAATTCAGGCATTGTAATGACAATTCGCAAACCGCGTCTTTAAAACTAATTTAATTTGGACGTGGGCGGAATTAATATCTGTCTCACATTTGGGTATTAGCGGTTTAATTACAGCCCGGAGTTTGTATGCTGGACCCGCTTTTCGAGTTTGTAGAAAATCGTAGCAACGTATTTTTTCGTTGTATAATATGCATCAAAAGGTTTCGTTTTCTTTCTCATTGCGTTCGTAGCAGTTCGTAGCAAATTGTTTTTTCGTAGCATGTACTTCGAGATTCCGAAGTAAAAGGTAGTAGAAGTCGTAGTAAGCTTGTGGCACTATAGTAATAATTGTACGTAAATTACTACTAAGACAGGTAAATTGCGATAAAGAGTATCTATCTTCGCTTAGGAGATCCTAATCTGGTTTGGGGCATCTGCCCAAGAAAATATAGTGCATCAACAACAGCGTTTTTGGAGTAACATTTTATAATAATACCAAACATTTAGGGCAAATACAAAGCTCGCAACACCAGATCGTTATTTATCAAAGGTAGCAGATAGCGCGATTAGAATTGCTAAACATCTAAATGTGCGTTGTGCCCTACATAAGGTTTTATGGCCACTTTATTTTTGTTCCTTATCAATGCAGATAAACAGGGCTACCCCTAAATTTTATTTGGCGTTCAGCGGCAAAGCTTTTCAAAGTATATAGCGTAATAATATGCGGGTTTATATATCTATCAAACTTTTAATGTAATTTTGCAAATAAATCGATAAACATTTTTTCTTTATTAATTTTTCAAAACCTTTTTCATTTCTTTTAAGCAAAAAAGAGATAGAATGAGCATTAAAAAATCTCTTAAAGTTGTGTAGGTAGACAAAAGCATACTATCATAATAAATCTAATCTAGCCAAAAAGTGCAAGGCGCTAAATTATTTGGAAAAGGTGTTAACCGTTAATGGCCAAACGGGTAGGGTGATGGCGCATCGATCATCGCGCATGACGTATGGGCCATCGGCCGATACGAGCGCCACCTGTATTAGCAAATATTGCACTATTCATTTAATCTTGGTAGACCAAAGCTACATTATTTTTTCCAGGTAGTGAAAGATAAGCATAGAGTATATTAGGAGAGTTGTAAAATACATACACACAAGATTACCTTGTATGTCATATTTGCAACTCACGTTATCTTCGATAATGTATAAAGTTTTTATATATTTTTTCTCAAGTCTAAAACAGTTTCAGCTTTAAAATTACTGTAGTAGATTAGCCTGAAGAATTACTAAAATTGAGTAAAGTAAATATTTAGTTTCACAAAACGGGAATTATACCTTTATTATGCGAGCTTGCGAGCAAAGCTGTGTAAGACAGAAATAAAAATTAAGAAAAAGTTAAGTTAAATAAAAGAAAAAGAACTTCGTCTTGCTTTCAAAGGTTAAAAAGAAGAAATGTTTTAAAATACCTGCCGTTGAGAAAGAAACGAGATGGCTGCATTTGACCACCGAGGCGATTTTATTTGAGTGCACCTTCTTTCATTTCAGTTTTATTTTCTACCACAACGAGAATATGATTATGGCAAAATAGCTTAGATCATATACCAGCTCTGGGAAGTAGGTAATATCTACGTCTTCAAAACAACCAATTTACTTTATACCTGAACTTAAAACTCCCCTAAATAAATGGTTTGTCCGATATAAGATATGTCAACTTTTAGTTCTAAAATTTGGATTGAATTCGATTTCACAAAATATTCCTTATATTAGAAATGATGTCATCACAAATGCATGGCCATAATACTATTCTCAGATATACACAAGATATTTTGGATTTATTCCTTTTGATTAATAATTAACAGTCTCATTACGAATAGCTTGCGATTACCTCATTAATTATTAGACACCGTTCAACTCTTCAGTTCAGTTAATTGTGCAACTTATTTAAATGTTTTTACAATTGATGGTGGAAATAAAATATATTCACTCAAATTAAATGACTATTATACTTTACAAAATATCATAAATTGCACTTGAAAATCAACTATGAATTGTTCTAATGCAATTTGTAATATTTAGTTTAAAACGCTTTTTTACTGTAAAAATTATAAGATAAAAATAATGAATGTTTCAGGCTGCCATAGGTGTTATTTTTCATTATGAAATTCCATCCCAATCAAATGATATCAAAAAGCATTCCAACGGACATGTCAGACTGCAGGAAACAATACAAAATTAATCACCGGTTTAATTTCACGGGCTAAACTTGGCTTCGTTTTACGTCAGACATCGTTTCACCGTTCATTTTTCACGGAGTTATAATTGCCGAGATTGCGGAGATATCATCTAACAGAAAATTGCGGCTTTCACAAGTTCCGCGGAATTGTGGAACAAATGTATTAATGGATCGACGATTTCACACTTTGGTGATGGTCATTAAAATAACGGTGATAAGTAACTAAAGTTATAATTAGACTAAGAAACGCTTCTAAATTCACCCGTTTAGGAGCTACTACGGTGTCACAAACAGTCACACAAACACAGACAGACAAACACACAAAGCGGTCAAACTTATAACACTTTTCTTTTTGCATCGGGGGTTAAAAACAATCTTATCGATGAGTGAGAACTAGAGACTAGAGACACCACGAAACATTGACGCGTTAAAGGTGCTAGTATTTGAATCTAACTTTTGTTTGAAACATTTGATGATCCACCATTACAATTTACAGTACTCGGAAATTATTAGAAAACTTTGATGAAGAACTAAAAACTTTAGCACTATTTATTTAACAATAATAAAACGTTGCGTGAACCTCACGCGAAAGCTTCAAAATTGAAAAGTATTTCACAATCAAAGTTTCAATAAATTGTATTTATAACAAGTGTAATAAAAACTTGCTCAAACGGTGTAGCAGGCCGTTTCCGTCGCCCTAAATGGTAAATAGCCTTATAATGGAATAAGTTTGAGTAACGCAAACATGACGTCACGCACCCCGCTAGCTGTTGTGTAAACTCCTTGGATAAACTAACGCTCTGATTGAATCCTAGCTAGATATAAATAAATTTAAAGGCAGATTTCCAAGTGATGATAGCGATAATGCCTCAGTTCATTTCAATACCCGTTTGAAACCTTATACAAAAGTAGAAAGGTAACTTAGGTAGGTCTTAAACATAACGTAGGTACTTTGAGAGAGGACCATTTACCTACGGGTGCAGCTTGAGCGAGCTTTCCATATAATGCTATCATGTCCGGGTTGATATCTACTGAAGTGGATGCCTTTTCCCAACCAATGAACTCACACGACGGATATTTAGTCTAATAAGCATGATAAAGCAGGTAACGTAGATGGGACCTTTGGGCAGATTGAAAGGTCTTAATATGATTTTCCAGCGATCAAAGCGTTTTACACTACACATGCACATAACAAGATAATAATAGGTTTTGGTTTTCATTCCTTTGATGAATGAAGTGTTCATTTAATTTTGGGCTCATTTATAACACTACCTTGTCTTGTGTAATCGAAGGGACTATAGGTAAATTAAAGCAATCGGAGTCAGATCCGGGATATTCACTAGCTCAGAGATTTGGTGATATGATGATAGTTCATATGAACCTCTTCAGCATCTCCATTCATCAGATGAGTTTGTTCAAACATCATTCAACCTACATCAAAAGAATTACTGTGCATGCATTGCACAAGTCATGGTTTGAATGCGTAAATATTTGTTGTGCTCTCTATCAAATCCACCGCGTACTTTCATCAGTCGTAGCCGCGTTCGCTACGCGGTGGTGGCATTATTAAATTTTGGACACGACATATTCATCGCATCAACATTCGCACAGAACACATAACATCGAGCATGGCGCGGCTTAATTACGTAGCAATCCTACTAATTCAGCCGAACAACGCGACAGCCCGGAGAAATAATTCGCGATGAAGCTAACCTCCCGTCTATTTGAGGGTCTAATCGACCTGCGAAAGAAAATATCCGTTTCAATTTCAAAACCGCAATAGTGACTTTGCTTTTAATACTAAAGAAGAATTGTTAATAAATACGAACAAGTATTTTCCGTTTAAAAAAAAACATGTCTAAAATAGAACGTAACTAAATAATAGTTTATTTTACCATACAACCTATTTGTAACTAAATAATTCAAAATATCTTTTACTAAACTTTTTACTCTAAAATAATCATTCCTTAAGTTACTTTTAAGCTTCAAGACAAAACTTGATGTTTTATACGAGTTTAGAATACTTAGTTCTTTTTCGTGGGAGAAGGTTCATTATAATTATTTTCTGTTTATTTTATATACTTTATTGCATTGCTGTGATTTTCACAGGTACCTTCATCGTGATTTGTATTTTTTGGTCTATTTTATTCACGCGGTACACTACGGGTTAACAGAAAATCGGCTGAGCCATCTCATTCCCTAAATGCACTCTGTTACGTAAATAACTAAGGGTGACTTATAGCGGCGCCAGGGTTTCCTCGTATCTTCCTCCACCAATTCTTTGCCCTTTTATGTTTCCTTATGTATGGAATTACGGATCTCTTTGCCAATAAAATGCGAATGTAAACGCATGCCGAATAAACATCATAAAATAACAAAGAATCGTTTCTGGCAAATAGAGATCGAGCCTAACGCATTGTTTGTATGTGGAACTGTTATAAATAAGAGGACTAAGAGCTTGTCCAAATAAAGCTTTTTAACTTAAGATTGTAAGATACCCCCCTTATTACAAAAGCATAGTACCAACCTTAAGATATAGAACCCCACTGAAATATTACTAGACCAATTTAAAAAGAATGGGATATTGACCACATTTCAATATAGATAATACTTTTCTATTTAGTTGTGTAACCTTAGTCCTTGGTTTAAACCTGGTACTCTGATATTAAACTTCTTTCTTCTTCTTTTTTTTCTTTTTGCTTTCGGGGGGCAGAAGTCAATACGTATCGTCCATATACTTTTTCTTCCATTCCTTTTTGCGTGATTACATCACCTGAAATAGTTCCTACATATAATTTAACCTTGATACTTACTTAACGTATGATAAACATGATTAATAACTGAGTTTAGTTAATTGTAAAATAAACCATACAGAAATATTACCCAATAGTGTGTTTTATTACCATCAAATGAAGATAACAAAGCCATGCAAACAATTTGATTCCACATCAGTTATTTATTGCGAATGCTGTTAATGAATATTACAATGGTAACGACTCCATGCGGTCCCAATTAATCCGTTGACTGCCTCGGTTTAGTGCCGTCCATGATCATAGTGTAGGAACAACCATCAGCCTATACATATTTTAAAGAAATTTAACAAAACAAAGATTAATAAATAGATCATCATACTCAAAGGTGTGATTAATTATTTTTCAATTCAATTCAAATTTTTAAATGTGTGATTAATTATTTCTCAATTCTTTTAAATAAATATTTATTTTTATTTTTAGTTCGTTGACTTTAAATATTTGCATGATAATATTGTTAAACATGAGAACATGTAGGTACTAAAATAGCATCTTTTTATCACCATGTATTAAGCAAATAAATAATTTTAATATTTATTTTCATTTTCATCTTCGTATTTATTATAAGTAGACGGCGTATTACGTGTATTTACACATGCTTTCTAGAATGAGAAAGGTACAGAGTGCTCAAATACGAATGGAATTTGCCGTCTAGGTAAGAACAAAAAGTTATGTAGACGGATTCGTGCAACGATTGAAAATAACTAAAGAAGATAGAATTCAAGCGCATGCTCAGTCGTAAATCAATCTTTCGACCTCGTGGCAACCTCTACCAGATAGTACATTTGTCATCCAAGCTGTACCTGACTAAGCTGATCTCCTCGAGCTAGCCACGTGTGCCGAATGTAATGGCAATTGATCCACTGCGGTAATAACTCTGCAATTCGGTTAACAGTTACGAGATATCGTTGTTTGATCGACTAATAAGCCTGTGATTTACGACTGGACCAATCAGACCGCTTGTAAATCTACCCGATTATCATGATCATTAAAGTGACTAAGCGCCTATAATGAAAACGAGGCGTTTCATGCAGAATATTTATAAAATGAAATTAATTTTACCTATGCTAATGATTTTCGTGATGGTCACAGGGCATTTATAATTTAGCATCAATCTACAATTTTTATGTGATTTTATACTTAAAATTGCTCTATAATCAGTTTTTTTCTAGAAAACTAGAGAAGGAAACGATATGTCTGATCTCATTTCTATTATTTTGTTTTTAAAGCAATTGCGAGAGTAATGTCTTAGTTATTCGTTCGCAAATAAGTTTAGCGATTTATACATTCAATGCACGATCAGGAACTAACGTTGTTTTTTGTATCGGCATTATTTCCCCTGTGCAATAATTTATCGGAATTGTTGGTCGAGTTGTGATTTATACTTAGCCGGTAGCGGCGAGAACCAATTTCGCCTCACTTCGGATCTCTCCTTCATACTTTCGGCTTGGGCTAAAGTTTGCTTGATAAAAGGACAACAACATATTTTGTTGATTTTTAAAAAATGGATGCTGACAATGGAAGACTTTGATCAGTCATAAACATATATTGTACTGACCATATAGATAATTTAATAAGTTATCTAATGCACAACACCACACAAGCTTTTTATGTGACTAAAAGTCATTTATTTATTTAAGTTTTGTAAACAAATATGTTAAATGTAGTCTATGCTTAATTCATATAAAATTAAAACTAATAGATATAGTACAAGTTAGTTATTGTATGTTAATAGGACATTTTAACTTCAATTTACACACCAAAAATAATGATTGTAAACGTGTGGTAGCTAAGAACATAATAGATAACATAATGATGATGTCATTTGTTTTCGAACAGAATTTCAGACAAGCGAACCGGGCGTCGACTTCGAACTTCGTAGTTACACCACTAACCCACGTCCTTAGGTCGGCAGTGTCGGCACCTCTCACCGCTCCACGGTTCCGCAATCAGCCGCCATTCTTTTTCCCTCGATCCGATAGACACTTACAAAGGGCTTTTCTCTAGAAATATACCGGGTGAATGACCTAGAAATATACCGGGGAAAGGAAGTGTTGAGGTGAGCACTGCGCGCATTAATCGACGTAAAGGAATCCACTTAGGTTTGAATAAGTGCATTTAAACCTTAGACTAGATTAAACGCACTTGGAGAGAACCGGTAGACCGATTTCCATGGTTTTTATGAGTTGTCTTGGCCTCGAAAAAGAGTAACTATAAAATTGGGCCGGGGCAAAACAGAGTTTTTGCATAAAAAGTTTTATAGTAGTTTCATCTGTGGTGAAAGGCACAATTCTGTGCTAATTATTATTCTGGCGGCCTGTTTCACAATGTCCTGATAAGTTCTGGTTACCGTTATCTGTCAAATATTTCACACGAATCAATGAAATTTTAATATTTGAATTATTCGTTGGTTAGTGTTTATTTGTCGATGGTGACACTCTATTGAAACTATTCTATATATTCTTTAGGTATGATTGTTCATAAAATCTAGACACTATAAAACAAACCCAACTAAAAGTGAGCTATTTGTCCAAATGCAAGATCCGAGTTTAATCACTTCCCCTAACGGCTCGGCTTCAGGCATTATATCAGAAAAGTTTACTCGTAAAAATCCGCCGTTTTCGGACTTAACGTGGGCCGGTAGGTAGGCAGGCCCTACTATACTCTGTAAGAAGTACTTACATTTTCGTTTTGAAATGTCTTGCTCACTCAAACTAGGATACTAGCTTGAGTGAGCAGGACGTCATGAGTCGAAAATACGTATACCTATTATACTACATAATATACCCTTAACGGTGGAAGTCTTGACATCATTTACTTGTCGAACACCAGGATGGCGCACCAAAAAGCTCAAAATTGAAATTGAATGAAAAAATGGCATGTTTTTTCAAATTGATATTTCTTTTGTAAAATTTAAACAGTAACAAAAAATAATTTGGTACGTACATTCAATAAAATCACGAGAACATGAATACAGACGCCATCTGGTGTTCGACAAGTAAATGATGTCGAGACTTCCACCGCAGTTTCGAATGTCTCACTCTCCGAAGTTCGGAACTTACTGCCCGAATTTTAATAAACGAAGGCTGTGCCACAGAAATGAGTTCTGTCGCCAGCCACCAGTTACAAAATATTGGACGTTAATATTAAAATTTTTGAGGTCTTGTCAGGTGATCAATAATTTAATATGAAATAATTGGTTTTGCTACCGAAGATATTTTCTAAGTAATGTCAATAACATTGAACTACTATTACTAGCGTATGAAGTTGATGCCACGAACAAATCACGTGCCACATGAATTAAAAAAAAATATATCCTTGGACACTTCACACAGCGCCATCTGGTCCCAAACTAAGCAATGCTTGTACTATGGTAACCAGACAACGGATATAAACATACTTAAATACTTATTTTTTGGAAATACATACATATTATACATAGAAAACAAAATTGACAATACAATTAACGCCACATTTCATCTCTCTCGTTCCATATTCGAGATTCAAATTTTAAGGAATACGTCACAATCTTGTTGTCGTATTTGCGACACATTTTTTGCTTGGTATAGCTTCTCGTGATGTAGTAATAACAACTCATTGCATTTTAATATGGAAATAGGATCAGACTCAGCATTTATAGCCAATCTATCATATATAGAATGGCACTATTTTTGAACGCTGATACGTATAAGTAGCTTTATTAACTCGCAATTGAGTGAAAAAACATGGAAATACGGCAACACGTACCTATTAAAATGGATCGTGTGTTTTTCACACGGAATTTGCATTTTTTTTAACTAGCCAAGATACTCGTATCTTTTTAGCTTCACCTGATTGACGTGAAAAGTGTATGTTTTACAAAAGTTGAAGTCAGTAGCAAGTCATAATAAATAAACAGTTTCCATAGTTTAAACACAAAACGCAGACTACCGTTGCTTACATTGTGAATGCACTTTGAAGTTCCAATCAACTGTTGTGTGCGGTTCAAGTTTGAATAGTAGACCGAATACTATCACAAGTTATGTATGAAGCAGTAGCACAAGTATGGTATGCAGTACTTTGACATAATTTTTACGAGACTGTATAAAATGGAGAGATATTTTTGAATTGATTAAATACAGCATTTTTAGTTATAATACTTTTCTAACCACCATTAATTACTAGTTTAAGAATATTGTTAAAATTTATCAGTATTTATTTACTAATAGGCTTCTAAGTTGTGTTTTCCAAAGTTATTTTTAGTTTGTTAACATAATTTTGATTTTTATTTAGTAGGTTATTTGGTTGTAATATTCTAGTAACAGTTAGGTGTAAGTACTATTTAAAATCCTAATTTAAAGGCAAGAGTAAATACGTTGCTACTGGGCAGATATGCACCACCCTTACCCTCATCCACACTTAACATCGGGTGCGATAGAGATAATATGCTTAGCCTCAAATAAATCAAAGCCGTCCAAAACACGTAAATGGCACACTGACATCCATATTTAATTTCATCATCAACGTTTGTGGTTCCATTTGTCAAAATTATTTTCAAAATGCTCAATTCGCGAGATGATTACCGCTTGGAAAATTCAAATTTTCTCCCCAATATTTTAACTGAAAAGTCGGCTCGGTCGAAATAGAGGCGTACTCTGTAACTCAGTTTTAGAAATTTTCTGTTCTTCGCGTATGCCAGAATGGATCTGCGAGTGAAAGGGATGGATATATCTGAAAATATGAAGAAATTCTTAGGGGGGGTACAGTTTCGACTCGAATATTACATCACCGTCGCCTTGTAATAACTCTTTTCACTTTTGACTTGCCTTCGTTGGAATGTAAGGGCGTTTGCAGATTGAGCGTTATTGGAGCTGCCTGTAAGCTCAATTTCCAACGTAACGTGAATGCAGATTTCACCTGAAGCACGGGTAAGCGATGATGATCGAACGAGAATGCAAGACGGTATTTTAGCGAAATTCAGTCACTTCACGGTCGTTGCAATATCGTTCAGTTTATAATCACGTTAAAATATTTTTATTGCACTTAGCTTTTGCCTAGCTCCGTGCATAAAATTTTGCTTCATGCGTAGAGTACATAAATTACAAAAACTACTCATAAAGACCCATCAAAGTCAAGTTTGCTCGAGTGACAAACTACTCATGATGACTACTATTTGCTTTTTGGACTTTATTTTGTTTGTACAATAAATATAAATAAAGAACACAGTCAACGTACCTACACGTAAGATTATTATAGATCACCTATCATTCAAACACAACCTACTGCAATCCTCTTTCTAATCAAACTTGAGATAGAGAAACGTGCGTGCAAACCGCGCTATCTGCAAACGTTCTAAGTCGGAATTTAATTAATTTCAGCGTTTCAGGCTATCCGTCGCGACCGACCCGTAAAACCTAATGGACTTTTGGTGTACGGTGGTAATTTTGCGGGCTCTCAGGACCTGCAATCTGCTGGCTGCAGATAGATTCAGCTGTTTGCCCCTGGGTGAACCTCTCGACGGTGTGACTTTTCATTCGGTTGGGGATTGAATTTTATCACATGAAAGTCATGCAATCTTTACGACCACTCTCTATCCAAACTTACGATATGATCAACTTTCATACATGTTTCATTGAATCAACATAATTATTTTACCTCGATTCAACATACTACGTATAGGGAAGCTATGCCAAGCAAAAAATGTGTCGCAATGTCTCGGTAACAAGATTGTGACGTATTAGTTGATATTTTAATGTCGAATTTGGAACCGTTTGTATGCGTTGATGCCAAGTGGCGTCAAGTCATGGCACAAGAAATTTGTTCGTGGTGCCAGTGCCATACGCTAGAAATAATAGTACAATGCTTGGTATTATGTTTTACAGGGAAAACTGTCTCGGTCCATCTTTATATAAAATATACACCATAATGTTGTACAAAGCTCTACTTTGACTGGTGACAAAATTTGAAAAAGTAAACTCATTAAATAATGATTTCAATATAGTTCAATTTAAGAAAAATGTCTAAGGATTTGTTAAAAAACTACTAACATGCAGAACTCTTTGATTCTTTCTCGAATCAAATCTTCTCCCAGCTCGTCGCTTCCGACAGCCCTATCGACGGAAGCATCTTTTGAAATTTAAATAAGCACATGAACAAAGGTCTGCTGAATATATTGACTTGAACACATCCTCGTTTGGAGCAACCCTATCGAACAAGACGGATCCGTTGTTCATCGGCAACCCTGTGAAGGCGAAACATAAGCAATCAGCAGCGACAACCCTAGGGGGAATGGGTAAGGGATGGAGATGTTTTACAGTTTGCGACTTTGGTGCATATAGGTAGTTACTCTCATAATTTGTATGAAGCAACAGAGTCTTGACTTGAAGTACTTAGTAGCGATTTAGAATTTATGGTTGTTACGGTAATTCGTTACAACCTAAAAAATCTAAATCGCTACTACTTCAAATCTCTAATCGGTAAAATAATCTCTTAGGTTTAGACTTAGTCAATGCATGGACTTCAGAAATAAGTACTTGCGTGTGCGGAAGTTTACTTATTTGGTACTTGAGGTTATGGTTTTAATGAATATTTGACACTCATTTTTTTACTTTTTATTGTTATTTTTATTTAAATAAGATGAAATAAGAAATCAAAAACTTGAACCAGCAACCTTTGGCTACTTGAGTTATTTCACTAAAATCGATTGATTAGCGATTGCATTTTTGTCTTTTAGTTCATTGATATAATGCCGGTTAGTCGTTTTTACCATCGATGAATAATATCGCACGGTGTAAAACGCCCTCACAAGTCTAACTTCCGAAGAATTTAAATACAACTGAGCCTTTAGTTTACGAGGCAATCGATTAAATTAAAATAGCAAGTGGATTTCTAAGCTCTTTTTCTCCCGCTGGTCAATTAGCTAACATGAAAAGCTACGTTGCGAGTTTGCCCCTGGCCCCGGACCGCCCTGGCCTCTTAATTTTATTAGTTATTATCCTATTCAGGGCAGTGACGAATCTAACAAAGTAAGAAAAAAAAACTTGAAAATCAGTCCATCCGCTCTATTTTTTTTCTTTCATAAGAACCTTCCCCTGAATATAATAGACACAACCAAAAAGAATAAGCGAAATTGGTCCAGCCGTTCACGCGTGATGGCGGGACCAAGGGAATTATGGATTCATTACAAAATAATAGTATCATACCTACGCTTATCTTATGGCTTTTTCTTTATCATCATCCATCATCGTCATAGTGAGGTAAGTATTACATTCTGTATAGAATAAAAGCATCTTACTTTTTATATTAATTAGTGTAACATTTTAGAAGCTTCGGGTATAAATCAACTAGTGCATGCAAGTAGTTCGCTGCGCAACCTAATCCTCTTTAGTAAACAAATCGCAACGAACTTTATCTGACAGGGCAAAGTCGGCCATGTTTGTGTGAAGTTATCAATTAAAGTGCAGGGTGGCTCCATAGTAACGTTGTTCTGGCTGAGACGGGTTTTAGGGCGGGAGCACACAAGCGACGTCAGCGTTTATGAAAAGTTTTATTTCGTAAGTGTATTCCAGTTAAATATAAATAATTTGTATTTTTTTCATTGTAATTAAATAATTATTGAATATATATAAATTGTAATTCGATTTAAAATTATAAATGTAGGTAATTGCTGAGCGCTTACCGGGTGCTACATTTTATTCTTAATACTTCTTTTTTTTTTTCTTTTTCTTTTTCGTTATTTCACATAAAGGTGTAGATTTGACATATGTCCTCGTGGAATTGGTTGGACTGCCCATATTCTAGTCTTTTTTACCCCGTAAAAATATTTTTTCGGGTTCTAAAAATTATCTGTGACCTCTCTATTTCTCACTAATTTAAGGTACACGACCGCAGCAGTCTAGAACAAACTTTACTCAACAAATTGTAATGAGTCCACCGCACCCATAGTCCTGCCTTCAAATCTGCACCCGCCCTACGTATCGCATGTTCGCGCGCGCTTTGCCGGCAGCCCTCCGTTAATAAGCGGCAGCAACTTGCTAATAGATTTAAAACTTATTCAATGGAGTAACCTATGGAATCATAGTATTGAGATAAAGGTTAGAAGGACCATATTCCGTTTATATCGTAAAATATCACGCCAGTGGGTCAGGTCAAGAACATCACGGCCTACTGACCAAGTGTAATAGCAGACAGACAAATGACAATCGGCTCTAGAAGAGCTGTGATTGGTTCTTAGTTCGTGATGATTCATTTATAGTTTCCTAATCATTACTATGACATACTGGACACGCTGACCGTACCCTATCCTTTTTTAGCTATTCCGTGTATGTAATGAATACGGAACCGTTCGCTTTATGTCAGCCTGACACGCGAACCCTGAAAAATATTACACCGCTATCTCTACACACTTTATTTAAACTCGTGACGTGTATTTATTTGCGTGGTGTACTCTTTAGTACTGGTTGGTTATGGCTAGATAATGAAAATAGAGCGAAATTTTACACTAAATTTTTGCCTGAAGTTTGTTCTACTTTGATAGCGTGTAGGCTGATATTCTATTGCGGTGTGGTGACTGTGGTGTCCTTACTAAAAACAGTTTTTCTTTGCTTGTCGAATATTGTAAACAATCTTAACACGTTCCGGGACAGTAAACGCCTACAGGCGTGAATAAAACATCTATTGTGTCTGGAATAGTGTCCCGGAACGTGTTAAGTATAATACGAGTGAATAAAATTAACTAACTATTTGATAAAAAAAGATACCTTTGCTGGTTGTGAGTTTTTTTAAATGAATCTTTTCACCAAAAAGGGTTGTTGAGATTGTTTACAATATTCGACAAGCAAATAAAAAAGGACTTTACTTTTGTACGCTTGGAGCTTTTTGCACTAATCTCGGCGTGTGAAGTCGTACCTGAAATGAGCAAACATGGAAGTTAGTGCTTCTGTACATGGAATACATAGCGGAAAAGTTCTCAAAGGTGATGTCGATTTTTCCAATTATAAGCATCATTACCTTTGTTTTTTCTATTTATTTATTAAAAACTTACAATCACACAATGAACGATGGAATGGGCTATGTAGATCAAATCAAAAATGAATGCCCTGCGAATCAGTAAGCTCAAGTGGCTATGGGCAGGGCACATAGCGCGAAGAACTGATGGCTGTTGGGGCAGAAAAGTCTAGTTTAGAGAGCCCTCGATTAAAGGCGCAGCATAGGACGTCCACCGACAAGATAGACAGACGACTTGGTAAATATAGCTGGATCACACAAGATGCAGACTGCTGCTCCTTTGGCTGATAATGATGATGATTCACTAATTTGTTACACAAGTACTCCTATTTGCTGAAATATCAAATTCTTCTCTCAAACGACTGCATTTAAAATTAATTCCTAATGTGCCGTACTAGAAGCAGTATTTTCTAGTGATTCGAACATTTCAATCCGAGTGTTGACAAGCCGACACTTTTTTCATCTGTCTCGCATTGTCGTGTCGGCTCGGTGTCGCTTTAATCTGTATCTGCAACGTACAAACTGCGACAATAGTGAAGAAAATAACTCAGCTTCTACTTTTGAATAGCAAATATACCAAGCGAATGTTTAATACTTCGAAGTAGACCATGCATGAAAAAATATTCTTGCGAGTGAAACTTTAAGAAAACACAAAGATAATATTTACAAGGAACTTCACTTTATTTGTATTATTTGGAATCGTAATTTTATTAGATACGTAATTATTAGTTAGACAGAGTTTTAGCGTTAAGCAACTCACTCGAATAGATAGTTTTATGTGAGTACTAGCTTTTGCCCGCGACTTCGTTCGCGTGGACTTCAGGTTCGTCCCGTCTAGTAGCGCAAAAAATGTGTTTTTTTACGACCTCACATTAGAAACCTCAAAAATTGCAGCCTATATGTTATTCTGATGTATAAGCTATATTGTGGTAAAGTTTCATTCAAATCCATTCAGTAGTTTTTACGTGAAAGAGTAACAAACATCCATACATCCATACATCCATACTTACAAACTTTCGCCTTTATAATAGTAGAAGGAAGTAGGATTTGTTGTTATTCGGTATTGCAATGGCGTGTTATTATGTCCAAAATTATCTACATTGATTGAAACTCTCAGAACGTTTTCCGAAATAGCGAAATATTATCAAAACTACCGTGTGAGTCCTACGCCTTACGTATCCATTTTCGCCAACAGGTAGGGCCGCGTCGCGTGTCTAATCTCGCGCGCGCCCGTGTAAACGTCATCTCGACTCATAATCAAACCCTTGCTTTACGAGCTTTATGACAGGTTTTCACGCTTCGCTCGTGGCACAGTACATGAAGGTGGTGGTAGGTTTACTGCATTTAACGGTTTAATTGCTGCAGTAAGCAGCAGCTAAATTTTTCCATTAGGATGCCGTTTACTTTTATGTAGGTATGGATATATTTATAGAGATTTATTATAAAGGATTACTTGATAATTTGTAATAATCAAGATACAGTGCAAATGTGGAGAAATATCTTTTCTCGTTTTGATTTAAGTAGGTACCTAATTAGAATTCAGTTTAACGTTTTTGTGAGGAGTAATTATGTACTACTTAGCAACATCACAAGTACTTACTCTATATTACTATTTTTAATGTTTTCGGTGTTTGCTTGACACCAGGACCTTAGCCTGTCTGATACGTTCCTAGCATGGTCATGGTATGTTACGGTGCAGTGGGAAATCACCTTTAAGTATGAATATCCAAGGTCCAGCGTAACCCTGCTGTTTTTTACTGCATTATGTTACAGTTCAACACGCGTACCGATAGAAGCACAAATTTGCTAAAACATTTTTTATGTGCTTTGGCGTGTTAGATTTTTTCTTACGTATGTTATAGTATTTTAGTGCGTGCGCTCTTGCCATATGACAAATAACCTACAAATTTACTACTAAGCACAAAAGCTGTTCTTGATAAGTATTACATGGTTACGATACGAATAAAATAAATTATACCTGTTTGAGCGTCGATATGCAAGAACTACGGATATATTTCGTATTTATTGTTTTGATATAGGTACGTAAATGTTTTGTACTAGCAATGTATCGGTATTTTCTGGTGATATATTGTTTCTATTACATTGTTATTAAGTACTTCGGAAGTAGCACACAAAAAGAAACAAAAAGGAGTTCTTAGTATCGAGAGTGCTGTTAACCTCATTTCGGGATAATTTAGTTGGTTGGGTTATTTATTCTATGGTAATGCGATGGGCCCGCCATCTGACGGCGGAATCGATACACTCACCTTTTCTTTTCTGAGGCTTCTGAGGTATTAAAAGAAAAGGTAAAGAGCATGACGACAGTTATGCGGATTTAAGGTAAAATAATTGAGGATTTGATACAAATTTGTGCCGTTTTAACGACGTCTTTTGGAATAAAAGTTTCAGTTTTAATTATATAAATTAAACCGATTTGTTAATAATAAGTATAATTTATTTCAGTATAAGTTAAGTAGAAAGTAGTTTTAACAATGAATCATAGTTAATTAATAATAATCGTAAGTGCAAGAAGTATTGTACGATTTGTATATTTGAAGCTGATTGAAGTTGTAGCAGTACTAGCGTCTACGAATGGAATAAGACGGAGATATTTATGGTTTACTGTTAGCGAGTAGGTATCACGTCTATCTATACGACTACTCACGGATTAATTACAAGTTCCTACCACCTTTCAGTCTACCTAATGAAAATTCTGTTGCAATGAACAGTGACTAATCGCCCCTAAGTTAATTCCATGGCAGATCATTTGTTGCGCTTAGTACCGGCACCACGCAGCCAACCTACTAATAATATACTAAAAGATAAGGCAGAAACCACACTAACCTAACACCTGGGAAGCCACTTATCCCCAGCTTGATTTTCGTGCAATAAATACATTTTGTCTAAAACTGGTGATTTAATTATTTGTAACTAGCTTTTGCCCGCGACTTCGTTCGCGTGGACTTCAGGTTCGTCCCGTCTAGTGGCGCAAAAAATGTGTTTTTTTACGACCTGACATTAGAAACCTCAAAAATTGTAGCCTATATGTTATTCTGATGTATAAGCTATATTGTGGTAAAGTTTCATTCAAATCCATTTAGTAGTTTTTATGTGAAAGAGTAACAAACATCCATACATCCATACATCCATACTTACAAACTTTCGCCTTTATAATAGTATATAGTAGGATTTACGACACTAAGGGCGTGTTTTACCATGTGCAAATAGGCACTAAACAACGAATAATTTTAAATAAGGCCGTAATATCGTATGAAGAATTTGACAGAGCCTCAATTCCGTTAATTAAATCGTCACTGAGTTGTGCATCAGTTGTAGAGTCGACAGCACATCAGACTATACATTTTTGTTGAAAAATAGCATTTATTCCAACAGCATAGGATATCGCAGTGTATAGCTTGACGTGTTGTAGTCCGTACTACGAGAGTACAATTATTATACCTCGCTATTCTGACAGCGGCGTGTCACCTTTCAATGCCGATGACTTTAAGCACACATTGTGTTACAATAGCACTACTAAATGACTACTGTAGTCCAACAGTAGATGCCGAAAATTCGCGAATCGGGGAACAGTGCGGTTTCACCCTAATATCTTCACATCAAGTCTAAAGACGTCAAGTAGTGGAGCGATCATTTATCACGCGGTAGGTGCTTCCGAATATTTACCGTGCTAACAAGATGATGAGCGAGTGAGAGCCATGCTGGTAATAGTATGCTGCCGATTTAGTTTAATTACTTACAAGATACCGCACTTACATTTCCAGTAATAAGTACCACCAAAGGGACTGACAAATACTGATATATTAAATATCTTTATCCAGAAAGAGAATACCTAAGGTGCGTATTGCGATGTTACTTTTAGTTAAGCAGCTCTGCTTTTAAACGGATTAGCAAATTCGTAATGCGATTTCGTATAATCCACTCAACAGTAATCTGCTGCAGAACAGCACGACATAAGTGAGTTATATAGAAAGCTTTTATTTTTCTTATGTTGCATCACAATGCCAATTCAGCGACTCAATTAATTGTTGCATGGGAATTGAACTGCCTGGAACTTGATCGGATTTAATTAAGATCGCAATACACCTCCTGTACTTCTTAAAGTACCTATTTAATTAATTTTTACATATATTCCAAGGCAGTAATACTCGTATTTGATTTATATGTTACTTCCTAATTACTTAAGCCATATTTATCAACTTTGTTAACAAAAAACTATACAGCAAGCCAATTTACTACAGTTATTTTTAACGCAGTTAAAATGGGCCCAGTGCTTGCAAGGCTATTAGTAATTGAAGGTCGCCCTCTAGGTGCGGTCCTTAAAAGTGCAGTGGGCGTTGCTCGCAGATTGTGTGCACACGCCATCGTGTAACAAGCTGTAAAAACTTAATTGTAAATGCAGTACTGAACCAGATTGTAAGGGCATGCAAAGCTAAATAAAGCCTTACTATGAAAGACGAAACTGCCGCTTGCTTGAGCTTTTTTTGAACCGCCAGAAAATGGATAAACTTCATTAGTGATGTCGAAGTTTGACGTTCGACGTCATTAAAGGTAAGGACTGTAAGTAAATAAGGCTTCGATATGTAGTTGAACTGTTAACTAGCTACGGCTACGAGAATCGTAGCAGTAGCTTTTATTGCTACGAAGTGAAGGCAGCGAAAAATTTAAGGTTATTTTTAGACGAAACCATACATTTTCTAGTACCTTCCCATATCTACATATTGACGTTAATCTATTCTAAGCTTATATCGAAAGATGTAATTGGTAGGATGCATTTTTGTTAGGTTACAATTTAGCTCATAACTTTTAGTTAAGTATCATTATAATCATTATTAATTGTAACCTGTTATGCGTCATTATTAAATAAAAATAAATAAAATATTACACAACTTACCAAAAATTGTATGATGTAAAAACTTTTTTATTACATAATATATCGCCGTTTTACAAAGGTACATTATCTTCGTTATAAATTGCACAATCAGATATTCACAAAAGGAAAACCTGAAATCATTGCGCATATAGCGTGGCTTTCGCACATTATGATAGCAGCCTACCGGTTTTTACCGGTTGTTTTATCTATTTTCAAATACTAAAACAGTTTCACTGAAGTCAGTGTGCAATTAAAACTTAAAAAAACACGTACTTTGTAAAGAAATAGCTCACGCCTTCGCAGCGAAGAACTAATGGGAACTCTTCCTTATGCTCGGACTTCTGTTCGCGATTTAGTGCTGCAATTTAGGAGCTTGCCCCCAGATTTAAGATGCTTTTTATTCAACTGGCCCGAGAAAGAATATAGAGAGAAGAGATTACCAAAAATTTTAATGGTTGCTTTTAAAAAGGTTTTTACATGATTGAACTTGTTCGCTACGATCACTAATTAAATATGAGGAGCTAAGTAATATCATGTTGTTTTTGCAAATGCCATATTAAACGTTGACATTAGGAGGTCATTTATATACCAAGAGATGGTTTTTAGGTATTACCTAAATCTATCTTATTTAATTATATTTACTAACAATTTTGATTTTTTTAATATACATAAGTATAAAATACAAAGTTGTTTAGTTACAGCTCTCATGTCACCACGAAGTATATTACTTTCATAGTTTTATTTGGTTGTGGAATTCCTTGACTAGACAATCAAACAACGAAAATTATCAAAAAACCTTAGTAAACGACACCTGTAACAATTATATTCAGGCAGATCGCGTGCCAGGCCTAATAGAATGCCGTCGGCACTACCTGTACCGAGATTGCATCTAAATAGCTCTAAGCATATACTGAGGCGCGTTATCAGCACGATACTGACTGCCACAGGGAGAGGTAGACAGTAAGCACACCGAATAATTGCAACAGGTTACACACACAAATATATTGCTCAGCACAAACTGCTGTTAATTGGTATTCAGTCCATTAATTATTTACGAGATCTCATGTTAGAGTTCAAAACAATGCAAATTATTTTTTGTTGAACACGCTTTACTGTGTTTCAAGGAAGAAAAGCTCATACCGTAGGCAGGCGCGAAGTGCATCTTCGAGTACCTCAAAACCGTTTTGCTAGACAGAAATCTTGTATTATTACAGAAGACTATATACTAATTACTCATAACAATAAGAAATAACAAACAATTAAATTTTAAAAATAAAATAAATTTTAAGAAATTGAAAAATTTTAGACCCTTGCTACAATTTTTCAAATGCTTGTAAATTATACTTACTACCTATACACAGTAAAACAGCAATGTACCTAAAGTCCGTGTTTCTTTGCTTGACGAATATTGTAAACAATCTTTTCATAACTTTAAAATAATATCAGTGCATAAAAATTAACTGTATGATTTAAGGAGATCTCAGTGTTCAACAGTGAATTACCTAAGCGTGTTGTAAGTTTTGTTTTATCTTACTTTAAAATAAATCATTTCGTTTGTAAGGAGTGCTAAGATTGTTTACAATATTGGCAAATGAGCAAAGAAAATCGGACTTTATCCAACAAACTTCCCTGTGGCAGCGGTTTCAAGCACAACAAGTCACCGGAAAGAAAGCCGAATCATTTATACTCTAATTCAGGCGCGTCACAGATTGCATCTTAATAGTTTAACCCGGCCACTGGGGCAGGCAAACCCGCGTGCAATGCTAATCGTCATCAAGATAAAGCAGAATGAATGGATTTCCGCTGCGGTGTATAATAAGGTTCAAAATACTGTAACAAAGATTACGCTTTTCGTGTAACAAAGATTAGGCTTCTGTTACACAATTTTTAGCTAGCTAAGCCTGCATACAAGTACTTTTTTGAAATTTTTCTTTCTCTGTTATGCTATGTACAGGTATATTTAGTACTCAAAGGAAAACTATATCGTTTAAGTTACATAAGAACAAAGTAATAAATCTTCAATTGTTCATGAAAGGTTTGATGCAATCATCAGCCCGCAAAAAGATTTCATGAGATCGTAAATACTTGTCAAGCACAAAAATAAAGTGCCATAAAATTTAACAGCCGCAATAAATTAATAAAAAATATCACATCGTAAAGAAACCAGTAAAAGTTCTCGTCCACACGCCCTCAATTAGACGTTAATCTACAAATGGTACTTGTTACCACTTAATAAAGATAAAACATAGAAGCAGAAATGTAACAAGGTCACAGAATAACCTTTAGCAACCTTTGATTAAAGTAAAATAGCGGAAGATAGGTGATGCGCCACTCGAAAGTGGACCGCTAAAATCAGGCCCCTGTCGCCTGATTTCCATTGGATTGCGTGTGCGGGTGACATTTATATGACGTGTGACGTAAGGAATGTGTAGTGCCATTTTTTAGCTGACAATTAGTATGACGTGCCGTATCTTTCGCTATTTTGCTTTAATCAAAGTTAGCAACACAAAATGTGTATTAGATGCCCAATAACCAACCGAGCTTAGGGACCATTAAAAAAAGTTTGATAAAAATAAACGTACTTCGATCCATGCTACATCGATTTTAACTTTGTTTTAGCTAGGTAATTTCATTGCGAAAATATGAATATGCGCTAGACAACGCGGTAATTGTCTTGGTTTCGACCCAAGGAATTTTATTCCTTGTACTACGAATACCAGACAACGATAATGACGGGGGCATCTCCCAAACTTATATACATAAAAAACATCCATGACTTAATGTTCGTGCTCATGACACAAACATTTGCATTGCGGGATACGAACCCGCGACCGCGAGCATAATAATCAGGAGCGCTTACCACCAACTAATTATGTATGTTCAGATCTTAGTGGACGTTTTTGGATGTATCATAAAATCAACACAATTTCTATAAGGAAGCAATCTTTAAAAATCATGATACAACTTAATTTTACCTGATATTCATCATTCTGGTGTATTACTGTGTATTACAGACTTTCAAATCAGCTCAGTTACCTACTCTAAATAAAGCAATACGCCAAACTCTATCTTACAGCTCTATTCTATAGCCTCTTTCAATTCACACGGCCGCTATCGGCCCTCTATTTTTCTACCTCAAAGTAAGATCGGCTTACCCGGCCTGCAGTGGCGGGATTAGCCCCTCCTCACCCTTTGAGGCCTAGATAAAGGGGATCCCGGGCCCACGCAATCGGCCCGAATTACCGGCAAGATTACGTCGACTGACCAAACAGAAATTGACCGTTGCTATTCTTAGACGGGGGTCAGTAGCCGAAAATTGTTTTTCTCAAGGAAATTCCGGGTAAAGAAGCAATTGGATGAGGTGGGATAATGCTTTAAGAAGAGTACGAAGTAGTGAGTACCTAAACTAAAGACAACACCAATAGTGGTACGTAAATAATAGTGTTAATATATTTTAGTGACAACTAAAATTAGATATCTACTCGAACAGTCTGAAAACCTTGATTGGCCCTACTAAAGTATGTTTCTTTAAATATTCATTTCTTAGTTTTGACCAACCTCTCACCAATCAAGACTATAATTGTGATTATAATAGTAAAAAGGTTTGTACCGTAAACGTACCGCAAAGTGTAAAACAATACAAAACATTTAATTATTACAAATATTACTAATTAATAAAACGACTAAATGCCAATATGCCATTAGCATGATAACTACTGTCCATTGAAACAGCACTGCATTGATCAGTAGCAAATGACACGCTTTAATGGACGTTTATTATTTACTAACAAAGCCATAATTAGGCTGATAACGTAAAATGGGCTGTTCATTCATGCGTTTGAAGTCCCGCACATTGCATGCCACAGCATAGCATTGCTAGTAACGAGTATGAAACATGTTAAATTATTTGTATATTTTTTTTGCAGATGCATTAAAGTGTAGGTAAGCGAAAAGAAAAGAAAAACGATTTAGCTATCTATACGTATGCAGTGTGATTCTTTACAAAGTATACATATTAAAATATGGCATTCTATGCTTAATTTTATCGACGAAAAACATATAAAAAAATAACTAAAAAAAAATAAAAAATGACTTCAAAAAGATTTAAAAAAAACATTTATGTTCAGTGTGCAGTTTTTTATGAATAAAAATATTTTAAAAATATTTTTTTGCATTTTTTTTAATTATTTCTGTACTGAGGGCAGTTTTTTGAGGAGGAATTTAATGAGGATGCCTGATCACTTCCGATCATAATTAATCTTAATTAATTGTTATAAATGAATTAGTACACGAAGGTTCCATCAGGGAACAAAAACTTTAAAAACCGTTTAAATAAATAGTGTTAATTTTTTTAATTTGTCTTCCGTCGATAAAATTTATCATAGAATGCAATATTATAATATGTGCACTTTGTAAAGAATCACACTGTATAGGCACAATAGGTAGATAAAGGTTGTATCCAACGTGCTGGCTCTCAAAACTGTACGACGATTCATTCGAATAGATCATCATGTTTCTTCCGCGCCGCCGAAACTTAGACCTATTCTATATGTAACTCCACAACCAACTTCGGAATTTATTGCGTTGAAGTCGCTATTCGCTACCGAATGTGGAAGGATAATACTCCTGCGGTATACGCTCTCTAACCTATGACCTTTGCTGTAACACCGACTGCTGAATTATGCAAAATACGTCTTAACATTTTCATTTGTGGAATTGCAAATTTACTCAATAAACGCTTAGGTAAATGTTATTAACTTTGTTTGACCTTTTAGAGTGAAAACTGAAAGAGTGCTCTCAAAAATTGTTTTAGCTCATTCATAAAGTTGGACTGAGTTTAGATCTTGATTAATCTATGAGATGGTATGTTGACCCTCTGAAGAGTCCATAATATTTATTAGTGTGTCTAGACTTGATATGTTTTACATATAGCTTGAGCTTTATCTACATAATAATAATAGTCCCCCTAGCCGATTTCGACTACGGTGGCCAGTCACAACGACTAACCGACTGCGCGGGACATATTATAGTGCACAAGTGTGTGCGCAAACACAGGTGCACTCTCTATTCCTTTCACTCTCATAATCCGATGGGACAGCAATCTGACACGACCGGAGAGAGATCAGGCGCAAGACCAACGGCTTTACGTGCTTTCCGAGGCACGGGGGTGAAACACCGCCAACTTCCGAACTCCGGGCTTCCCTGAGAATTTCTAAACAGAAAAAACCCTGGTACATATCTTTGGCCCGACCCGGGAATCGAACCCGGGACCTCTGGCGCAGCTGTCGCTTTAAAATGCGACCCTCTAACCGAGGCAGTTAAAACATCATCTATCTACATAAGAACAAACCATATAGAGGTAGTATCCACATAAGATCTGCCTATTACTAACAAAAACTCGAACTTTTATGTTAAAGATCATTCAATGCGCTTCTAGAAGGAGACATTTCACAAACGATAAGGGCCAGCGCATAGGTGCTATTTCAAATTTAGAAAGATTCCACTCCGGCATCCGAACAAATCCGATTTGCGTTCAATTTTCCTAGACTTTCGGAAGCTTGCCGAATTCGCCCGAAGAAAACCCAACCCAAATACGAATGGAGAAAATTCAACGAGCCCGCCCACGTAACTTAGAATTTGAAGAATTTAAATCTTCGCTGACTTGCAGAGATTGACCTAAATCGTTGCTCGTTTTTTTGTCGTATCGCCCCCAATCATCGTTATTTTGAAATCACACTTTTCTGTGATAGTCAGCGGAATGCGGCGGTTTTTTTTAACAGAAAATAATACTTATTAGTAAAATTCTCGGGTGCTCTTCTTTGGTAGGTAATGACTTTCAACACTGTTTTTACTTAATTGAAAACTCTACATCATCGTCGATGTAGATATAAATGGCACGTAGATATAAGTAGATGGATCGTTCAGATCCATGCTATCAGATATCACAATTATGGGTCTCTTTTTAGGTGTGAGCTTATTTTTTCTTGAGGCACGATGTTTTGCTTACGAAACTACAAACCAAACAACTAACTCTAAACAATAATGTACAATCAGAAAAATAAACGTATGTTTTTCTTTTTTTATATGAAATGGGTTTGCTCTTGTCTTTAGACTCTCTATTTGTTTTTTAGTAAAAATATATTTAAAAAAAACACCTTTTATGAAAAATGATTTTAGAATCTCTAAAATCTGTACTCCTAACGAAAAACAGACACAACAACAAGAGCAAAACAGAATGACGCAGCGATTTTCCCGCTACGTATTCGCAAAAAGAATATGAATGCATACTAAATCTCCGACACTATTCAACAGCAGGAAGGAAGCATCGCAGGTGTGTTGGAGGCAGTTTCGCGGCAGTAAAGAAGCAGGCGGCGACGCGGGGGAGGGATAGGGATGTTACATAAAATAAAAATCAAACATAAATAATAACTGAAGAGTCGTCGTACTTGGGTTTTTTTTAAAATTTATCACTTGCGTCAATATCACGAGTGATTTGCGTTCGAAAATCAATTAAAATACAACTAAAATTAAGCTTAACGCAGACGGAAGTAGGTATAAAATTGGGATGATTATGTTCTTTTAAATCACTACCGTGTGGATTTCAACTGATGTTCACTCGAAACTTAAGCAGAGTGATTCAAAAATAAGGCCACTTGATGTGATTTGAAAAAATATTATTTTGTCGAGGAGGCTATAGGAACAGGCAGGTTTTAAGTGTATATTTTAGTCATGCATCTCTAAGTTTAAATTTATTTTTGATCACATGACCCACTTCCGATAATCATTAAAATTTTTGTTGTCACCTTAGACCACAATTGAGTGTCAAACGGAATCCCATAATCGCACAATATTTCGGGATTCAATCCTAAAGTACATCCCTGCGCATAAAGCAGCGCTCGTACATTTGTTACCTTTACGAGCAGCATTTATAACGGGCTGGTGTGTGACGACCGACGCCCTCCCGGTAAACATGCTTAATTAAAATTACCACACGCCCCCAAATTCGCACGCGAGACGAGATAAAAGTTTTCGGCGTAAAGGTCGACCGGTAAATTTGATCTCCGCTATCTTCACGCGCTGAAAATAAGGAGAATGTCAGGTTCATGTTAAGAAGTAACGATGTGTGTAATTGAAAATGGAGAGTAAAAATGTGTTTTTTAAAGTACCGACGCGACGCTCATGTATGTTTCAACTATACATATATAGGTAGTTTGCTAATGGGGTCCTTTAAACCCTTTTATGATTAAGTTATTAAAATTATAGGTACCTATGTAATTGAATTAATGAGTAAAATGTGAGGACACAAAAAATATTTAAAGAGATAGGTATGTAGAGGTACTAATGAGCTCACCACCGCCTGACCACCGAAGAAGTCAAAATCGCTTGCACCTTGAGTAATATTTGTTAAAGTGGCGCCCGTTTTTGTGTCGTACAAGCAAGCGCTGATCATGTCAGAGATCTCGACCTACTACCTACTTACTTAAAGTACCTACTTTATCATGAATAAAGTAATATTACTTGTAAGTACATAGATGAATAGAAAGCCTGAAATATTCTGTAATATTCTCCTATACATTTAGAAAAAACTTAGTTTATTTTTATTAGCAACAAGACTAACATCAAACAGTTACAAAACCGTTCAAAAGTACCTAGATCAGTTCAGTATCTCTTGAAACTACATGTTGCACTTCGATACTTCAACTGTCAGGAGGACTTAATGTCAGTTTTCATTTTGAAAAGTTAAATTCTCCGAGAGAAATATTCTTGAGTGCTTGCAAATTTTACGCGCTCATAAGTTAAAAACGCTTCACACAATTTTTTAAACAAGTAAATTGGTTTTACGAGAAGTTATACTTGCGCATTAACCAATTTGGAATGCTATATTTTTTTAAATAAGTAATTGTGTCTGAAACTACATTGAAAAAGTTAACTGTAAATTCTGAGACAGTGGAATAAGCTACAACAATATTTTAACCTTAGTGCCTAGCTTATTAATTGAGTATAATAATTTTGACGACGTTATCGTTTATAATCATTCTATATCTCGACGCAAGATATACCTCTATATAATAATTAATACCGCTGATATATTTTTGTAGGTAAGGATAATAAAAACTTAAGTTATATAAAAAAAAATTCCCATGCAAAGTATTAAGTAAGTAATATACACTGATAAGCACCTAAATTACTCAAACGTGATTAATTAAGCATAGTTATGATTTATCAGATTGCCAGTAATTCTTGTTAATTAATTGCATTACTACTTTTGATTACCATTAACTACTTAGACTGTAACATATTAGATGTTACAGATACTTTAAAGTAAAAATTGCCTTTCATTTTTTTTATGGCTGACTTTAATTTTGCAGCCTAGATAATGATATTTTGAAGTTTTTAATTTTACCACAAAACATGTATGGAGAAAATTACAAGCTTCCTGGCTTTAATAGTTTTCTTTTAATGAGCTTTATGAGCATTATCTGTACGGCTAAGGGGCAGTTTTTTAATCCGTAGTAATGGTAAAGTTACGTTACCAGCAATTGAATATTAACGATTGTGTGTTTTGAAGAAAAAATACCTTAATCATTGGTTATTAAAATAGCCATTCTGACATTTGGCTGGTAACGTATAACTTTACCATTTACTATCAATGAAAAAACTGGGCCTAAAACAACGATTTGCTCCTGCAGCCTTATATTTTTAATCTAAACGAAACCTTTGACGATGAATCACAGCAAGACGGCTGTAGTGAGTTTTCATGCTATAATATAAAGGAAATGTATAACTTGATTTGTGACCGTTCGCGGTCGGGTAGCTATCAACCCAACTTTATTGTTATTAACTTTTTATCTTCCAGTAGCTTGTGGCATCTAAAAGGCATGATATTTTGTTATTGATTGTCCTGATATTTCAAGAGAAAACACATAAAGATAAATTCAAAATTCAAATTCAAAATCTTTATTTCAATTTAGGTCATGAAACACTTACGAACGTCAAATATACAGTAATAATAAAAATCTGAAAGGGCCGAAACATGTCTCCTTATACTCCGATACTCTTGCCTTGTCTTGTCAATTTAAATTCAGTAACTTTTGAACTGTGAATAGAACAATTAGTGTGCCCAATATCTTAAATGCATTCTACTGCGCTGTTTGAGTTTTCACATTCTTTTGTTCCTTACGCAAGTATTTTCGTACTTAGAGCCGTTAAAAGAGAACAAATGGCGATACAAAAGCGCATTTTAGTGCGTTTATATGCTTTTAGCTTTTAGCCAATAGGCATTACATGAAGGTTGCAATTTCCTGGATTATTCAGGTATTTACTTACTAGAGCCAACGCGAACGAACACTAAACTTCTTTAATCCTACTTTTATCACAGAAGATATAATGTACCTAGTACTCTTCATGTCTGGAAGGACTATTCCTTTTTATGTTTAATAGATTTTAAAATTCACTGGTTCGGCTTAACTCAGATTCTAAGGTAATTAAAAAACCAGATTAAAAAAATATGTCTCATTTATGGGTACATATTTATAGCGAAACGTTCTAAATGTGAATAAGTATTAATGAAACGAAAAATATTACAAACTAGCGGTCCTAGCGAACTTTGTTTCGCCCCGGCCCCGTCCCACCCCAGCCCCGGCCCCGTTGAACGGGATAAAAAGGATCCTATGTCCTTCTCCTGGTTCTAAGCTACCTCCCCACCGTTTCGCCCCGGCCCCATCACACCCCAGCCCCGGCCCCGTCTAACGGGATAAAAAGTATCCTATGTCCTTCTCCTGGCTCTAAACTACCTCCCTGCCAATTTTCCGCTAAATCGGTTCAGCCGTTCTTGAGTTATAAAGTGGAGTAACTAACACGACTTTCTTTTATATATATAGATTTCACATAACATGTACCTATCTTGGACAGGCGACCTTGAAAAGATCGCCCTGAATGCAGACCGCTCACAACCAGTCGCTGTGGTAAACCATGGGGGATGCCTATGTTCAGCAGTGGATGTCCTCTGGCTGATAATGATGATGATGTATCTCAGAACATAAGTTACAACTATCGCAGGTGGTGCTAAAATAACATAGAGCCTATAAAATTCTGGCACAAAACTTTTGTGTTAATCATAAAGTATCTAATAAATATCAATATCATGTGCCGTTTAAAACATACCCCATGTACTAATTGAACCAAAAATTAGTGAAAAGGCTTAACCCAAGTCACGGCTGATGAAAGGTCAGCTTCCGATGACAGGTAATTAATTAAGAAAATGTCAACATAAATTTTCCAATGTTTCGAGGGACGGCCAGCAGGTACAATTGTGATTATCAGCCTACGGACCCTGCGAATTATTTATAACCGTTTGACATTTTAAGGACTCAGAGCAATACGAGAAAACATTCAGGAAGGGTGGTTCAAACAAAACTCTGCTGTTCAGCAAAAGGAGTGATGTAAAGTGCATAAATAACATGTTTTGATTCCGTCGCATATTTTAGGAACAAATTACGAAATTATGGTCACAATTTTAAAATAAATTCTTACCAAATTCAACGAATGCCTTGTGAGATAGTCATCTTTTGAAAATGAACGATAACAAACCAAGTTGTTAATCAAACCTCTCTGATCGTCTGCTTTTGCAGGCCCCTAGGCCTCGATGCCTATATCGGAAATCGAATAATCTACTTTTCTGTGAAGGTGGAAAAAGCTTTCGAGCACTTCTACACACAAACGCCGCACGTTTCACGAAAAAAAACGCGAATGGGAATATCAGTTTTGATTATCAACCGTAAACGATAAAGGCTACTTGATAACTTCCGGCAACGGTTGTAGTTTTTTAAAGTTGAAAAATTATGTATTTATTATATTATGTACTTTGCAAGTCAACCTATTTAAAAGATATCTCAAGGAATTTCAAACCATTTCAGGTAGGTATATCCAAACCAAAAATACTATGAATTTATAAAGTAAATTATGGTGTACAAAGATGGACCTAATGCTAGAAAGCATTCTGATATTAGGTCATGCAGAGAGATGTATGCAGGTATTTTACATAGCATGCATGCTGTCAGTTCAACAAAACGAACATTTGCATGAATCAGTTCACTTTAATCGAATCTACTTTCGAAATGTTATTCGTTTCATGTTAAGGTATGCCAAAGCAAGTGAAAGCTTGAAAATGACAGGATAATTATACACGAAGATTTTTATTCATTCTATTCCACCCCGTAATCTTGAAGCAAACGGGGTCATTATCGCAAACACTTTCCATCGAGGTTTCATTAGCTCCGAGAGGGCGCGCCGCTGTGCTTGATAAACTACACCCGAGAATATAGCACGCCATACAATAATACTATTTATTGTAGAATTCGACAGTTTTTTTACTAATTGCGATACCGCAATTTCGTGTTGTATTTCATTACAAATGACTGCATAACCCCGTCAGTACACCAACGCATTCGCGTGCGGCATAAATTCGTAAAATGCTATGTCTCGCTCTAGCATAGCTTGATGTGATATAGCATTCTTGTCGGTATCGTTTAGCCACAAGCGCTGCTGCATGTGAATGCGTTGGTGTACTAACGGCGTAAACTGTCAGAAAACAATTTTTTGGCAACCTATACGCGTCTTTGGATGCAAAACAGTTCACCATAAGGGTTTAAATAACAGTTTAGTAAGTCAAGATGAAAATATAGATATGCCTAGCTGTAAACTTTTTGTAATATCCTGGGTGTGGTTAATCAAGTAGTGTGGAATAAAGTAATCAAAGTCCCAGCAAGTTGCGCCTTCTGATACCGCGGAAATGGCGGCTTCGCGTGTCCCGCTCATTCAATTTGCCACCGTCCCACACTTGATGTAGATACATAATTGTGCTACTTTTTCTAAATATTTACATTTTTGTGCTGAATTTGATATTAAAAGTTTAAATTTGTATTCTTTATATGATTTTGCCACTATTAAATCCTACTATACTATTATAAAGGCGAAAGTTTGTAAGTATGGATGTATGGATGTTTGTTACTCTTTCACGTAAAAACTACTGAATGGATTTGAATGAAACTTTACCACAATATAGCTTATACATCAGAATAACATATAGGCTACAATTTTTGAGGTTTCTAATGTGAGGTCGTAAAAAAACTAGACGGGACGAACCTGAAGTCCACGCGAACGAAGTCGCGGGCAAAAGCTAGTAACGGATACATGTGAAATGTTCAACAAAACAATATTCAATTAAAATAAATAACAACATTCGAAATCCTACCCATATCTATTTCCTTAAAGCACGAAAGACCAGCGTCGTGGCATTCCTAAAATGCTGCGACACATGCTGAGTGGCCCACCCTTTCAGTATCTTCTTTATGGGTATTTAAATATAAGTATCTCTCTATTTGTAATTATGATACTGAATAAACATGTTTTCTTTCTTTCTTTCTAAAGCAAAGTCAGTTTCATTTCAAACAACGTCATTGCAATGTTGATATATTTTTTAAAACCACCCTTAAATAAAACTTTTATAGTAGATTATTCAACATCGGGATAAAGTAGCGAAATTTAACTTCCGAGCGAAGTGAGGGAGGCAATTGTTTTATAGAGTATCCTGAGTGAAGCCAGATATTTAACTTCGCCTGGGCCGAAGACACTTTTATCCCCGAGTATACTACTCTGCTATACTCTGCTTTTCGCTTCATTTTGCGAGGCAACTTATAAGATTATCTTCTAAGCTCATACTAATTTACACTTGAACTCACGCAATGCGCTGTATTAATCAGAAGTTACCAATAAATATGTACAAATACTATTCAGTTTCTTAAGTTTATTGAACTGAAAGAAACTGCCCGCTCATTATTTTTCTAAATGGCGTGGTCAACAAATCAAAATGATAATACGTAACAATATCCTCTAAAAATACCTTTTCCTTACCATAATTAATGACATTCGCAAAGACAAATCATTTATTTTATTATTGAGATTAATTAAAAACTTAAATAACCTAAAAACATACTATTTACATATTTTCAAAACAATAACAATTTACTTTTTTTAATCCACGGAAAATAGGCAATTAAATATGGTGTGCAGTGTCATACAGCCAAGTCACTAAGTATTTACACACTTTTTTCTTTTTTTCGGGGCGTGGCCATCTCGATTTTTGAATTATGACCTCTTTGATGCAACCTCCCGCACACTGCCGCGTTTAGGAGCTTGTGCTCTAAATTCATTACAGAACATTGGCTGGCCGTAAAGGATTTTCATACAATTTTACGGCGCATAAGCTGAGATGTGTCATTTTACTTCATTGAACTACTATTACTAGTATGGAACTGACATCACGAACAAATTTTGTGCTCCCTAAATTGATGGCCCGGTCATTAACTCGTAGTACAAATCATGATTCGAAATTCAAATTTTCAAAGAAAACGTCACAATCTTATCGTCGTTTTTGTGACACATTTTTTGCTTGGCATAGCTTCTCTAAACGTAGTAGTAACAACTCACTGTTTTACTTCAACATTATGTGACGTGTAATCGAACGTTGCGAGCTAGTGAAGCGAAATAGTAGATTGTTATACAAGGGGAGAAAGCGACCCATTTCACTCGAGATGTTTCTGGCGCTCGAACGAAGTGAGAGCGCCAATAATTCGAGAGTGAAATAGGTGCTTTCACCCGAGTTAAGCATACTATTTTTCATTTCGACTGTGAGGAAAACATAAAATTTACAAAAGTGGTGGTAGATGTGTCTTGGTGAGGTATTAAGTGGTTCAGCGAGAAAGGAAAACTCAAGTTTTGAACAAAATATGACAGTTGATTTACAGCACTAACAACACTTAACACGATTAGAAAGAATAACGGCACGAATACATGAAAACAGAGTACAAAAAAGCAGAAAATATCAATTAATTAAAATCTTTGTAAAGAATATCGATCGATTTTTTTCCACAGATAATAATAGAATCCAAAAACAATTTCTTTTTTTTATAAAAGTTTTAACGGCTTTGGACGAATCCTTCCTGAAATGACACTGACAATATAAAATTAAAAAAAAAAACATCTTAGCATTATGGCGGGCAGCCAAATATTTTAATTATTAATTGAATTAAAATTAGAAATTGTATATTTTTTATCAACGATTATACATAATACCTACACAATATGATTTTCAATTTATAATGCAAAAATGTTTGTTTTTATTTTAATAACATGATGTGACTTAATTATCTTTGGTCCAAGCTTTGACTGCAGGCCTTGACTCTATGCCATGTCAATTAAAACTAAATTACTTTCCACCCTAGGGATGGATAAGCTATTTTCCACCCGGCTATCTACACAGGAAAGTTATATTTTCCGAACAGGAGAGATGAAAATAACATTTACAGACAGACTCTTTATTTAACTGTATAGCAAAATGCTAAATAAAATGTGTAATATTGCTTGCTTGAAACTCCGAACAAATAAAAATCAGTAAAAACCGTAGAATTAAAATGAAAAATTACCGATAACCGTTTCAAAATGAAAAATAAAAACGAATTATCTACGTTTGAGCCAGGAAGGAAATATAACTGCTTTCCTTCGGTGGAAATGTCCAATTAAATATTTAGTTTTCAGTACGAGACAGCGAGCTAGAGTTATGTAAAGCCTCGTATACACTAAGAATTTGATGATAGGCATATTTAACTAATGAAAAAAAACCTGCCTGCTTTCATCTTGATTGAGTGGCGATTACTCCACCGACAATAGCGCGGCTCTTATAAATTAAATAAGAAGAAGAAATAATTTAAATGGCTTAAGCTATTTTAAAACTATAACCTAAAGTTACATTTAATTGCTTTTTAAAATCCTTTTTTAGTCAACTTCTGAAACACGAACGATATTTTTCCTATTTTAGAAGTTAACTGAATAGTTTATTTGCCTGGACACTGCCCAAAATTGTATAGGCCTGTGCTCATAATATTATGATGAAAAGGAAACACTACCATGTACCGCCAGTGTACACCCTGCTTAAGTTTGGCGTTTGTTCAGGCCCAAAGTCATAATGTTCTAAGCATGATGCGGATGCAGTCCATCGGTAATGGTATTGCATTATGGTTTCAGAGACACAACTTTCAATTTACTAGAAAGATGTTGAAAATCTATCTTTTACCTATTTTCTTGCTCGGTTGCGGCGAAGTAAATTGATTTCCTTAAGTAGTTTTGATCTCATTTTGTCGATATCGTAAAGTATATTGGACGTCGTTCAAAATCAGAAAAACCTCTTTTATGAACTTTTATTTTGCCAATTTCGAATATTGAGCTTACCGCAGAAGCATTAGATTTTTGTATTTCAATTCTAAGATTTGTATTTGCAACTTCATTGATTTAAACGCAGTATTAAACATGATTTATTCACGCAAAAAAAAAAAAATTGTCACCACATAACCTGAAAAGTAAACACAGGGTGAGCTAAAAATATATATAAGGTCAAATCGTTTTAAGTGATAGTTTTTTAACTGTGCCTTTGTTCACATCATAGAAACATATCACGATCATAATTTTTTGGAAAATCGAGAATTTAATTTTCATTGTTTTCTTTAACAAAGACAATATATTTTTTTTAAACAGCGCCCTAACAATTTAAAAAGTTATCTCGGTCATCGGCCTCGCCTCTCTCAATTCAATGCCCAATCTTTAATTTTCTCTAATATTGGCCTTAAATAAAAAAATAAAATCTGAAAAAAGAATTACCTTAGTCTCAAATTTTCTCAAAAAAAGGGGATAAAACCCAAAGTGTTTTCTACAAAAAAAAAAATAATTTATTGTGCAAAATCGGCCCTTTAAATATTATCACTTAAAACGAGGTGACCTTATATTGCTCATGTACCTACACCTAACCCCTGTTTGTTGTGCCGCGGTGTTTGTGTTACAAAGTTTTAATTGGGTGAACAATTTACTCTTAACGAACCACCGAAAAGGGCGGCCAAAACGCCGCTAATAGATTTTTATTTTGCCAAGGGAACCATAAAACATTTTTAAGATTCTTTCTCCTTTTGTGTCTGACTGAAAAAATAATTTGCAAGAGTTTTTAGGCAGGAATATGCAAGATTTTAATTTTGTGCACGAACTCATTTGGTCCTTAGCAAAAATTCATTATCTCGTATGCTCTTTGCTGTTTTTGGCTGATGATAATTTCAGCTTAGAAAAAATAAATTATATATTTCTGCTAAACCATTAGGAAATTCATCATTTTTTTATCTCAAATGCTGAGTTGCGCATTTCATTTAATTCTTTTCCATTTTTTTAATGATACCTTATACCTACAAAACATCGTCTGCGCTCTGGGCCTCAATTCCGCTAATTGAGTCGTCACTGAGTTGTGCATCAGTTGTACTACGAGAGTACAATTAATTAAACTAGCTATTCTGATAGCGGTGTATCACCTTTCAACGCTGAAAGAACGTGATACGTTGCACTAGCACTACTGAATGACTACTGTAGTCCAACAGTATATGCCGAAAATACGCGAATCGGGGGGCTGCTTATAAGCCATGTATGACTTTATGAGATACCGACTCATGCGACAGTTTCTTATTTAGAAAGTTACAATGATATTACATAATTATTTATTTTATTTATTATACAAACAGCGTTTTACAGTAGTCCCACAAAACTATTTACATAGTACATATCACGAGTCTCAACATTCCAAATTAAAACTTAAATACCAAATTAAGTTAGCTAAAAAATACTTTTTAAGTTTTCTTACATTTCAAGTTACTAAAATAAATGTAGTTATTATTCACCACAAACGCTACTTTATCTGAGAGCGCAGTGACAGCAACGTGTCGACGTGCTTCGGTGCAATTATGCAGATGAGGTGACTGAACTTTCGCTGAGGCTGGGTATTAAATAAAACATCAACCCAGAACATACTACCGTTTATGACGGAGCTAGGGAACCGAATTATGCCTCTGAATTTTCTCGTTTACTATCTGTCTCTTAGGCCGGTACGGTGCTGGTTCATTAATCTCAAAATGTACAAGTGTGAATACACGCCTGAAATTATGTTTGGTACGTGTACATACCATCTCACTATCCGTCGTATCATGAGATTGTTTCTGTCTTCTTGAAATCTAGTTCATCAGGTAATATCTTTGTACCTATTTTTTTTTTTTGTATTTTTGGTGACTTTTTTGCCTTTTGGTATATTTGGAAGTATTTATATAATAGGGAATTTTCGTTTGCCTTCAAATCACTGCCATTCCAGAGTGAAATTCTGTCGTAATGCGATCATTAGTGGTTACATGGAATACGATTCTGGCGACTGCCAACCAGTTTTCGGTTAATGTGGTGATTATGCAGGGCCCAAAATCGGGATTGAATAGTTCCAATTATGGGAGCTTTGCAAAAATTGGCTGCACGAGAAAACATTCGAAAATGGACAAGTGCCATTAAATTTTATACATAATACACTGGACACGATTTAAGTACCAATGAAGCCATAAGCAATCAAACTGATTTTTATTTTACATAAATCTTCGATAAGCAATAAATAAACGAATAAGGCCCAATTTCTTCATCGATAGTAATGGTAAAATGTCGTTACCAGCTGTAGAATATTTACGCTTGTGTGTGTTTTGAAGAAAACATATCTTATCCAAATGTCCGAATGGATATTTTAGAGACTAGAAGGTTTAGGTTTTTTTTTCAAAACACACACAAATGTAAATATTCAAACGTTGGTAACAACATTTTACCATAACTATCGATCACGCAATTGAGCGTAAGTAAAGTAAAGTAAAGTTAGCCTATGATATCCCACTGCTGAGTAAAAGCTTTACCTTAACTATGATATCGCATAATAATCATATCGTTGTATATCTTGAGGTGAAGTTAGATCATTTCAGGAAGATACCTACCTGATAACGTGATCACGTTTAGCATTGTACCTAGGTTTCTACACGCGTGTAGATTGCCACGTTTAGCCTACATCTTGTACAGTAGATTGTATAGACAGGCCAATCTAGGGATATCTTGGCACATCGAGCTATGCAAAATTGCTGTATGCCGCCTGAATATTGGCCAATACTGCGCCAAGCTACCAATAAGTACTCGTATGTGCAGTTACACGGATACTCTTGTTAGTAACATGTAGAGAAAATGTCTACCCACTACTTGTGTTGTCAGTATCGTGTAGTACTTTTAGCTCAAACTTTTGAATTGTTAAACGGCACTTATAACTTGAATGTAACTAGGGCAGTACCAGTTCTCGTAAATTACAAGTATTTGAGAACTACATATATTTTTTTATTCAAACGTAGGCTGAGAACCACAATTCCACCTGATGCAATGTATGGTGGTTCGTATAAATAAATTATATAATGTCTGTTTTTCATTAGCGCCAGCTAAGCCTTTCCCTTGCATGGGTGGCGGCGAATTTATGGCCGCGCATATGGACAGGCAGCTAGCATTAGCATGGCCAAAACTGTAAGTCAAGAGGAGATTTACTATGTAAGGTGCTTGACCAACTTGCACTAGCTGCAATCAATACAGCCAGATGAGCGGCAGGTAACGCCAACTAATAATAAACTTACGTGCTCCACCCAAAAGTTTCAATGATGTTTCTACTTAGTTACGGCTTGCCGGCTAAGGCCCGTATTACACAGCCGGACTTAGTTTCGAACCTAGTTTTAGGTGTATGAACTAATACTAGCTGAGCTGTGAGACAATGATTAATTTACAGCAAAGTACTTATATGTATTTAAGTAATATGAAACTATGCTATCGGTCTGCAAAAATTATGGGCTTCTAGTACACACTTATTTCTCGCCCTCTTATGGCGGAAATCTTGTCTATTTTAAGTATAAGGTTTTTATAAACCGAATTATTCGTTTTAGTTAAAAATAACACATCAATGAGGATTCTTTCTTCCAGTGTTATAATAAAACTTCCATCCAAGATTGAGTGACGCAGTTTAAAAAGACCATCTGCATTTGGGCTGTAGAACTAAATCTCATACGAGTAGTTTTATAGCGAGTTTTATGGACTGGCTCTGCGATTGCATTTGGGATGCGTTATAAAGTTATATGTACGGTTTACTCTGCATCCTGTTTAATAGCCATATAGCGGTTATATTTATGAGATGAAAGGACGACCTAAAAGAGATAGCGGGCAGCCACTGGATCCTAACTGCCCAAAACAGAGGCAAATGGAGAGGGTTAAAGGAGGCCTACACCAAGCGATTGGTAGACAGTGGCTGAAGAAGAAGAAGAAGAAGAAAATCAAGTTTCCTTTTTTTCATCACTCTAGTGTGGATTTTATTCAGTTTTCATTAGATAATCTAACATTAATCAACGAAAATGACACGTCATATTGAGGTCAGTGATCAATAAATAGGGCCCCTGGTCCTTTTATTCTCGTCGCCACTGCCCTAAGAACTATTTGGACATACATAAGATAAGCTAGTTACTACATTCTATGTCGAGCTAAGTTCATGCTCCTACATTGAAACTAGTCACATTCAAAGACCTAAAACCATTCACAGCAGTAGGTTTGTAATGTTTGGTAGTGCGGGCCTAAGTGTACTCTGAACTTGCATAGTTCGTGGAAGCTAGGCGCGCCGTAAACCTTAATGTGTTTTCATTAAACGCCGCTCTTTCTAATTTTAAGTAAAAGTTAATTGAGATGAACTATTTTAGTATAAAAAAGTTAGCGCAGCTAATGTATTTTGATTAAACACAGTTAAAAGTTGTATGTCAATTATATCTTTTGGATAATTTATTATGTTATGGATACTTAAAACATACATACACTAACGAAACTTGACATATACATATGTTTGGAAGCTTAACGACATACATATATCATCATACTCAAATATTACCCAATTCCAATAAGAGCAGGTTGAATTGAATACCTCCTTTTTATTAAATCGGTAAAAAGTAATGTTACCATATCCATCCTTGAAAACCCTCATGCAGTGTCATATGATCACGATTGATAAATTATAACTTTTCAAATTTAATAACAATCAACGGCTGCGATCAACTCATGTATCAAAATGCTTATCTGCACATTAGCACCCTGCATTAATAGTATGCTACTATTTCGACCTTCTGTAAGCATGCGATCCAGGTTGCACTTTAAATAATGGATATTGCTCGCAAAGGCCGGCAGCTCTATGGTTTCACCATAATTTATTGTGTGGTACATAGTGTTGTGTGTTGGCGTTTATCTTTGAGCGATCTTGACGTTTTGGCGATAACCTCGTCACTTGGTCGGTATTTGTGTTATACCAAAACGGAATGTGCAGAAATATTATTGAATATACTTGTAAATGTACATATTGAATATATACGTTTGATTTTATTACTTAACTGCAAAATTTAATGATTTTACAGACAATTGAGCGTTCCAAATTAGTTATCTGTGTCAGTGACCAATCAGTAGTACTAATTAGTACTTTAAATTATTATACTGATATAGCACATTTTGTTGACAAATAGCTACTTAACTTACAAATGACAAAAACTTATTGCAAACATTCCGCCACTGATTAAATTTTCTGTATTTCCAAGCGGTTGACTGAAAGAGAATGCCCTAAGGCATTAAATCCGCCAATTGTACAATTCACACTGCAATAAAGTTAAAATAAATAAATTAATAAAAACTTTGTTGGCAACACTAACAGTAGAAACATCAGCGTAAGTAGTTCTAGTGGTTTTCTGATTGCACCGTCTACCTCACATTAAACGGAATGATTTTCCACTTTTTTTATGCATTTCTACTTCCACAATAATGGTATTGCCTGCAGTCCGATCCGCCTCTTATCTTGATTGGTCCGCGGCATCGCTCTTTTGAGGCAAAAAGCAACTCATATAAATCAGTATAATGGTGAAAGCCGAGCGTTTGCCGTACCATTGTCATTTTTGGCATCAAGCTAACACGCCCTCGATGTAAGTGATTGCATGCATTGTTTCTGGGTGACTTTGTACAATATATGATACCTAAGACGTCCTTATTTTATGAATGGTACACAACAATGGTTCTCTTATCAATCGAAACTTAAAAGAAATTGTACTTGAAAGTACATTAGTGACTGCAGCACAAAAAAAAACTACCAAGTCCTTTCAGATTTACAATATATTTTAGTTAAGTAGGTTAGTAAATATGCAATCAGTATTATTCTTTGCATGCAATGCAATAATTCAATCAATTATTGAGATAAGAGTCTATCTATAGTTGATTTAATCTGCTAGCTGTTTCTATTTCACTTTGTAAAACAAAAACATGTGTGTCTGGCTATTTAAATAACACAGGTCATAATTCACATAATAATTGGGAAGCAATCCCCACTATAAATCTACTAAATTTTTTAGACAACATCATTAATAGGTATTCGAAACGTGCTTATTCAAATTGGCCCTAAGTTATTAAGTGGGTATTCGCATTATGCATAAAGTTAATGAAGTTCTAACTACCTCCTAAGGGCCATTAATAATCCCATAATACACTTGAGTTCCATTCTGTCGTTATGGCAAACGAGCGGAGGAATTTTACGTGATGAGATTAGCAAGAAAATTAGGTACAGTAATATGATTACTACCTCACCTTGTTTAAGAGACAATTACAAGAACGGCCGCTGAAATGTGTTATATAAAATTAAGGTTAGTAAACAAAACCCGAGTGTAAGCATCGTATTTGTTAATGTAAAGTCTACGAATATATTCGATATATAATATATAATATATAGAAATAATAACAAGACCATAATTTCTGAGTCAACACAAAATTGCATAAGTTGAATCGTAAACTCATGCAATTCATGTTGATTCCCAAAGTGGTCTAGGTGGACCCCCAGAAGTACAAGCCTCATAGAATGTAGCTAGTCTACGGAGATCAGTAAATATTTAAAGTTAATATTTAAAGCGATCCACGACGAAAACAAGTTGGGAAACTCTGATAAATGATAAAAAACCTATTATTTTGATTTTTAAAAAACTTAGTGCCATAGATTTTTAAACTTTAGGTATATGCTATAGTTCAAAACGGTATGAAAAACGATTTCTCACCTAAATAAAAGTAAATAATAATAATAATATTGATACTGAAACTCAGTGAAACCTAACATAATATAGTAATTATATTACGGGTAGTGGCCTCGCAGAAGACCCCATAGTAACCCTATCAAAAGCAGATTCCATTATAAGTTTGCTACGCCGTAGCCCGTAGCACCGTCGTAGCACCCTGTAGCTCGTAGCCGTGACATCAGCGGTGTGACGTAACGGCCGCACCCCCGCCCTGCTTGTGCGTGCGTCACTCCCCCTCCCCTTTCCACGCGATTCATTTGCAAAAACAACGGATTACCTGCTAACTGACAAAGGTTTTGGTTTGTGTCTAAAAATAGACAAGTTTGACGTAGTTGATGAACTATCGTTGGCAAAATATGAGTTTGTAAACTAAAACTATAGTTAGATTATGTTTTTGATTTATTTTGTTTTTCCATACATCAGATAGCTTACTTTTAGGCTTTTTAAATATGCACATTTAAGTAAAAAGATACGATGAACAATAATACATAAAATTATTGACTGATTAATTGAATGAAACATCACGCAATAAAATGATAATGATACGATAATTAAGTACTAGCTGTTTTATGAAATTGAATATTCGTCATCATCAGCCAAAGGACGACTGTTTAACATAGGTAGACGTCCTTTAACACGTTCCTAGACAGTGAACGCCCACGGGCGTGAAAACAATAAAACATCTATTGTGTCTGGAATAGTGTTCCGGAAACGTTTTAACACGTTCCGGGACACTACTCCAGACACAATAGATGTTTTATTGTTTTCACGCCTGTAGGCGGGCACTGTCCCGGAACGTGTTAAGGTTTTAAACAGATTATTATTTTAGGGCAGTAAAAACATCTGTATCGATCCATATCTCGAAAATGGGGCAAAAATTGCCTCCCCTAACGCATTCCGCCAGGGCTCTAAATCATCTTGATGAGTGTTGAAGAATTTAATACCTGCATGATATTAAAATGGCCATTGTCCTTGTGTTATGGGAACAGTAAGGCTATTACGATCCACAATGAAAATCCAGTCATTAAAAGATACATTTTGAAAGTGTGTTAGCTATATGTTTTGTAATATACGTAGCTGTGTATGGCTCTATTATCGTACAAAAGAGTTTATGCATGCGCAAAGCTTTATTTCTTTTTCGTTGGTATTGGGACAGTGCAGCGCGGCGTCATTAACTATTTGAAGACGTTTAAACAGTGAGTTGTGACTACTACGTTAGAGAAGCTATGCCAAGTAAAAAATGTGTCGCAAAAACGACGACAAGATTGTGTCGTTTTCTTTGAAAATTTTAATTTCAAATTATGATTTGTACTACGAGTTGATGACCGGGTCATCAATTCCTGGAGCACAAAATTTGTTCGTGATATCAGTTCTATACGCTAGTAATAGTAGTTCAAAGCGTTAAAATGGCAAATGGCTGACTGACTAAAAGTAATTTAACCAAAGTTATTTCAATAAATTGTATTATAAATATTTTTTTCGGTTATCTATAATGTTAGTCTATAATGTATTTTTTTCTTATTAATAAAATATAATGCACAGATACGTAAATGTTGTACTAAAATTCTAGAGAAATGGTGACAAAAGTCCACTAACATTGTTTTTTTTTTTAATCATTGCGAGCGCTGTCATCAATTCGGGTTCTTCCACCACTACTTTGCACACACCAAATAACAATTATTAAAAAATCATTATCATCTTTTTTGAAAAGTAAGTTTGAAAATAATTTCACTTGAATTCAGTTTCATAAAGTAGTACTCAAATTATTTTATGCCAGGTCACGATAAAAAGTTTTCTCCTGGGTAACAGCGGGTATTCATTTTCAATAGAGCGCAGGAAATAAGATTGAACTACGGCGGCTAGGTCATCGCTTTGACATTTACCTTGTGACGTCACCGAGCCCGGATATTGTCACGTCTATTTTATTCATTCTAAAACACTTTTTCATTATCTTCTGCAATTCAAGTAATAAAGGTAAGAATATCGCTTGCAAAGAATCCAGATAAGCACAATCACTAAAAGTTAAAGTAAGTCTCGAGTAGTTTAACTGCTAATGTACTTCATAGTAAGAACCTGTTTCACCATTGACGAATAAGCACTAATCAACGGCTAATTCAATATAATATGGAATAATAAAGATAATAATAACATGGAACGTATGAAGTATTGGACAGATGACGCAAAACAAATCTTATTGGCTCATTGTGAAACACCGTAAATGTGTATTTAAATTAATAGTGCTTTTCTTTAGTGAAATATACAATTTTACCGTCAATAAAACCAACTTATACTATTGATATAGCGACATCAATTAGGATTGTAAAAGCTACTGTAATACTATGTCTCATTTAGGTTATAATCATGTCAAAAAAAACTTTTTCTTTTTCCATTTAAGTACATCGTTTCGTGTACGTGTATACTCTTTGTGTTTCTACTTGCATGATCACAGACATGTATTGTTTACGGGAGGTCCCAAGTCTGTTTTAAACTCTACACAAAGAGTGCATCTCGCCTGAAAGCCCTGAACCCTGTTTATTATTTAAACAGTTCACGAAGAATCTCCACACGTTCATATTTTATTATAACGAAAATGTGCCACCAAAGTTTTTGAATCTTTAAGTGTGGTCTACAAACTACGAGGAATTTCGAACAACTGAAATTCGAAATTCCTTAAAAAGAAGGTAATGTCTAAGTTCCAAGATATTCATTAGTGATTTTCCGCGAATATCATTTAGTTTTGTACCTTATGATACTAATGATACACATTTTCATCATGTACTTGTTTTAGTACATATAACTAAGTAGCTACCGTAAAATACAATTAGAAGTGACATGGACATAATTCAAACTCGTTGTTGCTCATAAAATGTCCCGGCACAATTTTCAACCCTGGACTTTTGGTCTCAAGCCACGCATTTTTGCTAACTCGCAATGTTTTGACCGATGTAGTGACAGCCGTGGGAGTCACAGGGGTTAAATATCATCGTCCGATGACGTATGGGCACAGCAATTGTGAATTGTCGTCGTAATTTTTGGAATAATTAAACTGACGACGTAAGCAGTAAGCAGTACGCAAAGGCTTATTTAGACGAGCACTCTCACCGCTTACAGTCTTCTTCTTCTTACCGTGTCGATGGTAGATCAAGTTAAATTTGCAGTGCCCAGTAAGTAGCGACGCGGTTTGCCTTGTCGTTTGTACACATAAGATCCTCGAGAGAGAAGAATCGGGGCATACAGGACAAGACAAGAGAGTGGGATCGAAATGAAATGAAATGAAATGAATTGAAATGCAGTCGATCCGCAATACAAGTGGCTGAATTCTGGGCTGCTACGTTGTAATTTCTCCATTATAAAATTCCTCCATATGGGTTTCCATCGACACGCTAAGAAGAAGAAGAGAGTGGGACATGTCTTGTGGAGTGAAACCACAGACACAGGACAGGTCGGCTCCATCGGAAGCGCCCCACCTGAACATGGTGTCCCTGCATCTACCCACTTGGGATCGTAGACTGTTAAGGGACTTCCACGTGGGCCATGGTAGTTTGTGTCCCGTAGTGGTATGTTCAGAAGGACGAACGAACGGAGCAGGTGGTAAAGGGCTGTTCTCCCACAGGACACGTCTTGCGGTGGAGGTTATTACATTGCAAATATTATGTTGACCCTTTCTGATTATTTAGGGTCTACCAGAATGAAATCTGCATCTAATTCTAAATAAGTAGTTACTTAAATCATAGACATTTTTCGTAAAATATGTTTTAAAAGTAATTTCATACTACATAACATTGTAGTTAAATAAGGTTGGCACATAAATGATAACCTCATAACACGCAAATGTTATGCAGCAAAAACGGTTAATTATTTTTTGAAATCTCGAACAAAGGAATCCGCAACCAGCGACTAAACGAGCCCTGTGGCTCTATTTTTCAATCACTCGTGTCGAGACGAGCGCTAGATTTCGACTGACTCTCCCTTGACTCTGTATTTTTAAATCGCTCCCCCGCAATGAAACGCTACTAGAGCCCCAACTCATTAGTTGCAGAGCGAGTAAAAATAGATTAAGCGTCGAACAAACACATTGATTTTAATGTTTTACTCATATTTCACTATTGTATTAAACTCTCAATCTACAAAACAAGTCGAGCGATCGTAACATAAGTCGCATGTGCCAAAACAATGTCATGCGAGTAATTCAAACATAAAGCTCCTCAAATGAAATATAAAGGGAATTCGATGTGGATGCGCCGAAAGAGCCTTTTGTCGATGCGGGACGTGTCCAGAATACGGGACGGGACGGGGCGAGCGGGACAATGCAGTCGCGAGACTAGCGCCCTACTCTGAAAGACTAACGGCCTTACCATAAATAAATAAACAAGGTTTCAACAACTGTTTAAATGTTAAGCGGCTAAAATAAAATGTATGTCACTCTCATGTCATTTGACTTCATTGACGTTGATTTTATACTAGCCATATTATATTTAAACAGCGGTCGAAACCTTGTTTAATTATTTGTGGTAAGGCAGTTTATCTATAAAGATTCTAGTCTTGGAGTTTCTTTCTTTCAGTCTACTTATACTTTGAGAAGTCTGAGATAAGTATATGCTTAACCCATGGTTTTTTTATTCAATTAGGTCATTATTTTTTGTACAACTAAAATTTGTACAAGGTTTCGTCTTAACGCTATATGGCATTCTCTACCAGTCATAGTCGCTAATCGCACTTCGATTGGCTTGATACATAAAATGATTACTTTTGACTTAGCTAAAAACGATAAGTATGTGAACTTATGAAGTAAGTTATACTAACGCTAACGTGGATGTCATTTTTAGAGTTCGCCATATTCCTGATCATTTGAACCCTTGCCTTATAATCTAGGTCTTTTATTTTTAAGTATACATAATACAAGTGAATTCATGGCCACTTTGTTGAAGACTTAGAGGTGTATCAGTCCAGTTCCAAATAAACGTATTAGAAATCTAACATGACTAACAAAAAATACCTACCTACCTAGATGATTATCTAATCGTAGCATAGGAATTTCGATGCCCATTGTCTTAAAGAATAGGCCCCTAGACGCAGAATGCTGGACGAAGCGATTCGTGGATAATGCAGTCGCTGAGAACAGCCCCCGTGGGATAACTCAGATGGTACTACTTTCAAATTTACATGGATTTCAGATCTAAATAATGCTTTTATAGACGCTATCATAAATAAGTTTTTGGAATGAAAAATTCTTGGCGAGAGACTTTGCGCAGGTAAAAAAGATTGTCCATTTTGTAGCTCATCGGGTATTCTGAATCTGTTTAAAATTCAAGAAACCAGTATGACCTGGTTTCAAATTTAACTCAATTGTCAAGAAATTTTATCTGTTTTACGTTATACATAATTTGATCAAAAGGATACTTATATTAACGATGTAAAAAAAAACCTTGAATCTCAAAACACATGGTGCTTATAGCGATGTTGCTTTGGCAGTTAAGAAGGTCTGGTTTTGAACGGATTAGCAAATTCGTGTTTAGATTTCGTTTCACTCAGCAGATTAGTATGGGACAGCACACACGAGTGGTTGAAATATAAATACTTTTAACGCAACGCCAATTTGGTGACTCGGCTAGCTGAATGGGAATTGAACTGCCTGGAACTTGAACAGAATAAGAGTGCTCACATTTGTGGTAAGGCCTTTTTCCAGCAGTGAAATGCTTACAGGCTAACTTTACTTTTTTTAAGGGTGCTTTCACACTTAGAAGACTTTAGCAGCGCGACGGTCGCGCTACAGCCGCGCTGCTGTCTATTTCATTCACAAATGACAACAGTAAGCCCTTCACATTAATGCTCTAATGTAAAGGCGCACTAAAGCAAGATCACAATACGCCCCAGGAGGCCAATTCTCGCATGATTAAACTTATTTCATGTGGTAATTCTATTACGAGTATCAATGAATTACCGAAAAAACAAGTAATATATCCACGTACAAAAAACTACCACACGAAAGAAATCAAAATGCATAGAAATTGTAACCCGAATAAAGCAATAACTGTATTTTCTTTAAAAAAGGAAATTCGATCGGTTAACTTTTTTCGTTTACGAATTGCACGAGTACACAACCTCCTATTGGAGTTCTATTTTTTACTTTTTTATTAACAAACAAGGAAAAATTAAAACTAAGACTTGCAACATAAAAAAATACGACAAAATTTATTATTTATTTATTTTGCTCTATTTCTGAATCACTCGCTTCAAGGGGCCGTCCATTAATCACGTGAGGTCGTTTTTCTCATTTTTTGACCCCCCCCCCCTCCCCCCTGATGATATTTGGTGAGGTTTGGGACCACTCCCCCCCCCCCCCTCCCCCTGAATCACGTGTATATTTTTTTGGAAGTATAAGTAAAGGCTATTTTTGACTGGAAAAAAATATTTAACAAATGGTGTTTTGATTCGAAAAACATTTATATGTAATTGCAATAAAATTAATGAATATATTAATTAATAATAATTAATTAATGTTGTCTTCGTCCCACGGAGTTGCAAGACTTTCATTTAAGGTTACAACTGGTAAAGCTTCTTCTTCACTGGCAGTTGTTATTGGCAAAGAGGTTTGTGACATATTAACTTCGGTTTCGTCAAGCCACTCGGTATCATCATCCTCGCGCACTACGCAGAGAACCTCCCTCCCTCGTAGCGTGAGGATACGCGTGGGCGTTTCGTGGACAGTATACTACAAATCGTACAAATTTTCGCGCCGTTCAAAATTTCGGTTCAGAAATAGCGCTTTTTGACAAAAAATAAATAAAATTAATACACGTGATGTCTAACGAAACCCCCCCCTCCCCACTCGTGATGTTTCGTGATGTTTTCCGTACCCCCTCCCCCCCCTTTTGAGCCTCACGTGATGAATGGACGGCCCCCAAGATGGCAAGTGATTTTCGTTAGAAGATGGATAAAAGTCAACGAAAATAACTCGTTTTCGAACGAAAAGCACTCGTAATATTGACGCGAGTGATTCAAAAATCGTACCCAAACTACCGTCTTGCGTCGAAACTACGCCTTAGATTGTAGCGACACCGCTTATTGGCATGTGTACGAGTACCCAATAAAATAATGTCGTTTTGTATTCTCTAGTAAAATTTTAATATCTAGCGCACATAGCCGCAGCACGTTGAATGCACACGAATGGATGCATTGAATAGAACGCTTTGTAGAATATTTTCGACGTTGGATTTTCGATATCATCGCAATTTTTACTTTTATTGTTTGATTTCAATACTTTTTGCTGCGTCTTTTTAGGGTTCCGTACCCAAAAGTTAAAACGGGATCCTATTACTAAGACTTCACTATTTGTCCGTCCGTCTGTCTTTCACCAAGCTGTATCTCAAGATCCGCGATAGCTAGACATTTAAAAAAATTATGTATATCTCTGCCCCAAACAGCAAATACAGACAAAATAAAATAAATATTTAAGCCTCCCATTAAATAAACGCAAGTTTTTTGCCCATTTTTACTCGATATCAATTGTTTACCTAATTAATGGTAGGGAACCCTTTGTGCACGAGTCCGACTTGGTTTTTTGCTTTTATTGTTTGCTTTCATTATTTTTTGCTACACGCATTATTTTATATAAATATAAGTACCTAAGTACTAACAACAAAATACAATAGGTACGCCATCTAATGTATAGTATGTACGAGAAAGTCATCAATCAGTAATTAACTATGTAATTTCTAAAAGAGATAAAAGACGATAATTCTGGTGACCTTGACAAAAAGCGAACCCTATCTTCGCATTTATGTACACAGCTGAGATTCTTTATATCTGTTTGAGTTGGCATCTTGACATGAGTACCGATAGAAATCTGCTCTTTATCAACATTAAACCGATCTTAAAAAAGTTTTATCAATTGAATATAATATCCGTTTTTTCGCTTTGGAGATGTGCCATTCGAACTTACACAATCAATAGTCGATTACACAATGTAAATAAAAAAAATTACTCCTAGCAAAATAAAAGTTTTGTATTTACTTTTTATTACATTTTGAAAATCGTTATGTTATGGAATAATTATATTATTACACTGTAAATAAACATCAATTTGGTTAGTTGTAAAAGCGTATTTAATTACAGAGTAAAATATTTCATAGTGATATCCTTCCCTATTAAAAATTCCTGAAAAATAATGCTATCTAAGGGCCTTAATTTATTTCCCCTGGCTTTACTAAGCTTTCCCCTCGGGCTTAAATTCATATGACATGATGAAACGCAATAAACCAGCCAGGGATTGAAAATTCGGTCAAACGCGTGACAGAACCATAATATTAATGTACATTTGTAGAACTAGCAAAGTTGATGTAAATCAACTTCAACTATGTTCAGCATTAATCTCAACGTTAACTTCCTAACAGAAGTCAGAAGTTAGTTACAAATGTATCTATTTTGTGAGCATATTGTAATTCAATCACATACAGCGTGTGGCCTGTAATAGGAGCAAAAATTTTAATCAACGATTCTACAGAGTATACGTAGTTACCTTGACCCGATCATTGTGCTGTAAAATGCTTTAATTCAGAAATATAGTAATCCAAAGTTATTATCTCTAGTCAATGTAAATCAAAATCGCTAACTCGTTGTAGTAAATGACAATGTCAAGTTCTATGACTGGACTCATTTGTTTGCAATACATTGCTGGTTCGATTTAGTTTGTAAAAAAATAACAATAAATTTATTTTTCTATTCAAAAAATCACTTAAAGGGCCTACATTTTAATTTTTTGCTCCTATTACAGGTCACACCCTTTATGTGAAACCTACCCTTGAAAGAAAATAGTTATATGTAACCTTAAAAGATGAAATATGAAACCAAAAATTGCGCATATATGTATATATATATGTATATACATATATATATATATATATATATATATGTAACCTGTTTCGATACTCTGGCTTCATCTCATCTTCCACGAACCTAATCTATGGGGCTGGATGCGCTGCAGGCTCTACATATTTGAGCCGTTTGGGGTTGAGACTCTTGGGCCATGGGGCTTAGTACACATCGCCTGACAGTGACTTAGCCAAACGGTTGATTGATTGTACGGGCGATCGGAGGGCTGGCATTTATAGGCTAAAGGATTAGTTTGGCTATCCAACAAGGAAATGCAGCCTGCTTTTCGGCACTATGCCGCAATCTTTAATTGGAGATTTGGGTAATGATTTTTATTTGTAGTTTCTTTTTTTATTTAGGTTTTTGTTTTAATTTAAATTTTTCACTTGTGTATGTAATGTAAACAAATTTTCTTTACACAAATTACTGTCAAATAAAAATGTGTACGATAACAATTTATTCGTTTCCATCCAACAAATTCGTAACATCCAAAGTGATTATAGTAAGATACCAGCAAGCAGGAATCCTAAATGGAAATGTTTAGACAACACTGAATGCCAAGCTTCAATAGCCTGGATTAAGGCGCACCTGAGATACACGCTCAACTCAGACAAATCAATGCAATAAAACAGTTGCGTTTAAAAGATGGCCTTTTGTTCGCAAAGCAAGGCAGAAGCATTGTTATGCGGATACTTCGCTCCGCAAACTTTTGCATCGCCACCATTGACAGGCCTTTTGCATAACGCGATCGCTTTTATATAGCCATCGTTGATCGCAATGGAAGTGAGAAAGCTCCGAAATTATTCTTTGGCAACGCTGACGAAATCTTTATTCGGACACGCTTGGAGGTGCATCCGCCATACCGCCTCCGTCCATTCTACCTAATTGTAAGCGCTTTATGCTTCGTAATTTGTTGGTATAAGCCCCGCAAGTTGCTAATGCACCTGGCAGCCATTTTTTGATGTACTCTTTTGTTTTGGTGTCTTTACTCTGTCCTAATGACCATAATAAATTAAAAAAAAACTAATTAGAATTTTGGAACGATGTCTCTTTTAGTTGCGATAGAGATTTAGAGCTATTAATTTGTCAAGGTCCAGCGCATTTACAATTTACGAGCTTATAAATTACTTAAAATTACCATATAATAGATACACATACGAATCGCAACATCTGTCGTGATCAATTGTGTTTTGTAATACCCACGTCCGTTGGACGAATCCTCTCTTCGAGAAATGCTCACTTTGTTTAACATGGACCACCACGGTTCTTGTAATAGCACGACGTGATGCAGCATTTGTTAGACACAAAGTGGCATATTTGTAAGCAAAACATAAAGGCAAACGCGTACGCTCTAGAGCCGGTGACGTTAGTGTAACGTTCCATTTCAGGTGAGTATAATGGAAATTACGTTCCATTTCCGCACTATGATTGAAGCCTCTGCCGCGCCCACTGCCGAGGCTAACTTTCGACACAATAATATCGCATTGTTCCCGGAGTATAAAGCGAGAATATTAGCATTCACGTATTCTGTACACTAATTTGTCTAACATATGTTTACCAATGTTATGAAACGTTTTGGCATGAACTTAGACAGTATATCTAATGTCTAACTAAAGCAATATAGACAGAAAATTTAGAACCCAGTAATGAGTGGGAGGATGCACACTTGGCACGAAATGCATTTGAATTGCATTATTTCGAAAATAACCGGATATAGTGTAATCTTTTACTGAAAAAAAACCTGAATTACAGATAATGGTAAAAGCAGGTGAGTTACAATAAAAACGCGTAGGTACACTCACTCTAGCATATGAAAAGGAATTCATTTCTTTTATTTTGATTCATTTATCTTTCGGTAAAGCATAATGGCATTCGTTCACCTAACATCACACGGTAAAATTCAACGCAACATGTATGTAGTTACTTATGTAAGTACCTTTAGTTACAACGTTGTTTCCGGAACAGCTATTTTTCTTATTACAGCGAAGGAACAAAGCCTTGCCACTGGCCAGCAGCAGATTAAATATTAACAGTATCTCGCAGCGGCATTACTAAGATAAAGCGGAGTCTTTTCTGGTACACTCAGCTGCAAAAATGTAGTACACCTCTTTCGAAAAATGTGATTGAAACAATGTTGAAGAGGACACATATTATATATTTAAGTGACGATGACTGTTGTGTAATTTTGCCTCTGATAACCCCAAAAATCAGTGTAAATAGGTACTTTCTATTGTGTACATCCGGGCAGCTGAGCCAGACGCCTAGAGAGATCTGGCCTATCTAGGCTGATAACGAATCGTAGGTGACGCTGGTATATCCAGGTTTCATCGTAGGTGACGCAGTAGTTTTCGTGTAAAATCAAAAAAACTTGGCTCAGACAGCCAGAATTTCACATTTTCTGACACTCTGGATCTCAGCTCTCAGAGGGTTTCAAGGCGCTGTTTCTTATAAAAAGGAATGTGACGCGTAGGTGACGGCTATCCGAAGTAGTTTCATCCATTTTAATCCAATACTTTTCGAGAAATCATGATAAACGTATGGCTCAGACAGCCGGACATCCGGTCGTCTGAGCCAACTTGTTTTTCTCTATATTTCACGAAATACTATGTTTCGGACAAATGTTTTAACGATATACTGATGTGACGACGTTAGAGCCAAGTTTTTTTGATTTTACACGAAAACTACTGCGTCACCTACGATGAAACCTGGATATACCAGCGTCACCTACGATTCGTTATCAGCCTAGATAGGCCAGATCTCTCTAGGCGTCTGGCTCAGCTGCCCGGATGTACACTTTCTATTTGCAAAATTATACTTTAGAAAATATTCTACAAAAATACACAAGTATGTATACTTTATCAAAATTTTCGGCTATTTAGGTATCTCTCGTTCCAAATCTCAAAACAATTTTACATACAGAGTAGAATTGTAGGAATGTTTATTAGTTGTTGATTCGTTATTAATTTCAATTTAAGTATCGACTTTAGGAGACTTATGTGTAACTTCAAACAATTAGACATCACACACTCACTGATCCGTGCTGAAACTCCCGAAAAATGCCAAGTTTTCGCATCCGACGGTACATTTCAGCGTTAACCGAATAGTCTGTTGACAAAATAAGCCGTACAGGGAAACAATCGAGGTGCAAAATAATTAACGCTAAGATTACAAGCCCCTTGGTCGGCTGCCAAGTTCCGCTGCAGAGTTAACGAAATAAGGTGTAGCTGTTACATAGTGTAACATTATTTGGTAAAGTCGTGTTTTTTTGTAATATTTTCTTGCACGATATTTGGGTAACCGTTGGGAAACCGTTTTGTTTCGGAACTATATTGGTGCTGTATGAGCTTGAGATTTCAGGAAAACATTAATTAAGTTCTTAATTTCCAATGATGTATTCAGAACTTCAATGCACTGCTTTGATACTTAGTCCTTCTTCTTAAACTTAAGAGCTTCGCTCTTGTCGGTGGAGTAATTGCCATTCTTTTCTTTTGTACGCCTTTCTCTTGACCTCCTGATATGACATCACATTTACTTTTTCCTTTACTTGATCGAAATAACTTCTCCTCGGTCTTCCTCTTCCCCTCTTTCCTTCCACTTTTCCTTCCATGATGTTCTCCAAGAACCTGTCATGTTGTATCAGGTGTCCTATCATGTTGCCTCTTCTATTTTCTATTATTTTCAAGATATTTCTTTTCTCATCTACTATCTTCAACACTTCTTCATTTCTTTTTTTCTCTGTCCAACTGATTCTTTCCATTCTCCTCCAACACCACATCTCAAATGCTTCCAACCTCTCTCTGTCTCTCTGAGTCAGTGTCCACGTCTCGCATCCGTATAAGGCTATACTCCAGATGTAAGTTTTAACAAGGCGTTTTCTGATTTTTTTGGAGATGTGAGCTCTTAGTAAATGCTTTTTGCTATTAAAAGTTCTCTTGGCGATAGCAATTCTAGAAACTACATCTGGAGTACACCTGGAGTCCTGTGTTATTAAACTGCCAAGGTATTTAAAAGTTTGTACTTGTTCTAAATATGAGTTACCGAGTTTTATATTTATGCTAGATGGGTTGGTTTTTGATGCACACATAGTCTTTGTTTTATTGTAGTTAATGCTTAATCCAAACTCTTTAAATACTGAATCCATTTCTTCTAATACGTTTTGTAATTGATCTCGACTTTCTGCTACGGCTGCAATATCATCTGCAAACCTTATAAACTGAACTCTATTTCCGTTTATTTTTATTCCACCCTTCTCAGACTCTACTATTTTTCTTATCGCGCTTTCTATAAATATAATGAAAATCATTGGCGAGAGTGGACATCCCTGCCTGACTCCTTGTCTAATCTTTGCTCTTGCTTCCTCCTCTCCAATTTCTACCACTGTTTCTTGTTCCGTATACAGATGGTGTATAATATATACAGATGGTGATACTTAGTAAATTATACAAATTGTAAACTTAATGCGAATGAATGCTTCAGACATTGTCTGCTAGTCTAAGCATTTAGATCACACAAAAAGATTGCTATCTTTACTATTGTGATATTTCTCAACTTTTCCTGCATGCTTTCACGACTATAAGTGCTTATTACCAGAAAATTAGTTTCAACAAGCCTTACAAACCAGAAGTCATAAAACCTAACATGAAATTACTAATGGTAGCAAACAGAATTTCGAGCAGAAAATTTTATTTTCATACACAGGGAAACTAATTGCTAAGTAATATTCAACTCGGGGAAAAATTAAATTGACATTATACGAGTACAAAAGGCAAATTCTTGTGTAACAGCTTCATAATTGCTTGAAACGTGAAAACTTTCCTGTACAAAGGTAGAAATTAGTAACAATTTATCTTAATGAGAGATCTACATTACACACTTACGAACGAATGTACAGTAAGAGTAGAAAAATACATAGAGCTATAATAAAGTATTGGTTTATTGAGTACCTAGACTTTATCTCTTTTTTTTGTTTTGTACTCATTCTCTGAGTACAAAACCTTTGACTGTAATCTTAACTTACAAACGGCCTGTTTCACTATGTCTTAGTTAATACCCAGTAACGTTATCTACCTACTGTTCTTCATCGTTTATTTGTCGATGGTGATAAAGGCTAAGTAAGTTAAACTAGTAAATTCCTCTATCTACTCTTGGTACTCGCCTTTTTTATCTAATAAAGCACAAAAATTTGACGATTTATTAGTTTTTTAACTCTAGACATACTTGTAATACCTATGGCAATAGCCTTACCTACATTAGGTACCGAATTCAAATCTGAACTTGAAATATATTCAGACAATATTTGTATCATCATTTAATCACCAACAATGCTCAAAAACCGGCACTTTCGCAAGCGTTTGCAACCTGTGGCTCACTTTAGACAAAAAGGTTAACTAAAATTCATAGAAAATGAGACCAAAAACATTCCGTATTTGTACAAAAAGCTCTAGTTCTGAACGACTATACTCGCAATCATAAGTATGAGCAATAATACTGTGATTAAAATAATTAGCCTTGCTGAAGGCCAGTGCGAATGTCGCGACTGCTGGCTGAATGCCAACATATTAATAGTAAGTACTATCAACCCTAATATTAAACTAGGAAATGGATTGGATGAAAGCGTGACACATGCCGAAGACGAATATTTTACGTCACGGCTAATTAGTATAGTTTCAATGCAGAAAGACATGGTGTAGTAGACATACTGTGGTCATAGCCACCCTTTTCACATTATTTATCAGGTCTTCATCTGATGACAGTAACTGTATTCAGTTTAAATTCAGCTCTAGTCTATACTAAGTATTATCTATAGGATACTTCTCTCGTAATGTGACTTGAATGTAAAAAGCCCTTTTAGAATCAATCATACTTATTTGAATCCTTTGAATTTTTACGTTACATATTTTACATAGGTAATATATAATATTGGTGACATATGGTATTTATAATTCTGATGTATCTTATTTGTTTTATTTGATTTCTACATTGTAATGTTTGTTTGACCATGTGACTAGCATACTGACGCTTTGGGCAATTGTAAGTCAGTATGTTTACTGTTAAATAAATAATAGGTACGTCCAAAATGACTTGCTCATGTATTGCCTACTTAAGTATGTCATACTTGAAGAAGTTAAATTGTAGATGTATACGTTAAATATAAAGCACTCCATTTCTTGGTATCACTATTATGACAAAACACCCAATAACACAGTTATCACAAGTATTCGTAAAATTTAAAACGTAAACACGTAACAAGCAGTTGATTCACGAGACCTTCACAACAGTCGTGTTTTAGTATACGTCCTAAATCATAGCAGTTGTGTCTGCCCGTGTTGTGTCTTCATTGCTGCCAATGCCCGTTGTGTAAATATAAATATGCACGTAAATATCTACGGAATTCTTTTTTTTTCTTTCATCTTTTAAAATTTAAAATTATTAAAATCGGTCCTTAATAGCGTTTTAAATATACCTGCTATTAAAAGACGAAAATAAAGCTGTTAGCTTTTAGTGTCACAGATCAAAACATAAAATCTCACGCACTTTCAGTGTTTTTACCGACTTCAAAAAAAAAAGAAAAACTATTATGTTTTGGATTGGGGTGTAGGTAGACCTATGTACAGACAACAGCACGTCATGGTAAACACTGCGTCATCTTATGCAGTTGTAATAAGAGCTAGTTTGCAAAAAATGTGGTTACCTTATGTGCTGGTGACTATACTTGGTTTTGAGACAGCTAAATACAAATAGTTAATAATATGAATTGTGCTTACCTTTATGAATTGCCAGGAGAGTCAAAGCTTCTGTTGTTGACTAGTTAAAAAACACTTTCCACCAACTTTCCGTCTACTAGTCAGAACGCGCCGTAGTCCACACACAAACTGCACAATTTACTTCGACAGTACTTGATTAACTAACACCAATTAATTAACGCTATTCAAATACTACAACGACCCTTGATAGGCACTTAAATATGTAGATAGAACTAACTGGCGAATTCAAAAAGCACACGCTTACACACTAACTCGAAGAGTGTTATGTCCCCGACTATTTTCGATTAAAGATTTAATTTTAGATTAAAGTTCTAATGTCGCTCCGATTTACGCGGCACGCATTCGGGACCTGAAACAAATGAATTGTGTTATTAAAAACTAATCTATCGTTTTAACACGCCTTATTGGTGACAAGTTAAGGGTGGAGGAATTAATTTTGATTGTTAATTAATGCACAGCTTAATGACAGTAGTAATAAATAAGTACTATTTATATATAAAATCAAAGGGATCCCTCAATTTCGAAGTATTGAAATGACACATGCTTTATCAAAACGCTAAAATACCTGATTTTCAAACCCATTTCCGAAAACATGCTATTTGGTTGTTTACCGTTCCGAGCCACTTCCAACAGGCTGAATCCCATGACTAAGGGATTCAGCGGAAATAATATCTTAGCTGTGCAATCACATCGCTCCACCGGCTATTACCATTGTATCACAATAGCGTGACGTCACTGCATCAGCATCTCAAAGAAATTTTGCAAAAAATTCCTCATCAATCTTCACCGTGCAAAAAGCTTCAGGACTAGACACTTGATTTATCTATTTGAATATTAGCTGGGGAAGTAGGTCGTATCCGAATACTCGGATAGCGGGAACTGTGGCCAAGAATTCTCATATTATTATGGTACGCATCAGAGGAAATTTATGGCAAGTGATTTTATTCACTTTTGGTGGACAAGGACATAGCGTTTGGGGTGAGGATACATACGAGCAGACAACGCAAAAGTATTTGGCACCAGCCCGGCGGAAAAATGTCGCGAATTTGGAATGTTATAAATCCGTCAGCTGTACTGTATCTTAGTATGCTGTCATCAAACCTCGTGTTTGTGCTAGTAGTTCATGTCACTGTATATCATCAATTCATCATCACTCTTCTGCATTTGTCATCATTAATACTTCCTACTGACTACGGTAGTTTTCACTGAGATAATATCAGTACGGATTTCGATGTGGTTTGCAGTGATATATATGCGCCAGACAACACACCAATTGTCTGGTTTCGTGCTAACGAATTTTCTTCCTTGTGTTACGAAGTACCAGATAACGTTTATGATGGGGGCGTCTCCCATAAATACTTAAATACATATAACATCCATGACTTAGGTACAAATGTTCATGCCATCACACAAACATTTGCCCCTTGCGGGATTCGAACCCGCGACGGCCGGCGTAATAGTCAGGAGCGTCAACCAATACACCAAACGCGTCGTCAAATGCAGTAGTCAATCGGCTGATGAATGAATGGTTCTATTGTATAAATGTAAAATGTTGGTAACAAATATCTTCTCGGTAATAGCACCGTGTGTAAAGCCTCCTTTTCTAGTGCCGCTCCACTGGAGTCGGTAACGAGCATATTCGCGATCCTACAGAGCTGCATATGAACCTGCATCGTATAAGTACGTAATATGTATGAGATAGAGGTTTCGTCACCTTCAGGTATTAAGCTTTCGTATCCCTATGTAAGTATACAGCTGTAAGTACTAAGTATACTTACGTGGCTTGTAATAGGAGCAAAAAATGTAATCAATGATTCTACAGAGTATACGTAGTTACTTTGAGCTGGTTATGTGCTCTAAAATACTTTAACTCAGAGATATAGAAAAAAGTAATAATTCCTAATGAATTTATATGAGCAGTGAGTGGCATTAATATTTCGTGTTTAGACCCGTCATGTCTAATTCTCAATATATATCACAATTAAATAGCTAACTTGTTGTATAAATAATTGACAATATCAAGTTCTATGACTGGAAACATTGGTTTGCAATACATTTCTGGTTCGATTTATTTTTTGGAAAATAGCAATCAATTTATTTTTCAATAATAATTTAAAACCATTTAGAATTGTTTACTATTATTAAATGGCCTGTATTTCACATTTTTGCTTTTATTATATGCCACACCCTGAATAAAGGTCTAATTAAATTAAGTAATACATCATCTTGAGGCTATGTGATGCTCAAATACCTATTTGAAGTATGCTCATCATAAGCAGGTATACATAGATGCTAACTTTGTTCTCGATGCATTCTATACATACATATACCTAGTAGCTGCATAGTTATAGTACTTTATGAAATTCAGCTGTTAGGTAAGTTTAGACTGAACGCCGCACTAGTGCTTCTATCTTGCAACATGATATCACACTTAGTTAATTATTATCTCACTCACAACATTATCACATTAAGTATTATAACGTTATTTTAATGTATTACCATATTTAAAATTTCTAGATTTCCACATAACTGTTAATAGTAAGTAACCAACCGCTTAAAATAACTGTTATTTTTTGTCAAGCTTCAAATTAAACATTTATCCAACCAAAGCCAGAACAGACTGCTGAACCCATATCAAGAGCATATTTTCTCTTAATAAAACACTGTAATAAAGGGGACTGGAAAAGAGATAATTTGCGTTAGCGTCGCTTAAATAACAGTCGCTGACATATGAAATACTAATGAGCTACGTAATTTGGACCCGTCACCATTGGGCGGCAAAATCGGCTAGCATTCCAAATACCGTACCTTCTATACCTATATATATAAATTTTGGGGTTGACTTGTAGAAAATGAATTTTAGTATTAAAGTAATATTATTGTTTTAAAACATTGGCAAAGTATTTGTACACTAGCGGTTCCCTGCGGCTTTTCCCGCGTAAATGTCGGATCTCAAAAAATATCACTGTGAATTATGGTCATGTGTTATTCCGAGGTATGAGCTATATTACTGTACAGTTTTATCAAAATCCATTTAGTAATTTTTGCGTGAGGAAGTAACTTCCATACATCCACCCTCACAAATTTTTACATTTATAATATTACTAGGATTTATCTAGCTTCACACTTTTTTTGTTTATATCATTGTTGTCAACTGTCATACCATTCACCTCCAACTATAGAATTATTATAGGTATAGTAATTTTATGCCTCCAACTGAATTCAGGTATGGAATTGTGTAAAGCAATCGTATTCATTTGCCAGTTCAAAACGTACTATATGATCTGTCAAACGTTTTGTTCTTTGCACGTTTACACAATTACCCCTCTGATGCGGCAGTTCTCGTATAACGTATATGTCACTGTAATATTGTAAAAACCGCGCGTTACATTGTAATCTGACGATTTATTGTGAACAAACTTGGCATGGTTTAGCATTTACGCTTTTATTGGTACTTACATGTCAACTTAACACGAACCTTCACCTACGCTAAGGGTAAAGACATATAAAGGCGGGTAACATGTACCGCCCTGCACCGACTGACAAGTGATGTGCAAAGTCATCATTTTTTGATCTTGAAACATTTTGGAAATGCATTACAAAAATTCAAATAAGGACTGACTAACACTAGAATATTGTTTAAAACAAGATTCAAATCAGGACTTGAGTCGGAAGAATATCTATTCAGAATTTCAATTCCATGAAATAGCCAACTCGGCACATCACTAGTCTGTCGGTACAGGTCGGTACTGGTTACCTGCTTCTTTATGTCTTCACCCTAACCCACCACTTTGCCTGATGATTCGTCATTTCAGTTTACGTTAAAATTTTGTACAGTTGGCAATGAATATACAAATTACAATTTAACAGATTTAAAACTGTTTCATTGTAATTACGCGGCTTTTACTATATGAGGTTGACATATACATAATATTTTTGGTAAGTTGCCGAAGCTTGTGACTGAAAGTGATTGGCAAGAATAATAGCAGACGATTTAAATCGCAAGTGTTTGTTTGTGTTTTTAAAACTGTACACAAACTTTCCATATCACGGGCTAATTTTTACTTCTTATTTGACATTAAAAACACTTAAAAATTCCGATGTTTGCGTTGAGCTTTTAAAGCTCTAATCTTTTCATAGCTCAAACAAATTGATAAAAAATATCGCAAACGCGCGATTTCTGAAACAAAGTCGTCATGAATAAAATTGTTGCACTGAGCTATAGCGCGTTGAATTCACGATTCCACGAAACTGTTTTTCAGACGAAATTTTACTGGCAACCATCGCATATTGAGTTACTTGCTTGATTACCATTTATCCGTATTTCTGTGCCATTCCAGTTTTTCGAGTGATTTATCAAACATCAAAAGTAGTAAACACTATAATCGTTGTTTTGCTTTGATAGAGCAAAAATCTTACAAATTTCACGTCGATGTTATACATTTTTGGCCCATCTCATAAGGACATGTACAAAGTGACTAAATAAAACCAAAGCTTCTTAAAAAGAAAAACAGTTTCACCAAATCGTTATATTTTTAGATCAACGCTATATTCAGACTTGATAATATCTAACTTTCCACGCAAAACTATTGTAAATCACGACTAGGCTGTAGTGGCTATCATGACAGGAAAAACATTAACTGACTAGTCGGTTGCCACGATAAGACAGTTTGATTTTAAAACTGTTAAAATACGGCATCAAGATTGAAAACCCAAATAGCATTTAACACGCAATCTTTAAAAAAAACATCTTCCTTTACACTACTTGGTCTGAAAAGTGATTCAGAAAAACCCTATACAATTCTGCTCTTAATTTATGATTCGGTAAGTCCTCTAATAAAGTAATGAAGATAATGAAAGAGTAACAAAACAGTACATTTATAATTAAGCCATCTCAAAACGGGACGTTACTATAACCTAAGAGCAAACGCCTTAAGATAATCAAAGGTTCATTAATCATTGATCCGCCATCCCGACTCTATTATGGCTTGAAATCGGAAGCGTCGTTACACAACGTGCAAGGTGTTTTGCGGACAAGATGTTCTTGAAAATAGAAATCAATGTCACTGTACTATAATCCATATGGATTTCAAGCTTAATCAAGCAGACGCATCTTTAAAATTGAGCCGCTCAGGGAATGCTATGTTTAAGTTTTCAATGTCATATAATGTATGGAGAGAATACCAAATTTATTTTATTAATTAATTAATGCAAATTTAACCATCGCGCTATTCAGAAGTAGGTAGAGTTCATGCTAATGACAGTCTTTTCATACTCGTAGATCCTACGATTAATAAATTCCTTGATTTGAAAATCTAAAATACCTAAAAAATAGGAACTTGAAAATACACCACTTCTTTAACGGTTGATTTATATAATACTTTATTGGAGTATTCCAATAAAGCAACTTGAATTTGTATTTAGCTACGTTTTATGGATTTATAAGTAGCTAGCCTAAATATTTTAAAACATATCTAGATATTAGAGTTAGGTTTTACTGCGTTACTAAAAAAAACTTGGCCAACAAGAATAGACCTGAAACCCAGCAAATGGCCGCCATGAAACCTCCAAGAACCTCCTACAAAGTAGGGCACTAAACCCTCGCAGACCCAACCTATTTGAGTTTCTTCAGGGCAATCTCGGCATCAGTTATATTAGACATGACGTAATTGATTGGGGTAACAGGGACGTAGAGCGAGTGGGCCCAGCCAGTTGCCTAACTAGCTTTGTAGTATCAGCCTCGGGACCAATTAGGCGTTAGAGGAAATTGCATCTCTTGGGATAGCTCACAAATTGGCCAAAACGTCAGCAACTCTCGAATCGAAATGACAATTTGCCGTTCAGTAGTTTGCCGATATCAGCAATCGAGTTTCTGCGCTGAGTTGCTGATGTAATTCACGAGTAAGTTTTTAATGGTTGTACAACATCTTAGAGGATGCGATTATAAAGATCTTTAGAATATTTTATTAATGTGTTTCAAAGTAAAGTGTTTGTGTCTTTAATTTCTATTCTACAACATTCTCTGAACCCATTATAATCTTATTGCATGACCTAATGTTATGACTGGGGGAGAGAATGTTTTTAGCATTAGGACCACGTTTCACGTTAAATTTAACGTTGATTTTTCAATAGTCAGATATTCCTCAAACAAAATACAATATAGCTAATTTGAAAACGTCATCTAATTGTCAGCAATTATACGTAACTTTTTTTTTTTTAATCAGTCGCTTTATAATAATTTATCAGTCTGATAAGTTTTATCTGACCATTGTAAAATCGGCCCTTAGAAGGTGGTTAAGATCATAAATTTTCAATAATCTAATTTTCAAGAAGAACACTTTTATTGAACTAGGTACTTTTATGTGTCTGCAAAAGGAAAAAACAAAATACTTCATTCTATTTCAAATGTTTTTTTACAGTTAATCAGAAACAAGTGAACTGGTAACTCTGTTAAAATTCATCCATAAATAATTACCGAAGCTCTGCCCGGTGCAAAGTGGGTGCAAACATGTTTATGAATATTAATTGTAATTTGTTTTGGCGTACGAATGTAACAAAACCTTGCATAGTCGAATGAAACTGGGAGATTAAACCTTATGGGTTGAATTACTTTGTGATTGATCATGAAACCTACAAAAGAGGCGTCACGCCTTTTCGCTGAGGCCGACGCCGACTGAAAAATTCTGCAGCTCCGCGACTAAATGATATCTAACATAAAAAATGTCTGATATTTCTAAAATATTTCGTTACAGAAAGATGTGTGTCGCAGTCGACGTTTGGCAACAGGCCAGTACTACTGCTCTCCTTACCCTCGTGACAACTTGTACAAGATAAAACGCAACCTATGCGTCCTGGGAGACAAATGAAAATTTTCTCCGCAGTTCATTTACATGAAATAGGAATTTAATCAATACAAATCGCGACGTGAAATTACCTAGGTACTGAAAATAAAATGAAAATGGAGTATTTATATCTACCTATTTCGTCTTAGCTACGCATTGATGTTTTTAGTTTATAAAAAAATGGTTTATAACAGAAAAGTGTATTTTGTATAATTTTCGCGTTATCCTTACCTTTTCAGTCAACAAGCTCGCCAGGGACTCATCA